>CM060969.1:81818370-82305870 GCA_030765045.1 Tenodera sinensis | reverse complement strand
AGAGAAAAATGTCAGCATTCTAGCGTCTAATTAGTGGAAGTGATTTTGTTTTCATTAATAAAATATAGCAAAGGTTAAAACGAACAAAAATAAGTTTAAAACTTTCAATGCAGTTTAAGCAGAATTAGTGACTTAAATACCTTCCTAGAAGTGTCCAGCTCTACAAGTAGCTTATAGCCTTTTCTGGCCTAGCTACGTGCCCTAATGACCTAGTTGTAACGGGCCCTTAAACACCACACACACACGCACGCACACACGCACACACACACAAGCACACACAGACACACACACACACACTCACTCGCCTAGCTCACAACTATTCAAGTTCTGCTATTGCTGTACATACAACTATTTACACTGTGGATGAACTGTGCTAAAATCATTATGCTACAAAAGTATTACACTAAATAAATATTTACACCGAAGTACTACACTAATATATTTACACTAAACTTTACTTACAATATAATATGTTGGTACCTAATTAGATTAACTACATATGCCGTAAGAAATTTTCTGTAAACGTTGGTAACACAACTACGTGGTAGGTAACTATACACAAAGACACAAACAGGAAGCCAACTTTGAAGTATACACGCTCGAAGAAGCCAACAACATAGGGACAAAAGTTTTTCTATATTCTCTATTCAACTGTAGAAGATATGACATCTACTGGGAGAGCTGCTCTTTCTATGTTATATCCACCGATCCGGTGCTTCAGTGACGAATCAGAAACTAATCTTTATGCAGGAAAATGCTACAAAAATCGGTGAAAAGAGACCTTTTTTATTTCAGGCATCAATTTCACCATCCACCATACCCTTCTCAGAGCACAGACTGTTAATATTATGTAATTAGAGAAACTTACAAGCACTTAGTGCTTTAAAACTTCGCATATATGCACTTCAGACCACCTAGTGAAATTTCGGCCACATTTTCATCCGCCTAAGGAAATGAAACTAAGCATTGCGATACCAAATAAAGAAAATAACACTTTATTGCCTTATTTCTCTACTACTTATCCATAGTAAGCAGAGGAGGACCGGGAAAATCGCAGTGCTAGGCCGTGAGCGGGCTACGCTCAGAAACTGCATTATTGCATTACACCCAAAAATTTGATATCGAGATATCACTGGAATGACATGTTTAAAGGTTCCCTGAAAAAAAAATTAGGAAAAATATGTTTGTCTGCTTATGTGCGCACGAACAGCGTAATTCAAAAATGAAAGTTCGGCTAAATACCAAATGCGGTATTTAAGTTCAGCATCTTAGAAGGATGCGACAAGGTTATTTTCAAAATATCCTCCCACCGCAAACTACACTTTACATGGAGAATTTTTCTCCAGTTTTGATTTCCCCAAATTTGACTGTAACGGTTTTGATTAACGTAACAGGTTTAACATATTTGCATGATAAATAAAATGTATATCTTGCATTTTCTGCAAATATTCTATAAAGGTATCTTTATTCCGAACGACTTCTGTATAGTTAATAAAGTAAAACATAAAATCTGAATACACGAGAGCTGTAGAGCTCGTTAACAAATAAAATGCTTGTGGCATTAACCATTTCTGCAATATTCTTTGTTATTGGCTTGAATTTTCAAATACCTGTAACTTCTTCAAATGGTAAGTAGCTAATTGTATTGTATTTTCTCGTAATCGACATATGATGGCATTGAAATTACATTCTCTTTTCATGACTACGAGAAAAAAAAAGAATAACGGCTTATCGCTAAAGAAAATTATAAGTATTTAAGAATTGAAATTAACAAAACCTACCTTGAAAATAATTAGTTCCTCCAAAAATTATATATTTCAGATTAAGTGTATGTTTTAATAATGCCTACATCTATAAGTAATTAAGTTTCTCTGCCTCTCATTGTTCACCAATTATACAGAAGTCATTCAGAATAAAGGGAAGTTTACAGGCTATTTCCAGAAAATTCTATTTAAATAAATTCTATAAATTTGTCCTACAATATCACAACAATATGGTATTCTAATTAGCACCGTTAGAATCAAGTTGAATGAATAAACTGCAGATAGTGATTAAACATTGTGAAACCCACATGCTAATAAACAAAAATAAAGCGGGCCACTCACAGAAACTAAAATCTAGGGAACAAAGGCAGTTGATGAAAACGTTAAAGAAAAGCCCCAAATTGCCTTTTCTGAAATTGCTTCATATGTAAAAGAACAGTATGGAAAGCATGTTAAACCCAGGACCATAAGACCGCTCATCAATCGTACTGAATTCCATTCCAAGTTACCCGGAAGTGAGCCATGCATCAGCAGAAAAAATCAAAGGAGCAGGCTAGTGTTTGTAAAGAAATATGTAGTAATATTACTATTATGATGATGACGATGATTATTATTATTATTATTATTATTATTATTATTATTATTATTATTATTATTATTATTATTATTATTATTATTATTATTATTATTATTTCATAAAGTAACTTTGTAAACAACCAATTATTATTAGTATCGACCGGCTAAGAAATCCACACCAAGCTTTAAGTGCAGATCAACCGACAAAGATAGGGGGGAGGGAGGGAAGGTGGCATTTTGAGCAAAAGGGCCTTGATTGCGAGGCAGCTGCGGTTGACGTCACATCACTTCCTACCATCGATATGTTGCCTCCCCTCTCCAACTCGTTATATGGATGCGTTTCAACAGGCGGCGGCAGAATATACAGCTATCGCGTCCATGAAGAGGGGGTTGTAAACAACAGCATACAGTGATAATGAACAATAGAAAATGAACCAAAAAGAAAAACATTCAAGCAGTTAGATGCGGAGAGTAATGTTTTTGGGGAGGCGGCTAAATAGAGCATCAGTAGCAAAAAGCATATTCGTCGTCCGTAATCGATATTTAGATGATCCAAACTACATAAGATAAAGTTTTGTGCGTTAACGTGACGGGGTTAGACACTGGAAAGAGAAGAGCTCAGAGCCAGCATGGTGGTGCATGTGTTTTATTTTTTACGGTGTTGAAAAGCTCTATTACATAAAAAGCTTTATTCATCATTTTCTTCATATTGATCTTGGTTGATAATCCAGGATATTTAGATTATGACAGCAACGATACACTTGATCCAAAATACGAGTGGCGTTCAGGAATAATTTACAATTGGTTGTTTAAAAAATACCGCGCTATCTACGGTTAGTTCTCTCGGTGGACGATGAGCTGATGCTAGTACAGCACTCAGGCACTGTGAAGAGAGTATACAGCGCTTGTTTGGTGTTAAGTAGAGAAAGCCACGGACAAGGTGAAAGATTACTATCATGGATAGAGATGGACTGCATGGTTTTTGTGGATGGAAGGAGTGAGAAAGGTGTCTGTGCACATTGCATTCTATGGGATTTGACACAAGCCAAGAAGGAGAGCACAGTTGACGTCTTTTGTCGATTATTGAAAATGTAAAATGAAATTTGCACATTGGTGAAACTGGTAACAAATCAATACCATACACCTGAGAGGAAAGTCTTTTTTTTTTTTTTTTTTTTTTTTTTAAATATTTAAGGTCGTTTTGACAGCACGGTCTTATCACCCATACATAGTAATACATTGTGGATATTCATTTATAATTATATGTACATATATTACATTATGTTGACATTTACAGTAAATTTGAAAGTTTTATGTTCTTCATAAACTGTAGAGTCTTACTGATCATATTCGGTGTATTGACTGCATGATGAAGACTGGAAATGCCGGCTTGCTGTCTATATCTGCTGTATTGTGGGCAATCTATAAGGATGTGGTGGATGGTTAGAGGAATATCACAGTTGGCACATTTTGGAGGTTGTTCCTTGGTGAGAAGATGACTGTGTGTTAGTTTGGAGTGTCCAATTCTAAGCCGAGTGATGTTAACTTGATCTCTTCTTTACAGTCTTTGGAGATGCAGAAAAGGTTTTGTACAGCCTAAGCGAGCTTCATGGAGTTTACTGCTAACTGATGAAGATGTCTGTATCCATTTTTGCATGTACATATGTTTAGTACCATTGATGACGTCTTGGTGTGGAGAAGCGATCTAGGCATCACTGACGGGATGTTCAGCTGCCTCTTTTGCAGCTTCATCTGCAGTTTCATTACCTGTTATGCAAACGTGAGAGGGAGTCCATACAAAGGGTACCTTTTTATCGGTCTTATTTATATTGTGACACAAAAGTCGAATTTCATGGATTAATGCATGGTTTGGCTCGGAGTTTTCTATGGCAAGTAGTACACTTAAGGAATCGGTGAATATGGTACAGTGACTTTTAATGGATGAATTGGTTATATATAGAAGCGCTTCCTTAATAGCGAATGCTTCACAGGAGAACATGCTAAACAGGTGAGGTAAACTGTAGAGCATTGTTTGATCAGGATACACAATTGCACATCCTCTTCCCTCTTTAGATGCTGATCCATCAGTGAAAATTTTCGTGTTAGAGCTATATTCATCCAGTAAAGAATTCCAGTTTGTTTAAGTATACAAGAAGGAGTTTGAAGCTTCAAGTAAGGTGAAAGGCTGGTATCAATTGGTGGACTTTGTATCTGACAGTAGGGTGTGGAGCAATTAATATAGCTGGGTTGGATCATAGAAATTTTTAAATCTATTTCTTTCAAGTGTTGGAGAATTCTAATGTGAAACGGACTTCTGTGTCGTTTTGTTTGCATCAGGCAAGCTTTATTTAGCGGAAAAACATAGTTATGCATTTTATGACATGGATGTGAGGCAATCTTTATGGCATGTGTTACACTTAATTATTTTCTGCGAATATTCAGAGGCGGCTCATTTGCTTCCATTTGGAGGCTTAAGATTGGGCTGGTAACAAATTCCCCTAATGCCAACCTTAGGGCTGTAGACTGAATGGAGTTCAGGGTTTTGAGAGTTGAACGGTTTGCGGAGTTGTACACAATAGCACCATAGTCCAGTTTGGATCTAATAAGAGCCTTGCAGGTTTTGAGAAGTGTGAATAAATCAGCACCCCAATTTCTTGAGTTTTGATAATGTTGAGTCGTTTTGTGCAAGCTTCTTTTAACGCTTTAACATGGGGTTTCCATGAAAGTTTTTGATCGAAAATGACACCCAGAATTTTTGTGGTCGTAACTACATTGAGTTTCTCTTCATTAAGATATAGTTCAAGGTCCTGTTCAGGAACTTGTCTTTTTGTGAAGGTGATACATTTAGTTTTGGTGCTGGAGAATTTCAAACCAGTAGTAGACGACCATTCTTGGAGATCATCTAAAGCTGACTGAAGCAGTTTTACCTTGGCAAAAAATTATGAGGTCGTCAGCATAAAGGTACGCCTTAACTGGTGGGTGAATATATGTTGCAATATTGTTTATTGCTATAAGGAAAAGGGTCACGCTGATCACGGAGCCCTGAGGAACTCCATTTTTAATTTTAATTTCTTTGGAGAGTATGCCGTTGGCTTTTACCCTGATGCTGCGATTATGAAGAAAATTGTAAATAAATGCTATCATTCTTCCTCTGATGTTGAAATCCAGCAGTGTCTAAATAATGTGCGGTTTATATGCCATGCCATATGCTTTTTCTACGTCTAAATGTATCATGGAGAGATGCTGTGATTTTGAGAATGCATTTAGGATTTCTGTAGGAAAGTTTTGTTCGATAACATGAAGCACACGCTGCAAGGTAAAATTTCGGCAACAATAAGAAATAGCAGGCAGCTGTCCACGAGTGGGTGCGTGATACCCTCAAGCAATGGTTCCGCGACGCAATACTGAAGTTCCCAGGAAGGTGGCAACACTGTATTGACGTTGGTGGAGAATATATTGTGATAATGAATCACTTATATTAGTAAATAAGATTTAAATAGTTATTTATGATACAAGGTTTAAAAGGAACATTTAATTTTGTGAGCAGGTGTAATTCCGAAACGAGGCCCCAGGTCGAGTTGAGGAAACCTGCGAACTATATAAAATCCTTTTAGCCCGTGCATCATATACTATTTTTTTTTTACAATACTGAATAGTTATACGTATATTATATACTATATGTAAATATACATTACTGTTTTACCTTTTTCATGGTCATGGTAGACATTGAGCTGCGCTGTTCAGTTCTTGCCCCTCTTAGCACCAGTGTTAACAACACGATGACTTTTACAAAACCACAACATTCTACACAAAGAAGGCAGTGGAAAAAATATGTTTTTATCTTGCACCAGTCCAGAATCTATTGTATGCAATGTCGTATTGGTTTTTTGATCTTTTGGATAACAATTCTAATTTTAGTCTCTCCACTGCTAGCAAAACTTCAATAGGTTCAGCACAGTCCATATTCACATTCAAATAACTCGCCGTGTTATACAAGCATTGCATAACTGAGATTCGTGGCCTACTTGAATGAGACCATGGGACATTATCGGAGTGTTAAAAGCTTTTGAGCACTGAATGGAAGAATTTTGTACTTTTAACACTGTCGTGAACTGCTAAAGTCTGACTTTTACTATCAACTGTCTAAAAAATATATTATTGTAAATCATTTCTGAATGACCTAGGTAAAAAAGCAGTAGATTCGTCCAAAAATTATAGAAAGAGTGTGGAAAGGTAGTATTTTGAGTTCTCAACTACGTACCTCCTTACAGAAAGTAACATTTCACTATAAATACATCTTTCGAGGTTCCTTGAACATAAAAAAGCGTTTTAAGGCAAAGATGTGTGTGTTCGTGTTCGTCTGTGGATAGTATAACCCGAAAACAAAAACTGTTAAATACAAAACTTGGTACTTCAGTTTAGAACTTTCTAAGGATGCAATATGAAAATTTCGAATAAAATCTGCAAATCTCATACTACTCTTTACGTGGCAATGTTTTCGTTATTTTTTATGTTCTCAAATTTCTTCAAAAATGTCTGACAGTACCATATGTTGAAGCTACTTTAATGATAAAGCTTATTTCTGAAATTTTCTCTTTATTTTCAAACATTTTAACATAATTGCTAAACTAATAAATGCAACATCTGACTATACAAAAAAATGTAGATCCCCTACTCCACATTCCAAATGTATATACACATATACACACATATATTGGACCGTTATAACGTGCTTGCACACGCATTCTTTGCAGAGAATCTCTATTATGTTTGCGTTGGTGTAGTTTATTGTATTTAAATTTAAATGTCATCAAAAAGAAAGCGAGCTGCAATAAACTTTGAACAGAGTAACAGCGGACGAGGGTTTCAAAGCATTGCAGATAAGAATTAGTAGGTATCTGTATTCAAATATTAACGGGAAACCATAATTCATGAAACTATGAAAAACAAACCGAGGGTCCAAACCCGGCGAAGGGCTGTGAATTTTTCTCCGGCATTAAAATCCTCAGTGTGGCTACCTTAGGAAGCGCAGTAAACCCGTTGGTCCTAAACCTGATAGGGTCTTCATACCCAATATAGAACCACAAACGTTATAGTCCATAAATAAAACTTCAACTTCAATCTAATGGTTTGCTGCTGCTTCTGCTGTAAGAAGATATATTTACGGTTCGCTATACATCTCGCATATAGCTGCTTAGAATTTAGAGTTTATAGATTCGTTAACATCAATTTATATAACGCTTCTTTGAAGCATATGCTGAGAGTTGGGATCAACGCCGAAGTTGTATAAGATAGAATGCCTTAACTTAGCACCTTGTTGAGTTTCCTGTCTGAAGGCCCAGTGATAGATGTCATGCGCTTGTTTTGTTGCAACAGAAAATCGACAAGCGGTAAAAGGGAAAAGTAAATCAATTGAGGTAGCTCGCTAGTGTTTCCCCTTTGTAAATGGAATGTACCGGCATGTGATGGCTGGCAATTACCGCGTGGGAAGGAGATGTGTCTGCGGGATGCTGCGCGGTAGAGAATCGATACAGAGGCCATTACACTTCCTGTGTATGTGTGTCACATAGGTGTGCACCAGCTGACCTCTTCAGAATAACCTCAAGAGCATTCATCACGTGTACTCTCGTCAATTTATTCCTTTTCTTGAGCACTTTATAAGCGGAAGTTTTTTTAGAAGTATTGGCCAGTTAAGAATTTACCCACATTACTTGTACGTTAGGTGTGTTGCGCACTTATCAGGCGTTACTTCATATCGATCATGCTGTTTACATTATTTGATCATGTTTTATTAGATTTCTCTGGAAACCGGAAGCGTTGAACTTTGAACCTTCTCGAAAGTGAGAGGGTGTATAAAAAGTGTCAGCCTACGGCACATTAGTGTCTTCAACAACATTGATTTGTTTCTATTCGTTTTCTAGTAAATATAAGGACTATGTTGACATTAAACCAACAACAGCTTACTTGTATAAGAACCGCCTTCCACATAGAAATTCAACACTCGAATACACGTTTTAAGGCACCTTGAACTCCAAAGGTGTTTTTACAAAGTTTCATGAGTGTGTGTGTGTGTGTGTGTGTGCGTGTGTGTATGTGTGTGTGTGTGCGCGCGCGCGCGTGTATGTGTGTGAACAGAATAACTTGAAAAACAAACTTGGTATCTAAGTTCAGCACCATTTAAAGATGCGACATAGATGTTCTACCCCAAACTGCCCTTTACATGGAACGCTTTTTTAAGAATATGATTTTTATCAAAATTAGATCTAACATAATTTATTAAAAACCATATATTTAAGGTATTCATTTGACATTGCATGTACATATTATCTTGAATTTCTGGGAATGGCATCAGAAGTTCTCTTTATGAAAATGAAATTTCGTTCTAATTAGCCTAAAAGACCGCTGAATTTTGCTGAGAGGTCTCTATATAAGGCTTTATGTGCCGTAAATCTACGACACGGGACCACAGACGAAAGGAAGTCATGCTATGAATGTTTACGTCAAAGAAAAACCATCGCCCTTGAACCGGCGACCTTGGAAACCAGAAGCTAGCATGTTACACCTAGACCACGGATTATGTCAAATTCTGGAAGAGAATTTCTGAGATATTCTTTGTTATTGATTTGAATTTTCAAATACTTATACTTTTCTCAAGTGGAAACTCGCTAGGTATTTTCTTTCTTTTTTATTTTCTCTCTCTTTTTTTCTTCTTCTTCTTCTTCTTCTTCTTCTTCTTCTTATGGACATAGTGCGGAATTTCCAAGCCAACTGGTAGCGATAGGCGTTTTAAATAGGTATCACTTTACCTAAAACGATTCTTCTCATACCTACAGCAAAACGTAATGCAAGTTTAAAAGCAGATAAAATAAACATTCTAAGAATATTTTGAGAAGAGTGAACAGACAGATTCATATGAATAAAACATAAGATTTTTTCCGTACTTCTGTTATGAAAAGTAAATTCCTAAACGGTTTAGGCAATTTCAATGGGGTCGGGCTTCACAAGGAATATGTATTTTTTTCATCTGGAAATGCACATTTCGGCCGTTAGAGAACTCACAAATCGAAAAGCTTTGCCGTGCCTAGCGCTGCGCTTGCACTCGACATTTGCGCTTGTATACGTTTCAAAATTAACGATCTTGAGTGTATAAGCATCGACACCAAGCATTCGTGCACGTGATCATAAAACTTCCTTGGATGTAAAAAGAAGATTTAGGAATGTTAATGTGAAACAAGCTGACGTTTACACTGCCCATACTTTCTCCACAAACGTGAGTTTCCTAGAGTTCTGCTTGGAGTAAGAGAATTCACCGGTTTCTTCATTAATTGCTTTATCGGTTATATTCCTTTACATCAAATTGTTGCTTTGAAATAGCATGGTCCTAACTGTTTAGTTGTTAAAAGAAAACAATAATAAAACAAGACAAAGTTATAGGGTCGCATACTCGAACGTTAAGAAAATCTCAATTGAACACTAGATGGCTTCATAATAATATAGGTACCAGGTAATTCTGGAAAACATTCTAAGATATTTTCCTTTGTTTACAATATTATTTTCTATTACCAAGGATCCACAAACTAGTTCAGCCTGGGAACTAAGCCTCATCGCTCGCCTTCGCTGATAAGCAAGGGAGCAGAACGAAGTTCGCTCACGCCACTGTCGTGAATTCAATATTGTGACTTTGGTGGGTGTAAAGTAAAGAAGACAGGTGTAGTCGAGATAAAGAAACACTTTTATTTCCGTAAACAGTAACTTTGTACACTCGTTGCAACAGCAAGAAAGTCTTTACCGATTCGCCAACAGCACGGCTCCGCTCACACTTTACCGCTATTTATATCTCCCAGGCACTATTCTGGAAACTTCAGGAAAGTTCAGTTATTATTGCGGTCAAATACAAAGCAGACAATTCCAGAAGTCTCTATCCCTTTCTCTCTTTCGGCAAGCGCCCAACAATGCGGCCATTCTCTGTCTCTTCCCTTCGGCTCCTTTGCGGTAGTGCCGACAATAATGCGATGGGCGACAATAGGAATTGCCCCTTCACGGTTTGCAACTGTTTTAACGCCCGAGGGGATATGTGCTTACGCGAAAGACGGGACAGTAGTCTAGCTGGTCTGCTAAATATAGTAGTATCATAATCCCAAAGTACACAGTAACTCATTTTTTCAACCTTTCCAGCGCAACAAAATATTCAGAACTTGGAGATCTCTGAGATATCTTACTTTTGTAATTTTAGACTTCCATTGGTCTTATTGTTTAAGAAAGGTGCTAAAGTAAACAATTGACTTGTTAATGCTACAAGTAAGATCAAAATCAACTTTTTAACTTTGCAACCTGAAGAAGAGTTTTTGTCTAATTTGTTTACGTCGAACCGATAGAATTAGTCAACATTTTCCCTCCTGTGAAGATGTTTCAAACGAGTGACCTATCACTCACAATATTTACTTTTTGTTTTCCACAAAATCTGTTGCTTTTCTAGGTATCTTTAAAGAGAGTCAGGAGCATGCGCCTTCATTGGACCCATTTTTACCCTGTTTGTCAATTCCTCGCTTGTTTGTTAAGCTGTAGGAAACGTCCACTCCTGAATTGGTCATGTTAAGGGGTTATCACAATCCTCTTAGTCAGCTCATCGCCTGGCCATTAACACACACAGAGAGAGAGAGAGAGAGAGAGAGAGAGAGGGGGGGGGGGGAGAGAGAGATTCAGACACACACACACCTGCTCCCTCGCGGTGCAGATATCAATTCTAACAAAATGTGCCTTACCAGTAGCATAAGATGCGCTAGGTATCAACAGACCAACAGTAAGGACTTGTCCGTGGTTGGCACAGCTCAGCGTAACTATCTAAGAAAGACGATATATGGTGTTTGCCCATGCTTTCACGAAGCCATTATGTCGGTGCCTCAATACGTAAATCATTGTTGAAAACCTTCAGCTGTTTGGTTTTAAGTTACCTGCATCTTCAAAGAGCGAGGTGGCTCATGCAGTAGCGCGTGCGAGTCGCATTCGGGAAGTCGCGGGTTCCCCGCCAACCGTGCTGGGGTGATTGTCCTCATTTCATAGCTTTCCTGTCCACCATTTACCTGCCCCATCATTCCCTTTTCATCCATTTTGGGGTTGTAAGACCGGACGACAGTGTTCGGGAGTGAACAGTGGATATGTGTGCTCCAAGTTTTTCTTCCTGAAATCGTTCCGGGACTGCCAGTCTATACCCCATCTCCGTATTAACGCTTTGATAGGCACCGCTGGGGTTGAGGAGTTTGTAATGGTCGAGCAGGGCAGCGTCGGATACGTTGGTACCGTAAACTTAGAGACCCCGTCCACGCTTGCATCCATATCTGGCCACCCTTTGAATCTCTTCCCTTATCCTTCCCTGCTAGGGATGGCGATAGCGGCACAAGCGGCAGGTGAAAATATTCTTAAAATTATGAAACATATAATTACTATTAGCAGAAAAGTCCATAAACTTCTGAAGCAATTCACTAGACTAACCCCTGCTGTATTTAGGATTGATAGCCTTTGCCAGTCCCAGGGACCCGCATGTGGTATTCGTGATAGACGAAGCGGGTTTTCTCCGGGTTCTCCAGTTTCTTCCACCATTCATTCCCCAATTGCTCCATTATCGCTTTTCCAATCATCGATGCGCCTGCATTTAATATCATCCTCTTCCTCACTATCATACCTGGTGCTTGGCTGACTGGCCGCTTCTAGGTCTTCACTCTGTTCGATCCACAGGTTTCTGTGCTCCCCGACAGGCGTCTGACTCTAGCTTATAAGTCCTACAAAAGGAGAGCGTAATCAGATAAATAAAGGGGGGGAAAAGAAGAAAGAAGTCTTTGGCAGAAAACAGATTATGTGTAGACAGACGACGGCAACTTTGACCGTAAGTTAATATTCCGCTTTATGACGTCAGTGGCACGCCACCAAAGTATTTTGTTATTGGACCATACCCTAGGAAAAAATCCTATCGAAATGCACTCTTCATTCTTAAAGTAGCCTTTGGGGATCATTATGTTCCCCTTGTTTTGTTTCGGCAGACGATGACGGCCAGAGGGAGCTGCATATAGGAACAGCTCCTTGCTCCAAAATTGAAACCAAAAGCGTTCAAATTTCTAAAATATTCACTAACAATGCTTGAAATGAAAACTTTTCTTCAATCATTTGAAGCAGAAAACCCCAACCTGTCAGAGACTATTCCTTTTAGGTTAAGGGTAATCTGTGACCCAAGATATACATTACATGCACAATTTGACATCAGTCTGGTTCATTTGCAATCACTGACATCTGTTTCATAATATACTACAATTTTAAATATAAGAAAAGACCTAGAAGATATGTGCAACGGCACGTATAACATCAAGAAAATATGTTCATCTAATAAACATGATACAATACTTTTAGTTTGGCATAGAAGATAATTACTGCACAATCAAAATGGAAACTGTAGGAGTAATCACAGGATTGAGCAGCACGGGGCAAAGTTGTACTTCATAAATAAAAAATACTGTTTTGTTTCTTCGCTAACATTGAAAATGTTTGCTATCATCGTATTTGGAATTTATTTCAGCAAGTAACACTCTTAGAATACAAATAATGTTTAGAAGGAACAACAGATACAGAATAATTGAATAACTGTACACTGATTAACTACTTCTGGGTACTCGCTATTACTCGGTGAGCTACCAGTGAAATAATAATGGGGGAATGGTATTTCTGTATAAACACCACAGAAGGGCTGATTTCTATACATGAATGATGGCCTAATGATCAATAGTTCATTGTGCAACTCGAACCACAGAAGTAATTTGATTTGCGTCACGCTCGTATTTCCGAATTTCAACTAGCTACCTTCTGTGGCCTTTATTTCCTATATATTTGAGGAGCAACCAGATTTAGGATGATTTAACTTTAAAAGTAGTTCAAACGCCCTGCATAGAGAACTCATGAGCAGTTGGAGGTTTCATAACGAAATAATTTACTAGTACCTGCTCCAACACATACATAAATGTGCAGCCCCATAAGCTTGGTGGTTCACATAGTAATTGTAAACCTTCAGGAAGCTTAAATTCATTTTACTTTAGTACCCGTCACAACGAAGCTTGAAACATCTTGACTACTTGCCTAGTAATGCATAAATCAAATTTAAACCCATACTACAGGTAGGAAAAATAATTACGTAATTGCTGTTTTGAAACGAATAATTAAGTATTTTGTTTGTTAACGACGCTAACAATTTCCAGAGCCATATCAGGTCTGCTGGTGTGCCGGCATTCCGTCCCAGAGGAGTTGTTTTACGTGGCAGTAAATCTACTGACAACCATCATTCTGGGTTGGATTTGAGCACACAACTTTGGTATCAGTGGGCCAGCGCCTAACCAATTGAGTCACTGAAACCGACATTATTTTGGTATCGATTTAAAGGAAGTGTTCCAAAAAAATCAACATGTCTAATAACACAGTTCTGTGTTGTCATGGCCAGTTCCAAAGCCAAAACTCTGACCGTAGAGAATACATTGAGAATACAACAATTTAAAATATGCAATATGATGCGAGGTATTGGAACCTCTGCTTCCAATTAAATATGCCCGCGATAGAAATTCTCCACGAATTAGATTAATTCTCTTATGATACACACGTGAAAGTCAGCTTACTCGAAATGCCATTTTGGAACATATATGTTGTTGTTGTTTTCTAGTGCCTTGCATCTGGCAATGAAGCCATTAGCATTCGTGCTTTCCAATACTTTTGAACTGTAGTTTCTTCTGATCTTAATGCTTCACAGGTCTTCACGTGGTCTTCGTTCATTTCTGCTGGATCGTTACACAGGACACATATTGGTGAGGCTGAGATACCTATTCTGTAGAGATGACTTGCTAAGCAGTCGTGATTTGTCAATAGTCGGAAGGCTGCAACCGCTTGAGGGGAAGGTCGGTGGATCTAAATACCACCTATTTAGTCCTCCCGGCTAGGTCCGATGGACCCGTTGACCAACGATAGGTGTGGTCCCGCTTGCAAAATGGGGGTTTAAATCGGGTGATGTAACTGCCACATTGTAAAACTGGTGCCCGTTAAGAAAACAGTTACATGAAAGCCACATACATGAATATGAGTCCTAAAGATAAACATTCCGGAGTTAAAACTGTCCCCCAATCGGATCTCCGGGTGGGGATATCTTTAGGCAAATTTCATCACAATTCCAATACTTTAAGAATTCTACAATGGAATGCAGGAGGCATGTCCCAGCCTAAAAAACAAGAGCTAATGGAACATATATGTAAGCATTATGAAAACGGAACTGATACAGGAAGGTTACTCCAATAAAATTATATCACTCAGTATATGTATTGGGTCGTGCCTTGGGCGAGCGGTTAGACCGCTTGACTCTCACCAAAGCGACCCGAGTTCCATCCCAGGCGTCCGCATGTGGGATGTGTGGTGGTTACACCGCCGCAGGGGCGCGCTGTCCTCGGGTTCTGCAGTTTTCTTCACCATTATTCCACCAACTGCTCCGTCATCATCTATCATCTTTCGCCATCATTTCATATCATCCACTGCTCAGGAACGCCTGTGGTAGGGAATCTAGCGGCCGGGCGGTAGGCCAAGACTACACTGAAAGAACCACAGTGCTATAGGACAGAGAGACAGACAGAGAGACAGCATATGTATTGTTTACAGAAACTTGTGCATTCAGGCATGCATGGAGGATTATTAGAGCTTTGTAATGTCGACTGGCAATTATCATAAGGAACAAAGAAACACGACTTCATGCGAAAGGACCAGAATCAGGTAAGTAAAAGAGGACCAAGAGATTCTTGTTGTTAACTGTGCGTACTACATATTTGGGACATATAGCAATACCTCTGGATTGGTGATGTTATCTGTTTACATCCAACCATTCTGTACTCGCCATACACAAAAGGATAGTTACTGCGTTGTCTGCAAGTGAATAACGCTAAGGATATACGTCCCAAGCAGTACTTGACATTGTGGAAGTGGATCTTAGCATTTACCCCTCCTACTCCATGAAGCTCAAATCTGGTTCTTAACAAGTAGAGAAACATGTTAAAGGAAAACGAAGAGAAGGAATCTTCGCGTCTGTCTTCAGGTTAGAATTCCCAATTCTGAAGATGATATGCAAAGACATCAGCTATTCACACCAAAAGGAAGTGGGCTAGAGGTCGGGCTATACCAGATGGAAACATAAAATAACAAACAGCTTTAGACCTAAGAACCAGCCCCAGAAAAGTAGGACAACAGAAGAGAAATGGGCACACGGCCTAAAAGTTCACTTTGGGACCAACTGAGCTACAACGGCTAAGAATCGACGGGAGTGGGAACTACTGATAGAAGCGTCAATGGAGGAATGGGTTCTTTCCTGCACTGACTAAACTGGTTCGCCAGAACAGCCACCGTAACTGCCAAGAATCCTCTTGTCCTTCAGGGATTATTTAATTCTCAATTTTTTTTGGAAACCGTAATGGTTGGAAATGTTACGTAAGAAGCATCATTTTTCTCAACTTTGTTCCATGAAGTTCGTGAATTTCTCTATACTTGCACAGAGGATCTGTCGGCTTTCATAGCCGCCCCCCTATAACGAAGAATGACCTAAACACGGCCTATTAAACTAGCAATAGACAGCATAAGTCTATTGTCATATATGGCTGACCCTAAATTGACACAAATTGTACACTATAACGTACCTTGAGTGAGCTCATATAAAATTAAAAAGAAAATGTAAAATTATATCTTTGATACGCCGTCGCGGCATCTTGATGCCTATATTGGGATGTACATTCAAACTTCATAATTTACTTATCCTTCTTTTCTTATTATCATAAATTTACAGGTTTAACCCATTAACTGCCAAATTTTTTTTCTTCAATCTGCATTTATTTTTGGGTTAGTTGATTGGCAGCTCATTCGCTTAACAACAACTGACTTACAATCAATGCACAAGCTTGACATGTAAAATTATAACAATTACAGCCAACACTGTTACAAACACAAAATAACCATTACAAAGACACATCCCCAAATGGGGATCATGGCAGTTAATGGGATAACTAAATAACAAAATGAGATGATGATATAATAATAATAATAATAATAATAATAATAATAATAATAATAATAATAATAATAATAATAATAATAATAATAATAATAATAATAATAATAATAATAATAATAATAATAATAATAATAATAATAATAATAATAATAATAATAATAATAATAATAATAATAATAATAATACTAATAATAATAATAATAATAATAATAATAATAATAATAATAATAATAAAGACTAATATATTAGTTTGTAAACAAAGGTAAATTCAATTACCTCCTAAAATTACAGAACTAATAGCTGCCGGGAAAATCAACAACTGGCACCCAGCAATTTAACTATTTTTTCTAAAAATACTCCAATCCTTTGTATTAAAAAAATTAATTACGGCTACAATTATGCATGACGAGTACATCCCTAATCTTAATTTATTTTCACTGTATGTCCATTAATTCCTTCAACGTTATTATTAACGCCTATCACTTTTAATAGGTTGTGTATTTCACTTTAAGAGAATAAAAACGTTAGAATGTTTATATAGAATTGCATTACAATATTATACCCAACGCATATTTCCTTTTACGGAAACAGTTCTTGTTCCTTCGAATCCACGACCTCCTGAATGCGAGCCTCACGCGTTACTGCGGAACCATCTGGCTTCGCTGAAGTAGCACCAGTGTCAACCGCCTGTGGTTCATGTGCAGTAAGAAAGTGCGCTAAATCAGCCGCAACATCCTGTCCTCAACAGTTTCATACATCCAATAGGAGTGTCATGAAATAGATACGTACCTCAGAACTCGCCCATAGTTGTTGATATGCTAGGTTTACTATCATCACTAGCAAGCGCCCTTAGGGAATGTGCGATAAGGGCTTCATTCCCTCTTCAGTGGCTGTCTGAAATGTGGGGGGTGAGAACTGTGTAAATGCTGTGCGAGTGCAGATATGCAAAACATTGTAATTCCGTACTGAGTTAATAAATTAATGTGTTACGTGCGAGGCACAAACAAGCTTCCACTTAGTCATATTGCAGACATTCTCTAATGGAGAGCAGTGCTATGAACCCATGCATCTAAGCTGTATCTTCTAAAGCTGGTGACAAAACTGTATTCTTTGCATTCCACTACATTAGATGACACTTCGGGAGATCAAGAAATGGAGATTTAACTTCTCTCTCCTATCTCTTCTCTTATCCCCCCCCCTCTCTCTCTCTCTCTCTCTCTCTCTCTCTCTCTCTCTCCCTCTCTAATGATGAGGAGAGGTTTATGAACATATTCTCTTCCCATGTTTACTATACCTTTAGTGTCCCAGTGGTACATCGTGGTCTAGAACTAACTTGATAACATCTGTTTTGGTATTTTACCAACCTCTCATTTTTTAATTTTGCTATCTCGGTATGAAACTTTTAGCTGAAAGATTTCACCGGAAAAGTATGTTTAGAGACCTGAATCCACCTAAAGGATTTTTAAAAAATATGTCCATGTGCATGCATATGTGTGTGTTTGTGCGGGTGTCTACGAACACTAATCAGTATCTCAACTTAGGAATACACACAAAATTGATGCCAGCTGGCAACAAAGATTAGATTAGTACCTTTTCAAGGGAACATTTAGTTCTTCCTCGCATAAAACTCCAATTGTTGTCAATATAATGGAAAGCATATTTTTAAATATGCTTGGGAAATTTATGTCTCATGATAAACAATCAAAATAACGATGGAATCACTCTAAGAGGCAATCGAAAATAGGAGGTAAATAACTTGAGCTATTCTTCAGGAAGTAAAAACAATGTTAATTAGGAAGCAAATTTAGAATAAGAGAGTTGAATAAAACAAATATCTGGCACCTCAAAAGAAAAATCTCTAAGGAAATTAAAAGGGTTACTCAACAATACTGTAAATGTTAGTTCCGTGTATTTGAAATTTTAAAACAGAGTTTTAATGTATATCAAATGTCATGCATCTGTTCAAATTGGTTACAGGAAAAAATTAATAATTTCAGTAATTCTTTTGTTGCTTTGGCAGCATGCTCCACACGGGGCACTTATAGTCTAAAAATTAATATTTTATAGTTTCACTCTTTAATAGCATGATAAAATTTACAAAAATAGGTATGTAATTATTTTGGAAGAGAATGCATACTTCAATTTTAGCTTAAATACTTACACAGTATTAGTATTATTGTTTAACTACTTCACAACTAAACATGCTAATAAAGAGTAGCAATTTGTAACTTTGCTGTTTATAAGGAAGTATACCGAATTTCACAAGTGTATATTGAAAACTGCATTGTATGTACAGTTGGAAAATAAGAATGTTCCGTGTTATGAAAACCAGAATTTAAAATAACATTGCTGTTAAGCTGTTTTAAAATGTTTAATGCATGGGTCAGTCCTGTTTAGTCTTCTGCTTCAATACACCTGATTATCATTTGAAAATTCTTGCTGCTTCTTTTGAATAGTTTGTTCACTTTATTGTACACAAAATCTTTCCTTTGTGACCATAATGTTACAGGAATCTGGGCTTATAGGAATTTAAATGAACATTCCCCATGGTTTAAACGACCATATAGTCAACTGTATAAAACTAAAATTGAAGGTCTGTAGTGTTGGTAGCCACATTTTTTTCAGATGAGTATCCTTAAGGTCGGTTTGAAGTAGAAGGATATGGTAATCGCCGTACTCTTACTTCCAATGCAACGTTACTATTTATCTTGTGCTTTATAAAGGAAGTCGTTATCACTATTGTAATTAAACCGCAATTAATTGTAGCATAGTCGGATTATTATAAGTGTTATTTATTATAATTATTAAATTGTTCTCTGTAGTGGTGTTTAACATCAACTTTCTATCACAAAAGTAGTCTTAGAGTAGCAGATTCTATACTATTACCGAAATAAGAAACAAACTTGAGATAAATAAAGGCGAGAGGCACCTCCAGCACAGACCGCTCTCATTGGCTCCTCATCGCAACACTCAGCCAAGAGTACAAAATAGATCTCATATTTTCTTTGTGTTATTACTTTTAGAGTGTATTAATGGATACGTTTAACGGTTTTATTTAAATATACCACATTTTCATTGTTATTTGGAAATAAAAATCATCGGTTTAATGAAACTGAAGAATTATTGCACATGCTGTGCACAGGTAGCACGGAGTAATACAAAAGTGTGTTTCTTAGAGTGGGAACCGATTCGAATTGCTGAGCTCCTACGCCGCTTACTCGCGTTTGCAATCGGGGTGTGTCATTGCGCAGATTGGACGAAAACAAACAGCAATTGTCCCACACATTTACTATTATTTGCTGACGGTATTGAGGAAAAGTACCTGCCTATGTAGATTGGTCTGCGGAAAACTTATCTGCTGGGGAAGGCAGGAAAAGTCTCAGAAATGTACCTCTCTAGCGGTGCTTCATAGAAGTCGTTTCTGCAAGTAATTTAAACAAAGTTTTATTTTTATCTCCTCTAAAACAACTAAGCTCCTATGGCGTCATTGTTTTGAAACAATATCTTCGGAGAACTTTATACAGAGTTCTCTAATCGAGGCATTTTCTTCATTAGCGACACTCATTGGATTTCAAGTACGACTGTCGCAATCAAATGAAAAACAAGCTGCAATTTCGTTTCAAACAGTAGATGGAAGCTCTGCATTGAATCGATGTCGTAGAATGGAGACATCAAATAGAATCTTATCGACTTAGTTCTTCTCTTTACTTGTAAGAAGAGAGAATACTAAGGTCCAAAAGAAATGTTTGAATCTCCTGTTTCATGGAATGAAAGAAAAAGGCAATGATTTTCTTCGTGGAGCCAAATGGCAAGTTCACTGAAACGTTGGAAAGGAAACGTTACTACACTTTTTATTGTTAAACGCTTTAAAATAAGAAGGATCCCTTAATATTTTGGGGGTCCTTGCTCAGTTGTGCAATTATAGTGCACACTACGCGATCTAGAAAAAAATATTGTTATACAAAAGAATATTTAGAAAATTTAATACGTGAAAATCATAACGGTCACAAAATAATATATTTTCGACTTATTCATCCCTCTCTCACCCTCTCTCTCGCTCTGCTTCCCTCTGTGTGTGTGTGTGTGTGTGTGTGTGTGTGTGTGTGTGTCTCAGCTACCTTATATGTTACCACTTTAGCCTAGTCGTCGTATTACTAGCTATTTGAATGTTATTTTTTAATGTCAAAGTAGATTCAAGTTTGAGTGCCCTAAACATAAAGTCATCGTTTTGGAAAAGTCCATGTGTGTGTGTTTCTTTTCTTTTCTTTTCTTTCTTTCTTTTTCTTTTTCTTTTGTGTGTGTGTGTGTGTGTGTGTGTGTGTGTGTGTGTGTGTGTGTGTGTGTGTGTGTGTGTGTGTTAGAAAGATACAATAGCATGATTCATAAACGAAAAGTTCGATAAAAGCCATACCTTGTATTTAATTCCAGCACATTCCAAGAAAAATTTTGGCGCAATGAGTCTTAAATAATCTCGCTGAATAAATTATTATATAGAATAAAAGGTGCAATCATTGGATTTCCCATAAAACAATATTTTCTGTTGTATTTTTTCACTTCCGTGGTGCGCAGGGAGCGAAACCTCATACAGGTAACAACAGTTTTCGGAGTGTGGAATATAGTCAGTTTGTCACGTGATCACAGCATAGATGAGGCCAGGTACAGGCGACGCTTGAACGTTGTAGTTAACGTTGGGTCATAACTTATATTCAATGCTGTCCCCATTTGCAGTAAAGTAATCACTCCCAAATTCTTGTACAAGTTCATCAGTACATAAATATTTCGATTTTTGTGCTGGAGGTGTTTAATTCTGTGTGAGAGACACTATGCTTAGTTGTGTTTTGCGCAGTCACTGTACTCGTGCAATGACTTCATGCTCTACCCATATGGCAGGAAGCTTGCGAACACCTCATTTCGTGATAGCTGTATAATGGTTCGAAGCCTAGTAATGTGTAGCCTATTAGATTAGATAAATGTGGGGTTGTTTAAGCCTTCCGACTTCAATATAGACCTTAATAGAGCTATTGCAACCTTGCTCTACCAGGTGAGTCAGCCGCGCCTTATTTTTTTGGAAGATAGGCCACCCATCAAACGGCATGTGCGCCTTAGTCCAGTTTTGCGCTTACTAAAATGTATTGCTTGACGTTTTTAAAGAGAGGAATGCGCAAAATTGAGAGCAACAGCGGTTTAAGGGAAAGAACGTACTCCTCGCTAAAGTACTCCTCAAAAACATAGGACTCGTTTACTGAGAGCGAATTCCGATTTCACAAACTTTTTAACATAGCAACGTAATTCAGTAAACGCCTCGGAAAAATTGAACCTATCATATGGGTACACTAACAACGTCAGCTAAAAGAAAATGGTGGATTCTTGTACTTAGAGCAGTGGTTGGCTGCCAAACATTACGAAAAATTTAGAGACACGCCTCATCCATCATGGACCAGTACAGTCAAAACGGACATATTATTAAACAACAGTTTATTTAGATTTTTGCGTGAACTACGCCTCGTGCATCTCAATGAATATGTATAACAGCTTTTGCCATTTAAGTAATAATATTAAAACGCCCAGAAAATCATTAAAACTATCTTAAAAGGCTAAATCAAGCCCGAAAACTCGCGAGGTGGCAATGGCATAGCGCCAGGCATACAAGTCCTACTATTGCACGCGGTGCGTGCTTTCAGTCAAGTTTCGAAATAGCTTAATAGGATTGTGACGGGTCCTCAGCGCTAAACCGCAATGACATAGGTTCGAGTCTCAGCATTGTAAATATTTTATTTTATTTTATGTTCATCAAAACTTGGAAACCGAATTCACAATAATCTAATTATAAAGTCCCTGAGCGTTTAGGACATAATTTAAATCGTTTTTGGTTGTCTGCATTTTGTAATTGAACAGTTGTAATGACTTCTGCGCCATTGGACTGGTATGATGTAGTGTGTTGTGAATGCCGACCCCTTCTACAGTATTCAGATGTATTCAACAGACGAGTACGTAGATATGCTTTTGATCTACGGAGAAATAAGAACAAATACACCGGAGAAAATACCTCTGGAGAGATATTCGAATAGACGACAACCAACAGCAAACACCTTCCGGAATGTTGAAAGGCGTCTGCGTGTAACAGCATCACTTGCAAGAATGCCTCCTCATAGGCACGCATCAGCAACATCGGGTGTTAATGCAGAAGCAGTTTTGAATGCCACCCAGAACAATCCGCATATTAGTACACTGGCAGTTGCTCAGGATGTGAACATCAGCCAGTCTTCTGTAGTGCGAATATTGAACACTAAGAAGTTCCATCCTTATGGTTTGCACCTACACCAAGCACTTCACGGGAGAGATTTCGAAGCTCGAGTGACCTTTTGTGAATGGCTGCTGGAGCGAGTAGCAAGTGATGTGAGATTCGCAACCAGGATACTGTTTTCTGACGAATCAAGATTCCACAACAATGGAACTGGAAATCGTCACAATATGCGGTATTGGAGGGTTGATAATCCTCATTGGGTAAGGGAGGCAGCATTCCAAGAGCAATGGGTGTAAGTGTCTGTTGTGGAATCTTGGGAGACCACCTTGTTGAACCATTATTCTTCGAGGGGAATCTGCTGGAGCGAATGACGATGTGGTTTCAACACGATGGCGCTCCTTCGTATCGGTCGAGGATCGCCTGCAATCATTTGAATGCTGCACATCCTGGTCATTGGATAAGAAGACAAAGACCAGTCCCCTGGTCTGCCAGATCACCTGATCTGACACCCCTTGACTTCTTTCTATGGGGTAATTTAAAAGAGCGCATTTATGCAGAGAATCTGGACAATCCAGAAACCCTTCGTCAGCGTACTACAGTGGCTTGTAGATCTGTTCAACCCTGGATATAAATGATCCTTATTAAATTGCACCTACCTATAGGTATGTTTAAACAACTGCCTAATTGTAGTTCACCAATAAAGAAACATAAATAAAGTAATAAAAACGAATATAATAACCATTTTCAGAATAATAATTTGTAAATTGTGAGGATTGCACGGTAAAAAAATTAGTACATGTAGGTGATTCGAACCACCTTCACAGCAGACAGATTTCTTCGGAGTCTTGCGCTCGTTCCAACTGAGCTCCTAGTAACGTCTGAGATAAACATTCCGTTTAAGATGTAATATTCGCTGGTTCCAGTGAACATTTGCAGAAGTGCAAACATCAGCTGGGTGTTAAAAGGCGATGTGATAACGTGTATATTAGCACTAATTTCATCGAGTGTTTAACATCCATGTTAAATACGCGGGTAGAACCTAGTAATGGGGTCGATGTTTTCATGTTGGAGTATAAAATGCGGATTGCATAAAACTCGAGAATAAGGGGCAGCTGACTCACTTGGTATAAACCTCAATTTAATTTAATTATTTTAATATAGCCTATAATTCTCCTCGGTGATATTAAGGCAAAATGTGCTGGAGCTGGAAAAGCAAACTTCAGGTGCCTTTCGTTCGTTGAACAGTTACTTTGAATTCGCAGAGTATATGGCTTGTCCTTTTTTTTTTTTTTTTTTTTTTTTTTTTTTTCTTTTCTAACCGAGTGGGATGGCTCAGGCGGTAACGACTGTAGCCCGCATTCGGGAGGTCGCGGGTTCGATTCCCGTGTCCTAACTTCCAGACCCATAGTGTTTTTGCGAGTCACCAGATGAATCCATATCCTCCAAATTTCCTGCCCTCCATATATCTGCATTAATATCTTCACTTCATTTCACCCTTCATCCCCTTGGGTTTCTTTCAGAGTTGGACGTGGAATTGTGGAAATCTCGCCCTCGGATTGAAAGGTGAGCCTACTGGTTTCCGGACCCCAATGGGATGGTACAAGTCCAAGGGGGAGGACAGCCGTTTTCCGAGTCCCGCACCCCCTTGGGCGTACGAACCCCAAGTGATGGGAGAGGAACCGGGCTGAGCCAGCCACCGCCGGGGTGCTTTTAACTGGGACAATGTAGGAACCCTGCCCTCTGCTCTGTCGTGGCAACGTTCCGGCTGCCCTTTAGATCCATTTGCCTCGTCCTTTTTCCAGGGGGTGCCCCGTCAGGGACATGTATCGCCTTACTAAGTTCCCCTCCACAAGTTGTCAAGGCCAATACCCTGTAAGAAGGTATTTAGGATTCTGTTTCTGAATATGAACATCTTTTTTGTTGTTTTTTTGACAGTTCAATCAGCTGTTTTGCACGATCTAGCTTTGGTACTTATTCCTAATAGCAACTTATTTTCTCAGGCTTATATCTTTCCTTTAGTAGTCGTATGGCATTCTGGCAGCCCAAAACATGCTTTTGGGACAATGAATGTACTGCTAAGCTAATATTCCTTCTTTGGCTAGGCGATTAGCGCTGTTATTGCCTTTAATTTCTTATGACCTGGTACCCCACTAAGGTAACGTTGTGTATTCCAGCTGATTTAATACCTATACACAATCTTCAATGCCCACATCTGCAGTGTGCTGCTAGCGTGTCTGCCTCCCATTCATGTGATTCCGTGTTCGAAACTTGGTTTGGGTGAGTTATTCGGAAATATTTTTTTCTGAGAAGACGAATTATCCTGAGAAGATGCCTTATCCTGAGAAGGCGAATGTCGGTTAATTTTAACTCGATGGATTTCGGGCTCATTTGAGCTTCATTCACCCATCATCCCATATTACGTATTACATGGAGGGCGTTAATATATGTACAAAAAAACAGTCTTCAATGAGCTTTGACTCAATAATGTAGACACTAAACGCCTGTAAAGCTGCCTGACTCCGATAAGATACAAATTCTGGTACCGCAAATGACTGTTGGTATTTACGTGAGCACATATTTCTAAACCATAGACTTGCTAAGAGCCTTTGCTAGGGCAACGCCAGACCCATAAATTCCCACGTCGGTTTTCTCAGCCTTTTGAGCCAACTATACACCATTAAGCGACTCTTTCTCAAAATTATTTATTTTTCTTTTGCACATTGCAAATTTGACGCTCAGTTGATATAATAGCCATGGAATAACCTAATTGAATTCAATGTCATCCACTACCCCTATTAATGATGAACAGAAATGAACTTGATGGCAATGATTGGTGTTCACGAAATTAGTCACTTTCTCTTAGGTTAGACCTAAGCCCTTACGGGAATAAAGTGACGTCGTGTGATAAACATTTTTGAAGCCATATATTTTTCACGAGTGAAAAATTCGTCCCGAAGTAATCAAGCACATAATAAATTATCCTGAGCAAAAAGCTCACGGAAAGCCACAATGCCAAATGGGAATATGACAGATAATTAAGTAGTTAGTGATAAGATTTCCATCACAGTTTGACAGCTCATTACCAGGGGATCAAGATGAAGGACGCAACTCCAGAAGACTTTTATGAGAATAAATGTTAGTAAACCGCTTAGACAGAAATGCAATTAATGGAAACTATCTAAAGGAATCTTTGAATTCTAATTTCGTTCTTAAACGGGGTAGGTAAGCATGCATGTCTTGGACTGACGGGCTGTCATACCCCACAGGCGCGATTTCCACCCAGCAACGGAAGAAAAGGAGATGCAAGACCGTTAATCTATCACTCTGACAGAATGGTTGGAGGGATGAACGCGGACAATGTGAGCAGAATTTCGTATGGTATGAATGCGGTAACAAAAGAAATGGGGTATCAGCTGCCTACGGCAGTCTGGACTTGTCTTTCTCCATTGTCCTTTATTTTTGTTACTAACTTGCTAAACATCGCTCTGCCCAGCAGGCACTTGATGCTTATTCTGTGGATATTTCGTCCAACGAGCTCTGTACACAAAAGCAGCAAATAACAGGCATATGTATATCAAGGAGCGTTGGCTTCAGCCGCAGCAAAAGCAGTTTCATGTGTATTTTTCAAGTAAAATTAAAAATGTTGACTGAAGACTTTATTGTGATTTTGCATGCTTGTGTGGTTTATGCAGATATACAGCGCGGATGCATCATTTGTAGCATAGGAGAATACTGGACAGAAGATGTGTGAGAGTGTGTAACCTGGTGCCAAAACCTGGTTTGTAACAATCAGATATAATGTTGAATATGGAAGAGGTCTGCACTTAGTTTTAGATTCGCTACTACGTATTTACAGTAAATAGAGGAAGTATTGTATTTCAGTTAAACATTCAATATCAAGTTAGTCGGTAGAACACCTGCCTGCTGTACAAGGGATCATGGGTTCAATTCCCGGCTGGAAGGGTTGGAACTTTTCTTTAACTAGGATTATTCCCCATCCTCCCCGGAGTCTGGAAATTTGAATGGGGAGTGTGAATGTGTGTGTGTGTGAATTTAATTAAAAAATCAATCCAAAGCAATAAAGACCCAAAGTTTAAAATCACTGTCACGAGAGCGAACACGTTGCTGTTGACCAATTGTTCCAAGAAGCTAAGAGCTACAATATAATCTTCTATGTTAAATGGAACATTAATGGATATAACCGGAAATAAAAGTTTTGAGAATCCCTGAGTGCGTGTGTGTCTATGTATATGTTTGTGCTTGTCTTTCTGAGCATCATGACTCTAAAACGAAAAGTCAGTGAAATAAGAAACTTGAAATTTAAGTTTAGAATCTTCCAGGAGTGCAATACGAATATTTTCAAGAAAATCCCCACCCCGAACTACCCTTTACATCGAAAATGCTTCAAATATTTATATTTTTTTCAAAAATAGCTTTCACGGCTTAAGATACTTTCATGACAAATTAAGTGAACCTTGAATTTTCTGGGAGTAACCTGTAAAGTTATCTTCACTGTGAATTACTGTTTGAATAATGATAAACCGTAGGTGATAGACAAAATGTTACTATATAAAATGTAGTTATTGTTAAGTTTTTCTTTAGTTTAACGTTCTCCAACCTGATATGTCATAACGGATGATGAATGAATTAAATAAGCAATATGGTGCTCAAATGAGCTTAAAGTTATTCGACATTTGTCTTCTCAGGATAAGGGGAAACCTCGGAAAACCCCTTATCCAGATAACTCACTCTAACTGAGATTCGAAATCGAGACCTCTTGAATGTGAGGCAGACACGCTACCACTACACCACAGAGAAGGTTAAGTTCTTGTTAAAGCACACAATTTGTGTCATGTATATTATTTTTTCTTTCTTCTCTCCCTCTCTTTTTGTGGAGCTATCACTAAAATCCTCAGCCAACTTGAGTCAACTTAAGGATCTACCTTGCAATATTGGTGGCTATCGTGTTTACTTTATTAGGAAGACAGTGATAAGTGCTGGAATAAATATGACTTTCATTTAATTCAGTTACTACAATTTTCTAAAGAGTAGGGGAATATTTTCTGGAATCTCTCGCATGGGTTAATGTAATGAAATGACCCACGAAAATTTCATTCGAAAACTCATCCTAACCAGGTTTCGAAAAATATATCTCCAGAATGCCATTTCCGAGTTATTTCTTGTTATTGATTTGACTTTTCCAATGTATATATGTTTCTCAAATGGGAGTTCGTTATTCCTTTCCCCTTTTCTTTCTTTGTTCTCCTAGTTATGAAAAGGGAATGGAATTCCAAAGCTATCACACACTGACCAGCTCTTAAAATGTTTGACTTTCCTAATGCCGTTATACCTTTAAGGAAATAAAAGCAACTTCAAATACTTATCCCAATTAATATTAAGTATATAAAAGCATAAGGATTTGTAAGAATAGTTTGCATAAAGGTGAGCAGAGAAGGTTATGTGAGTGCAACACATCAGATTTCTTAAGTGAATATTCTATAAATGTGTTTCTTGTTGTTGTTCTTCTTCAGGCTTTTAAGGATCAGGCTATCAGGGTCTGTTTCGATTTCAGTCCCAGCACTTCGCAGGTCTACCCATATCTCTCCTTCCCACTAGCCCATACTGGAATGTCCATTTTGGTGTTCTTTTACCATTCATTCAAAAATTGTGCTATTTCCATTTTTATTTATACTGCTTCAACCCCTCAGGTGTATTTAAAATTCCCAAATTTTCTCTTATTATTTGATTGGGAATGCAATCTCTGAGAGAGAGAGAGAGAGAGAGAGAGAGAGAGAGAGAGAGAGAGAGAGAGAGAGAGAGAGAGAGAGAGGCCTCAGTGTAACCGAACCTGTTACATGAAACATAGATTTAATGTTGAATATAGAAGAGAGGTTTGCCCTTGGTTTTTAATCGAATAATCTAGAATTTTGTTTTTAAGCAAACTAGTATGATTGGTTCTAATTTAAGTATCCAGATTAACTTTTTTATAGCTACAGTATTCCTGAGGACATGAAGAGGACTTCTGAAAACATTCCCAGAAGGTCCAAAATGTACATAGCATTTTGCATGCAAATATCTTAAACACAGTATTTTAATCAAAATCGTTAAGTACCATTTTTGAGAATATCAAAGTGTTCGAAAAATATTCCATTTGAGGCGTAGCCTGGGGTGAGGGGATTTTCTTGAAGAGCTTTGTGTCGCATCCTTGGGAGATGTAAATGTAAACCCCGCGCGACAGCCCACGAAGGGCCAAGGCCTACCGCCCAGCCGCTGCGTCCCCCACCTCTGCCCACTACAGGCGTCATTGGTGAGGTGCAGTACTGGAGGGTGGGACGTGGTCAGCGCCCCGAGCCCTCCCGGCCAGTTATGCGGTCTTCTCGACCTGGGGCCGCTACTTCTCCATCAAGTAGCTCCTCAATTGGTCCCCCCGGGACCTAACGAGGCTGAGTGCACCCCGTGCCAGACCTCCCAGAGGGGATAAAATCCCCATGCTGGTACCGGGGATCGAACCCGGGTCCTCCGCGCCACAGGCAAGCGCGCTGCCAGCTGCGCTACGGAGGCGGCTCCTTGGGAGATACTTAACTTAAAAGCCAAAACTGGTATTTTACTACATTTTGTTTTTTTAGTTATCCTGGGGTCCCATAACATACATTTCCTGTGAAATCTCGATATCGAATTTTTGGGTGGAATGCAATACTTTCCGTTATTCGTAGTAGAGAAAGTAAAACGATAGTGAATTTCTTGTTAGTTGTAATTAAAGTTCAGCATATAACTGTGATACAATGTGGTGAATAAAATTAGCCTCTGTAAAGATTTAACAAATTCAACCAAGAAAAGTGTAAAATAATTAAGAAACACAGGCCAAACACCTATTTCCTGGATTTATAAAAGCGCAGCTTGGGCCTATACTTGAGCCTCACTGCATATCTTGCACTAGGAACTAACCGAACAAGTCCCCGCTTCCATCCCCAGGGAGGCAGGCATGTGATGCTCTTTTGTTTGCTCTGCGGTGTTGGTTTAATCTTGCGGTACTTAAGTTTGCAAACTATGTACAATGCTTCATATGTGGCAAAGTAATTACGAAGCTTATTATGGATTTAGGGCAAGCCTTCCAGGTGCCCATTTAGCAGGCTGCTGGAGTAAAAATGATTAATATTAAATGAGAAAGAACTGATGATGCGCAGAGCTTTACACAAGTAGTTGTTTATTGCGTCGAAGGAAACGCAGGGAACGGAAAATTAATCTAAATTGAATTAAATAAACAATTTCAGAATTAAAAATATTTTTAATCACTTGTGTAATGCACTTTTATAACAAAACTGTGTTAGCTACGCTGTATTACTTCCGGCTCATGCAAATATACAATAATCTTTTTCTTTCTTTCTTCCTTCCTCAATTCCACCCCTTCCTCCCTTCCTTCCTTCCCTCCTTCTCTCCATCCCTTCCTTCCGTCCTGCCTCCCTTCCTTTCTTCCTTCGTTGCTTCCTTCCTTCCTCCCTCCCTTCCTCCCTTCATTTCTCCCTTCCTTCCTTCTCTCCTTCCCTTTCTTCCTTCTTCCCTCCCTCCCTCCCCCTCCCTCACTTCCTTCATTTCTCCCTTCCTCCCTACCTTCTCGCTCGCCCTTCCTTCCTGCCTCCCTTCCTTCCTTCCTCCCTTCCTCCCTACTTCCCTCCCTCCATTCATTCCTCCCTTCCTTCCTCCTTCCCTTTCTCTCTCCCTCACTCCCGTCCTTCCTATCTTGCTCCTTATTTTCACTACCACATACAGTCAATGCGGTGCACGGAAACGTGCCGATATGAGGAACACCTGTTTAAGTTAGTAGGTGAATAGCACCTTACGTTCTGTCATGCCCGCAGTTCAAACCCCTGTCGTTGTAGCAAGCCTTGATTGGTAACATGCGCTTGCCCTTTGTTTTGCAATGCTGGAGGCGAACCAGGGCCCCAAACAATTTTAGAGGCATTGAAAAATGTAATTTATAATTTGACTCGTATTGTTAGCGACTGTCGAGGAAGGAGCAAAAGCCACATTGCAATTCTTTACGAATAATGAAAAGCGCTCCGTTTTGAGTATTTTTCGGCGGAAAGGGATGAGGGATGAAGTAAATTTATCTGTTTTACTATATGTGTATCAACTTAAACTGCACATTACACATTTATTTAGAACGAAGCTATTTCATTACAAAAGACATTCCTGTAAATTAAAGCTCCATATGCACAAAATATACCGAGCATATAAAAGCATTCCTACCCTATGTTTTCGTTAAATACACAAACATAAGGTAGAAAACGTCATTGCTTGTGTGTCGGACTTGAATACAGACCAACAGAAAATCGACACACGCAGAACTAAGCGGAACACAAATGATGAAAAGGCTACACCAACATCAAATAAACACACTAAAAGACACTAAGAGCATTGGAACATTTCCGTGCACCGGACTGTGCATAATAGGTACAGAAGGTATAGATAGCATTCCAGCCAAAAACTGGATACTGAGATTTCAATGGAAATATACGCTTTGAGCTTCCCTGAATTAAAAAAAGAAAAGATTATAAAAAGGGTGACTTGTGCGTGCAAGTGCGTTTGAACAGCATAACTCAAAAACGAAAAGTTCGTTAAATACCAAACTTGCTATTTAAGTTTAGCATCTTTCAAGGACACAACACGAAGATTTTCAATAAAATTCCTCCATCCTAAGCCACCCTTTCCATGGAAAAAGTTCCCAAAAATTTTTAATGACTTTTTCAAAACTGGTAAACGGTAAGACCTAGACAAAATCTTACTAGACAAGAACTGTGAATCTCATTAAAGCACGCATTTTATACGAGTATGTTTTTATGCCCGACACATTTTCTTGTTATTGGTTCTTATTTCAAAATGCTTCTACTTTTCTCAACTGAGAAGGAATTAGTCATTTTTCTCTTGGCATGCCAAGATAACGATATGTCAAAGCCATCACATATCGACCAGCTCTTAAAACATTTTGTTGTAGCTTAAGCCTACAGTATTCTCCTATTCCCATTGTACTATAAGAAAGTATGTAATAAAACCATTTCTGTAAATGTTTATCTCAACATGAAGCAAAGCTGAATAAGGTTGTGTAGGACTAATTATTTGATGAATGCGTAGGGAAAGTTATGTCAGTGCAACACAGCACGATTTTTTCAAATATTAATAAAATATTTTAACGGGGATACATACATGTTTACTACTAAAGCAAACCCCAGCGCAACAGTCCTTACTGGCCCAAAGTCTACCGTACGGCCGCTGTGTCCTCCATCTTGGCCTACTACAGGTGTTATGATAGGGGTGTAGTACCGGAAGGTGGGACGTGGTCAGCGACCCGTGTCCTCGAGGCCGGTTGCGGTCTTCGCGACCAGGGGCCACTTCTTGTTAATCCTTGTTAATCAAGTAGCTCCTCAATTGGCCCCTCAGGTAACGAGGTTGAGTGCATTCCGGATCAGTTCTCCCAGCGGGAGAAAATCTCTATGCAGGTACCGAGAATCGAACCCGGGTCTCCCGCTTGGCAAGGAGCAGCGCTACCACTGCGCTAAGCAGATGACCTATTTAGATACATATAGGATAGAAAAACTTGTGAAACAGGTGCAGTTTGGATGAAAGAGTACAAAAGTTCCAAATAATACAAACAAAAAAAATAAACCTAAAGTTCCATAAATAATGATTAAGTATATGCAATGTGTAAACTATATAAAAAATTATACAAATGGGAGAAATCGTTTTTGTGGTTTGTCCTATATCTCCTATAGTTATAATTCCAAATCCCGAGCATATTTTAAACAACGGAACACTTGCCTGCTTTTTCTTGACTTTATTCGATTTTATTGATGAAATCAACGCATTTCTGAATGGCAATTTCCTCTCTGTCCCCCTAATGTTAGCACTGACCCAAAGAAAGACGAATATCAAGCTGAAGTTTATTGCGAAGCCCGATAATACAACTGAGGAGAGCAGGTGCATTTTAAAGCAAAGGCACAGATAGCAGATAACTGGCTCTTGTCATTTATTACGTGACATATTCGAGAGCATTTTTGGCTAATATGGCGCTGGTTTTGGTTTGATATGCTCAGCCGCAGACTCAGCGATAAAACAAAACCCTGTTAGGTAAGCCATCATATTCCTCTTCTTGCCATATGTTTAGAAAGCTCGTCGAATATTAGTTTTCGAGCACAGAAAGCTCTTATGAACTTTAACAAATGTAGTTTGCCTCTATGCGTAACTAAGTACATCGATGACTACACTCACATGACTTTCTATACTCTTGTACCAACTATTCTTACAAACACTTATTCCTATATCTTCTTCATGTTAGTTGAGATAAACATTTGCAGAAATTATATTATTGCTTATTTCTTTGTAGGCGCAAGAGGAATATGGGAATACAGTAGGCTTTGAGCGATAGTCAAATATTTTAAAGCTAACATTTAAAAAACGAATAACGATGTTTCATTTGACGAAAATTTTAAGTATTCTAAAACTCACACAAATAACAATGAATATCTCCAAAATAGTTCAATCTACAAAAACTTTTTTCAGACATAAATTGTGTGTTTTAGCACATCTACATTTTAATAGTAAGATTTGGTCTATCTCTTATGGTTTACCAGTTATACAAAAGTCATTAAGAGTAAACAGGACTACATGGGCTATAGCCATATCATTCAAAATATACATTTCATTTGTCATATGTATAAAAATATTTGAAACATTTTAATCATGTTAGAGCCATTTTCGAGAAATTTTCCTTGTGAAGGGTAGTTTAGGGTGGAGGAATTTTCTTCAAAATATTCATGTTGCATCCTTAAAAGGTGTTAAACTTAAATACCAACTTTGGTTTCTAACCGGCTTTTCGTTTTTGAGTTATGCTCTCCACAGATTGACAGACAAATGCAAATACACACACGCGCACGCACGCATGCGAACACACACACACATACACACACGCACGAACCGTCTCCTAAAAGTTCTTTTTTTTTTTGGATTCAGGAAGCTTCAAACATACACACACACATATATATATATATAAATTCGAAAGAATAGAATGAGACTGAAAAATTCACTGCCACGAGACTGCAACCTCCATTAGGTCTAAAGAATCTACACATACAAAACAAATAATCCTGCACGTATCTTTATTACCATTTTTATCACGATTTTTCAAACTTATATCACACTAATGATATAAAACGTACCTTTACCTAGGAAACTGAACCGCTGACAGTAATGTACACAGTGGCACCGCCATTCTTCCATGCAGAAATGATGAATGGGTGACCATGCAGTTCGTAGTGACGTCACAGTACATTGATCTAATGTCCACTGAGCTATCTGTATCACACTTGACAATGACACAATGCCCGGGATTCCATTGCTATGCAGTCAGTTAACACATCTGAGATAATATCTACAATGCCGTGGAAGAGGATTCGAATCCTCACCTTCTAAATCTTCGTCGCCTTGATCAGCACACAGCTGTTGTCACATGGTCTCATACAAAATAAAATAAAGGTTTCTATATAAATGAACGTCGTTGTGCATTACTTACTGTTCCTAGAAAATAAAATATTCATATCAATTGACAGAAACGCCGGATTATCGTATATGGTAGCGTATGTGAAGTACAGTTTGTTCACCAACTCATGGTCCCTGGCAGGAATGCAGCCGAACGTCAGCATACAATTCCGGGTAAACAGCGCTATCTGAAGGAGGAGTCGGGTTTCTAACCGCGCTTGCTATAATGGTGCCAACCTTGGAATGTGTATTCACGCTAGACTAAATAAAAGAACTCGCTTAAAATGGCGCACTATGTTCAGTTCATGGAAAATGTTTAGCTTCCAAAACGCAAACGATATTCTCAACTACTCCGTCTTTCACCTACTGATCATTTTCTGCCTTTTCTATCTGCTTCTGAATTACTTGAGGAACCATTATAATTGTTTTAAAAACACAGGCCCTCACTCCTCAGCTCTTTCTGCAAAGTTGCAAACTCATAACTTAAAAACATTTACCAGTAATTAAACAGAAGGAACTGAAATTCAAAGTTTTGGCAACTGAGAGTGGAGTCAACATGTAACTGTCATTCACTTAACATTGGCGCAGCCATTGGTCTTCAAGGACAAGGATAGACGTTTCTCTTTTCTAACGGGTGGACAGTAATTAGTTGTGGTTAGGGTACATTTCCTTTGTGAAGCAACTGCACTCGCGTCCACTAAACAGACTTTGTGAGAGCACAGAAGATTGAATTGTGCACAGGACATCTTCAAACTCTGGTTTATGGAACCTGAAAACGAGTGTGAAGTTTGTTGACTCAGTAGATACCTAACTATAAAGTAAGAGTATCTAAAATCTTACAGTAGGAATATAAATAAGAAAATAATTGCAAAGTCTACTATTACAAAGACGTTTGAATGAATTCTACATTGGATAAGATAGACAAGGATCGGAGGAGGGGCTTAGCACCTCCACGTGTAGAAGATTTTTCATGCCTATGTCCCTAATGGGGCGCCTCCCTGGAGGGAAGGGTGAGGTGAGGAGATACATCGGACCTGAAAAGGGATGACAGCAGAGGGCTACGTTTTGAGACCCCCTGAATAAAAAAGAAGCATTTAAAAAAAAGATCCTCGCACGCGCGCATGTGTGTGTATGTGTGTGTGTGTGTCAGTCTGTGGACAGCGTAACTCAAAAAGGAAAAGTCGGTTAAAAACCAAAGTTGGTATTTAAGTTTAATGTCTTTCAAGGATGCAAAGAAAATAGCCCCACTCTAAACTGCCCTTTATATGGAAAATTTTTCGAAAGTGTTTATTTTCTTGAAAATAGCTCTAATCATTTTGATTAAAATGCTATATGTTTAAGATATTTGTATGACAAATTAAATGTATATTTTAAATTTTCTGGCTATAGCTTATGTAGTCCTGTTTACTCTGGATGACTTTTGAATAAGAGATAGACAAAATCTTACTATACAAAAATATAAATCTTGCAAAAACGCACAATATATGTCTAAATAAATTGTTTTATAGATTGAACCACTTCAGAGAAATTCCTCGTTATTCGTGAAATGCAACATCGTTGTTCATTTCTTATGTTAGCGTGTAAAGAGAAGAAGATATAGGAATAAGAGTTTATAAGTATGATTAGTACAAGAGTAGAAAAAGTCATATTAGTACAACACATCAGATTTTTCTAAAAATGCTTTTTTTTTCTCAGTGATCTCAAAGAATACATTTCCGGTGAAATCTCGACATCGAATTTTTGGGTGGAGGTACAATACTTCCTCTACTTACCAGCAGAGAAAGTAAAACAATAAATGCCAGCACATAAGAACAAAAATATAGCGAGGGCCTACTAGGCCCCGCACGACTAACCCTGTTCTACTATAGGGCGCGCCTGACTGAGTGTTAAGTGCGACTCATGTGGAAGAAACATCACCATCAAACAATTCCAACTCAGGCAATTTGACATATTATGACTGTTGGTAGCTAGCACGAGGCTAATGAAACAAGCAAATGCGATCCTGCATTTGGGTCCACTAAAACGTAAACGAATGGGTCAAGTGCGCCTTGCAAGAGATTAGAGAACTAGAATAATCAGATAAGGCAAAACCACAGCGAATTGAATAAAGAAATTTGGTTACACTTTACCCTATTTGAACATTTTCCTTATTTCTGTAAAGTTTGTAGCAAGTATTGTGTCTCTGTGCTTTCATTTTCTTATTGTACAGACTGATTGAAAAACATTAGAACCGCTACGCGATGTTTTTCCACTGCGCAAACGGAAAAACGATAACAGCAGCACGCGGTCGCGCGGTTGACTTGTTTTTCTCTGCTCTGGAAGTGCAGTATAGAGGTAACAGTGTTATTGCAGCGTGCTGTATTATTTTGTCCTGTACTTAGTCACAAAGTGTATTTTGGCTCACCATTTGTTTTCTACTGCACAGTGGTGTTTATGGTTCGTATGCGTTAACTCAGTCAACTCGCCAAGTGAAAGTGCGATTTGCAGAAAGATTTCCAGGTGATGCGCGGTTTCTATCTCTGGGGAAGTATAAAGTGCACAAGACAAACCCACACACCCAGGAAGAATTAAAACAAAATATCCGCCAGGAAATTGCCAGCATTTCTCAAGTGATGGATAATTTCCTAAAGAGGTGCCAAAAATATATGGACAACGACGGTGGCTAGTTTCAGCATCTCCATTAATAACATTGTTAAGCAAAGCTTTCAAAAGAAGTTTTGAAAATGGTGTATGGTTTCATCCGCGCTGTTCTATGACAGCGGCAGTGGCGGCGAGCGCCTAGGACTCATGCAGATTGAACACAGCGCAGTCGGTTCACAGTCTTTTGGATCACCCGTTAGAAAAACGGAACGAAATAACAGCCACATGGCTTTTCTATCTTTGGTTATTTAACACTCATCTGTTTTATATGACAATATCCCTACACAATTATTATTATTATTATTATTATTATTATTATTATTATTATTATTATTATTATTATTATTATTATTATTATTATTATTATTATTATTATTATTATTATTATTATTATTATTATTATTATTATTATTATTATTATTATTATTATTATTATTATTATTATTATTATTATTATTATTATTATTATTATTATTATTATTATTATTATTATTATTATTATTATTATTATTATTATTATTATTATTATTCCACCCATTTTACTTTATAACGATAAAACCATTCCTATAATTATTTCAATTAATGCAGTATGGGCTTAATTACACATAGCATACAAACACAAAGTGCTACGATTTGTAATGTTAGGTTTTGTTAGCACTGAAGCCATACGGAATCGTATATTACTAAACAAGTCTCGTAGATGCCGCTTCTTAGTTCAACTTGAGAAAACTTACAGCTATAACAAATATATTTAAGTGCCTAATACTATGAGGGAATTTCGATTTTAAAAATTTTATTTTTCCGTCCCTTAAGATTTTCCATTATTTAAAATGCAGTGAGAATGAAGTTGACTTCTGGGACCATTCACAGAAAATTCAACTTGTCTCCATCAGTTTTTTTTTTTTTTTTTTTTTTTTTTTTTTTTTGCGAAAATAAAAATAGAGAATGTTTCATGTCAAGCTCACTATCAATTCATGGTTTTTCTTAAACATTTGCTTGACATTCTTAAATATCTAACCCATGTAAGAGCTTTGTAGTTAACCATCACGTCATTTCATTTTTTTTTTCTTCACTACACAGACTCAAAGTGGTGCACGTGTGTTTGTTTTTCTGAAAGTTATTTTGAAAGCTACGAGATAATCTCCTGAGATGCATTTTCGATGAAATCTCAATATGATTAGTTTGGTGGAATGTTACATGTAAACCGTACAGGAAGTAAAAGCACCTTACTCCAAAATACAAGTCGTAAAGTTATTACCATTTCGGATGATTAGTCTTCAATTAAATATTTTTGTCAACTACGCAATAATACCTAGTTAAAAGTCGCTTTCATTGAAAGTTAAATAAAACTTCATATAAAACACAGCAGTAGTTTAGTTTGAAGATAACCTGTTGCAGCTATTTCCATCTATTTCATAACTTTATACCTAATTTATCATACTTAAATCATACCCACACATTTGTAACAATAAATCAGTGTAGTGAATTAAAATGTTCAAATTCTGAAGTATTATGAACTTCTCTGTTGTTCGCTGACATTAAATAGCTAGAAAAAATCCTAAGGCTGCGTTTGAAATTTTAATAAGAGAATTTTTCCGTTTTTTTTTTTTTTTTCCCTCATGCTATTACTACTTTTAAAAAATCCCATGTATGGCCCTTAAATTATCTTCCTATTTTCTCTCTTGTGTAAACCATTTTTATAAATGCCTATTCTACTATCTACTTCCTGTTAATCAAGCAAATGAAAAGAGAGAGATAGCGAGAGGGAGAGAGAAAAGTAAGAAAAAAGAAAGAATATCTCGCAAATAGTTAACGCCACAAAATATGCTTTAACAAGAATTATATTTCTGTGTTGTCTATTAAGGTTTACCAATTACACACACAAAAAACATTCAATTCAATGAAATCTCGATATCGAAATTTCGAATGAAATTCAATCTCTCTACCTATTAGATATCTGGCAGAGAAATAAGTTAAAATAAGGTTGATTTATGAATTGTGTCCCAATATGTGAACAATTTCAAAGTTTAATGAGTGTTTATGATACAACATGCACTTTCCGGTTCCCTTAAGAAGTCTATAAGGGGAATGCAAGAAGTAAAAGAAGGGTGCAAATCTCCACTGAATTGTCGCTTGTAAGTTCTCCCAAGCGAACGTTCTGTCAGTGGTGCCAACTTCCTACACTATCGACTTGGGAGCCAAGCCCTCTGCTTTTAAACTTGCGTTGAAATGAAAAAGTTCAGCTCTCCACAACTTGCACGTTTTCAAGTGGCAACTTCACATTTCAGCGAAGTTACGCTCAATGTACGATAAAATCTGAATGGAAGAGAATTTTTCATGGGAAATGATGCGAGCTTTTGCATTGGAAGTGTAAATAGACGATGAACTTGGAAGTTTAATTAAAAGCTGTGTTCACGTTGTGCTGCAAGTTTCATTTCCCTTACACTGTGTATATTAAGGTATTCGGCCCAAGTCAAGCACTTTGCTTACTTGTAGATTCCTTAACAGTTTTAAATTAACTATTCTCCTATAATTTCTATAACATCAGAAAATGTACACTGCTCAAACATTAGAGGAACTCATGTTTAAACCACTGTTCCAAAACAAATATTGATAAAATCCAGTTCTTGGTAGCTTGTAATTATAGACTGAGGAACTGTGTAAAATTATAATAGGCATTCTAACAAACTGTTATTTCACAGAATTGGAAATACGATCAAATTATTAACTGAAGCACAAAACAAAATTAAAATACAAGATTGCATTGTTTACTCATCAGCGTTTCCATAGTTATTTTAACACTCAATATTTAGTGTGTGCTCCATGAGCTAAAATTACTACATAACAGCTACGTGGTATGCTTTGCACCAGCCTCTTAATAGCAATTTCTTCACTGAGAGCATTAGCGAGTTATCCCACGTTCCGTGACACAGCACACGCTTGCGGATATCATTTTCTAGCTTATCCCACAGATGTTCAATCGGATTGACATCAGAACTGCATGCACGCAGTCCATTAGCAGTATTTGGCATTCTTGTAAGACATCCTTGGTACTCCGAGCTGTATGGAGTTTAGCATTATCGTGCTGTATAATAAAATTAGGGTCCATTCCAGAAGTAGAGGGTATATTTTGAAGGATAATCTGCATGTATGTGCTGTACAAACAAAAATAATCTCTGTGTAGACTCAACAATAACGCCAACCCAAACCAAGACCGAACCACCTCCAAATGTGCCATGTTCAACAAGAGTGGCTGGACCAAGATGTTCACCTTAACGTCTTCATACACATGTGCGACCATGCAACCCGTCAATTTAAACTCGTCTGTGAAGAGATTAACCTTCCAGTGGCGGTGCTGCTAGCTGACATGATTCTGAGCAAAACTCAATCGGGCTTCCTTGTGCTGACGTGTCAAACCAGGGCTTTAACGGGGACTCTAGATTTCAAGCCTGAAGTTTTCATTTGTTTCTTCATTTCCACCATTATAGTTGTTCCTGCGTCATTTGGTAGCTGTCTTGCTGTAGATTTGCGTCTGCGCAAAGCTGACATGACGGGATATCTCTTCTGTACCTCTTTTTCGTTCTTCTTATGTCCTTGTCCGTGGCGCCTCTAGAACCCACCTGTCTATATATCGTCTCCAAGCCCAATGGATGACAGAATGGCTGACATGAAGAATCCTGGACACAAAGCGAACTGAATGGCCATTTTCAATCCACACAACTGCTTTTGGGACAGATGCTTCATTCAGATCCCTCATTCCTCTGTATTAGCTTCAGAAAATATAAAATAATTTTCTACTACAGATTTCTTTTAAAACCTGTTTCTAAAGCACAATAAAGTAATAAGTCAAAGAGTACTCTCTTTGGTTTCCACATATTTTTCAACTTCACCGATTTATTCAGACAAAGACTAAGAAATGTTTTGAAGAAAACCATTGTAGTTTTAAACAGTACTTCAGAACATGCAAACTGACTGTTAAAATTTACATTGTCCCACTTTTTATTTTGGTATTTAGTTTAAACATGTGTTCCTCTAATTTTTGGAGACCGCTATGGATTCATTTATTATTAATCATTTTACAAATGTATATTCTATGAATGGTCATTGGGTCATTCCATTTATAACAAGGTATTAGTCAATGTCAAAGAATGTATATCGCGATTTTATTTGTATTAATCTAGAGAACAAATATCAAAGTTCAATTATGACCTGCCCCTCAGGATAAGAGAGAGGCGTAATTGGCAGTTCTGTAAATCAACAAAGTTCCCATCAAAGTAAAAAAGGGAAAGTATATCCCAATAGGTTACAACCACAAGGATGAAATACAATTTTATAATTCATTTACAGAATGCAAGATTCTTAATTATATTGTCAATGAATATAATTGCTTACTTATGAACTTCGTCAATATACATATTAATACTAAAAAATATGATGTGTTACACTCACAAGACTTTCTCTATTCTTGCATTAAGCATTCTTACAAACTCTTATTCCTGTATACTCTTCGTGTTAGTTGAGGTGAATATTGTATAAATGATCTTATTATTTCCTTGTACGTGTAAGGGGGATATGGGAATACAGTAGGCCTTGAGCGATAGTCAAATCTTTTAAAGCTTTCTCTTTGCACAGTTAACACTTAAAAAAAATGAATAATTGACAGAAGTATGTTTTCCAAGACCCGCAAAAATAACAAAACAAACAAAAAACTATTATTTGGACATAAAGTGTGTATTCTAGCAAGATCTACATTTTTTGTACAGTAAGGATTTGGTCTATCTCTTACGGTTTACCAGTTATTCAAAAGCCATCCAGACTAAATAGGACTACATGGGCTATAAGCAGAAAATTCAAGATATACATTCATTTGTCATAAAAATATCTCAAATATATGACATTTTAATCAAATCGTTAGCGCCATTTTCAAGAAAATCAAATTTTTCCATATGAAGGATAGTGTAGGGTGCAGCAATTTTCTTCAAAATCTTCGTGTAGCATCTTTGAAAGACATTAACCTTAAGTACCAACTTTAGTTTTTAACCGACTTTTCGTTTTTGAGTTTTGCTGTCCACAAACTGACATACAGGTAGACAGACACACACACACACACACACACACACACAGAGAGAGAGAGAGAGAGAGAGAGAGAGAGAGAGAGAGAGAGACACACACACATACACACACAAACATACACACATACGGACCTTTTTCTAAAAATGCTTTTTTAGACTCAGGGGACCTCAAAACATGTATTTCCGGTGAAATCTCGACATCAAATTTTTGGGTGGAATACAATACTTCCTCTACGTAGTAGATATAATAAAAGCTAGCTTGGTCCAGTAAAGTTTGAATATGTTGTGTTTAACTGCAATATTAGGTGCTTTCTATTTTATTACATACACCTAGAAGGAATAACATTATTTGTGCATATGTTCTGCTCTCAAAAAAGTATAACTGTTATAGTCAAAAGCAAATTTAACATATAGCAAAATCATTAGAAAATGTTTTGTCAATTTCGATTCTGAAAGAATAGCTATCGATACCAACAATGTAAGCTAAAAATAGGATATTTGCGTGTGTTTGCGTGCACGTTTTACCTCAAGAATGAAAATTAAGTGAACGTCCCTATGAAACTTGCTATATAACATAGGTACATTAGAGCCACTTAGAAAATAGGCTAATAGCATCTTAAATACTTTCCCTAGAGGGGAAGAGTTTTAATGCGGTAAAAATTTTAAAAAATTGAAATAGCTCGCGCTTGTTATTCAATTTTTTAAACTTTGCATAAATGTAGTGTATGAGCATATAATTGTATCTACTATAGTGGTAATAGTCAGTAGCGGTTTAGTTTGTAGTTATTAGGCAACAAAAGCTATATTTTATATTCTAACAAAACACTACTAATACAGGTTCAACAAAACTAAAATGCAGTTTACTGATGATCATCTGTATAACAAAAACTATTATTAGGCAACAAAAGCTATATTTTATATTATAACAAAACACTACTAATACAGGTTCAACAAAACTAAAATGCAGTTTACTGATGATCATCTGTATAACAAAAACTATTATTAGGCAACAAAAGCTATATTTTATATTCTAACAAAACACTACTAATACAGGTTCAACAAAACTAAAATGCAGTTTACTGATGATCATCTGTATAACAAAAACTATTATTAGGCAACAAAAGCTATATTTTATATTCTAACAAAACACTCTACTAATACAGGTTCAACAAAACTAAAATGCAGTTTAATGATGATCATCTATATAACAAAAACTTTTCACCTATGTTATAGTTATTATAATATTACAACCATTAAAATTTGTAACACTTATTGCAATGACATTTTCTCCATTAACAAAGCTATTGTTTTTCACAACTTTTCCTGTAATTAAACCTTCTCCTTTAAGTATTACGTCAGCAATTTTCTTCTTAGCCTCCACACTTTCTTTTACGTATGCTTCTGCAACAGTTTTTATTCCCATCCTTCATGTCTAAATTCAAATATGAAACTTGCATCCAAACTCAAAGAATATAGCAACAATGTTAATTTATCGTGCCTTTTTTCTATAGCCCTCATTTCTGTTTTTCTAAACATATCGTTTTCGCAATAAACTAATTTCATTAAATATACTAAACATACGACGTATACCGAAATATTCTTAAAATATTGTAGACAACACCTTGCAAAACTAGGATTAATAACCCACGGCCCTCCGGTCGAGTTCTAAATTGAGTCTCTCGTTAATAAACCTCTACGTTTGCTACAGTACTCTAAATATCTATTAAAATTGCTGTTGGCAAATTTTCTGTAAGATGAATATTTTAAAAGTTACGTGGATTTGTATTATTCACATACATCAAAATGGCTGAAAGAGTGTGTGTGTGTGTGTGTGTGTGTGTGTGTGTGTGTGTGTGTGTGTGTGTGTGTGTGTGTGTGTGTGTGTGTGTGTGTGTGTAATTGTCTGTGTATGTGAATTTAATATCCTTTAACGGAGTAAGTTGTCTTGGAGGATGAAAGAATGAATGGATGAAATTGTGCTCCAATGAGGCGGGATCTACTGAAGGAAAGGGGAAAACCCAGGTAAAAATCGTATCAAGCGACTCACTCTAAACGAGATTCGAATTCAGGGAACACCTAATCCCCACACCACGGCGAGTGAACAATAGCATTCCTCTTGTCGCATTAAGCATAAGCAACAGGCTACGTTTATGTGCTGTTAAATATTTTATGTGTATTAACACTACAGAGAAAGCAGTTTTACTGCCGGTTTTTAAAACTTCACCTACAATGTAATGTACAAAAAGACGAAAAGATGGTGCAATGGTGATGGAGAAACAAACCAGAAATGGAAAAAAAGGAAAGGCTAGAGAGGAGAAATAGGGATAATGAAAGAGGAAGAGATGGAAAGAAAGAAGAGATAGCAGCAGTGATATTGTGAGAGAAACAGAGAGAAGAAAACCGAATTCCACGTACTATTTGTAATGGGAGTAGAGCTACCTCTTATGTCGGTATCTTATGAAAATCTTCACTTTTCCTTATTTTTACTTTCTCTACTACGTTTAGTTAAGTAGAGGAAGTACCGTATTCCACCCAAAACTTCAATGTCAATATTTTCCCAGAAGTATATGTTTTGAGATCCCCTGAATCCAAAAAAAGTATTTTTAGAAAAAGGTACGTGTGTGTGTCTGTCAGTTTGTGGACAGCATAACTCAAAAACGAAAAGTTGGTTAAAAACTAAAGTTGGTATTTAGGTTTAATGTTTTTCAAGGATGCGATACGAAGATTTTGAACAAAATTGCTCCACCCTAAGTGGAAAATTTTTCCAAAACTTTTGATTTTCTTGAAAATGACTAATGATTTTGATTAAAATGCCATGTGTTTCAGATATTTTTATGACAAATGAAATGTATATTTTGAATTTTCGGGCTAGAGCCCAGAGTGCCCTCCGAGTGGTTAGTGTAACCACATCCCACCGTGTTCCTTCTCAGCAGACAAAGACGACTGAAAGGAGGCCCATTCCGCCACGTGCGGCGTCTTAATACTCATCCTTATTGTCGCCTTACAATGCCTTGCCGTGAAGCTCGCCGAAGGTTGCACAGCAGACTCCTCTATCACCTAATTAAGATTCTTCTATCTAACCTATTCTTCTATCTACTTCATGTTAATCAAGGTAATGTAGAAATGGTTTTATCGCGTACTCCCTAATACGTGCAATGGAACAGAACAATACATCACGCTTAAGTGATAGTCAAATCTTTAAGAGCTGGTAGCTATACTTTGACATTCCATTTTCTTTGTATGGCAAGATAAAAAAAAAATTAAAAACAATGTGCACACATCTTCCTATTTGAGAACAGTAGCGAGGAATATCTCAAAATGCTTCTATTCAAACAAAAACTATTTTACATAAAACGCTTGCTGCAACGAGATCTGCATTTTTGTGCAGTAAGATTCTGTGGATTTCTTACGGTTTACCAGTTATGCAATACTCGTTCAGAATGAAAAGGACTTCAAATGCTAGTCCCAGAAAATTCAAGATGTAAGTACATTGCGTTTGTCATGAAAATATTTTAAACATATGGTATTTTAATCCCTTATTACATGAATTATTCTCTACATATGCCCCCTTTCTCTAATTTCTGAACTGATTTTTATATTCCTGTTCTTAGCACTTAATAGAAGCAATTTGAATAGTAATCCTTAAGGTAAGACGAAATGGACTGGTCTTCCATTCAAAACCAAACTTTGTGACTTCAAATCCTAACGACTATAGTGAAATGTGAATGTGGTAAAGGATGGGGAGGTCCAACAGAAAATTATCAGTGTGATGCCATGCAAAGATGATGACAAGGCTGCATTAACTGCAATTGAATGGACTTTGTATTTTATTGTGAAAATAGAACTAGAATAATGCTGAAGTACTCTAACGTTTTATGGTATAAAATAGCTACTAATACTTGTATGTTTTTGTTAAATGTTAGTATAATATCAAAACAATAAATAACAGTGTTAAAATGTTCTAAAACGTTTTCTAAACATCGTTGTACAAACACTGCAATAAAGGGTTATTTGAAATCATAGGAGCCATTTTCTAAAAAATGTGATGTGTTGCACTCACATGACTTTCTCTACTCTCGTGCTAACCATTCTTACAAACTCTTATTCCTATATCTTCTTCGTGTTGTCCCAAATGTGCTCGTTGTCGACGAGCCGTTAAACCCTACACATTCACTCACTCACCTTCGTTTGAGTTGAAATAAACATCTGTACAAATTATCTTACTGCTTATTTCTTTGTAGGTGCAAGGGGAATATTAGAATACAGTAGGCTTTGTGCGTTAGTCAAATCTTTTAAAGCTTTGAGATTCCGTTCTCTTTGCACATTTAACATATTAAAAAAATGAACAACGATGTTCCATTTCACGGAAGTTTCAAGTTTTCAGAAACTCACACACATAACAAGGAATATCTCCGAAATGTTTCACCCTACAAGAAAATTTATTGAGACATAAATTATGTATTTTAGCAATATCTAAATTTTTATAGTATAATTTGGACTATCTCTAACAGTTTACCAGTTATGCAAAAGTCGTCCAGGGTAAATACGACTACAGGGGCTATAGCCAGAAAATTCAAGATAAACATTTCATTTGTCATCAAAATATCTCAAACATGTGGCATTTTAATCAAAATCGTTAGAGCCATTTTCGAGAAAATCAAAATTTTCGAAAAATGTTCTATGTAAAGGGTAGTTTAGGGTGGGGCTATTTTCTTCAAAAATGTCGTGTCCTATCCTTGAATGACTTTAAACTTAAATACCAACTTTGGTTTTTAATCGACCTTTTGTTTTTGAGCTATGCTGTCCACAGACACAGGGACCTTTTTCTAGAAACGCTTTTTTTTTTTTTTTTTTTTTTTTTTTTTTTTTTTTTTTTTGATTCAGGGGTCCTCAAAACATATATTTCCGGTAAAATCTCGACATCGAATTTCTGGGTGGAATACTATACTTCCCCTACTTACCAGTAGAGAAAGTAAAAATAAATATTTTCGAAGTCGTATCCATATAAAGAGTTGTTCGGGATAGTTGAATTTTCTTGAACTTCATGTCTCATCCTTGGAAGATATTGAACTTAAATACCAAGTTTGGTACTTAAAAGAGTTACGCTATGTACACACACGCGGGCATACACACTTACACACATGCACAGAGAGAGGGAAATACAAGGACCTTTTCCTAGAAAATGTTTGGGGTTCACAGGCCATCAAATATGTGACTTTGACATCGAATTGAGTTTTTGGATGGAATACAGTACTTCGTTTACTTGCTATAAGCCCCTTCTAGAGAAAGTAAGAAGCACCTGTAAAATTATTACTCCATTTTCTGGAACTCAAGAGCATAAGGTCTCACAAAGTTTCCTCAGTGATGAGGCTTAAGCTATTTGTTTACATCCTACAACTTCCCATAATCCTACGTGAATATGCATAAACTAACTGCAGGATAAAGCCCTGTTGACTTACCTGCCTTAAGTAGAGCCGAGTTCATCTCTTGTTTGTCTTCTATGAGGTGCACCGTCGGCGTATCTGAAAAAAAAAAGTGTGTGTAACATTGCATGACTTGCTCTGTCTATTAAACTCGTTTTCATTTACAATGTAGAAAGCATTCATATAGAGGAGACGAGCCGACTATTGCATACTTTTCATAAATTGGCTTTAATTATGTTTTATTCTATTAGTACATGTATATAAACCTTTATAATGCATACTAGAGACACTATAGTAGCCTAAGACAGAAAAAATGTATTAATTTGAAATATTTCTTTCAAAAAGATTTCAATGCAGTAAGATGTGTTTATACACTTGAAATTTATAGGGTGCCTAACATCGGATGGTAACAATTAATTTAAAAGTTAGTATTATTCACTTAAATTTACTTTATATAAAAATACTGGTTATATATTTCCTACTGCATTTTCTTTTCTGGATAAATTACAAAAGCTCAACTACGAATATAAAATTATTGACGATCTCACAAACAAAAGATTTCCATCCTTTCTTTTTCACACCAGAACACAATTCATGAGCTCATCTACAGCTTATCCATTGTTCCCATATTTGTCTAAGCGACAGGCTGTCCTCTTCGTCAGTTGAGACCATGGGGATAAGATCCTCAGATGAAGAGGAAGATGAGCTAGGACTTGCTTTCTTTTGTTTTCTCCTGTTCTGTTGGCTAGGTGACGTGGATGCTTTAGGAAACAGCATGATGATGGGGACAGAGTTGCCAGTGACCTTCTTGATTTGCTAGGCTACTTCTGTGCTGTCTTTCTTCAAGAGCCTTTTGAATGGCGAGCTTGTTATAGTAGTTCCTGTACCGGAAGGACGTCCGGTGTGTCAGACCTATTAGACTGACCTAATGTTGGTGGTGGATGAATTTGGAATGGAGGCATTCACCTGCTAGTAGGCCTATTTCTTTCTTCAGATTTACCCACCTCTTCAAAGTCATTGTCATTTTATAACGGAAGGAATAATTCATGCTCAACAAAAACATACCTATTGAAGGAAATTATGCCACGTGACTGAAACCCTTTCTTTCTTTCTTTCCTTCCTTCCTTTCTTCCTTCCTTCCTCGCTCCTGCCTTTCCTCCCTCCCTCCTTCCTTCCTTTCTTTCTTTCTCTCCTTCTTTCCTTCGCTCCTTCTTTCCTCCCTCCCTCTCTCTCCCTACCTTCTTTCATTCTTCCCTTCTCCCTTTCTTCCTCCCTGTCTGCCTCCCTACCTTCCTCCTTTCCTTTCTTTTTTTTTTTCTTTTCTTTCTTTGTGAAATCAAGCTGTTCGCTTATTGAAATAAAATGTGTTTATAAGCCTTTTTAAGATCAGCATTTTGACATATGTGGCTGAATTTTGAAATAGAACTCGGATTTTGGGGAGATACTCGTATAGTTACATTATAATGTTATGAGAATTTACGAATGAAATGGCCCCAAATTGTATAGACTTATTTTGCATTGAGATCAAACTGGAGTATTTTAACTTCAATATGTTGGAAATAGATTATTTAATAAAAAGTGTTACAGAGCTACATTAATCTCGTAACGGATTAAAAATACATGCTTTGGAAAAATGTCCTGTGTACACAATTATATAACAACTTTCAGGCACCACTTGGACCACGTTGCATAAATCCTATGAAAATCAAGGTGTTCCATGCTTAATTTGCACTTTTAAATAGAATTTGGACCTGTACGTACTCGTATTTCTACTGTTTTGGTGCCAATAATCAAAGCTCGATAATGACAGCTGTAGGCATATATTTTTAATATCCGGTTTTCAATTTTGCACCGAATATGCTTCAACACAGCTCCGCGCATTAAAGTATCTAGTATTCATCTCCGGAGGAAGAAAATTAACGAGCCGTTTTCAACAGTTCAATAAAGAAAAACTGTGACTACAAATCCCAATTACCTCCATGTGTTTCACGTTTGTGCTCATTGCAACAGTAATATTTCATTTCTTCGCTGGCATTCTTCATTTTCCACCCACGAGTGTCGAAGACAGCCCACAGTGCTTGGTGTTGCCAAGTTTAGAACGATATATTTAACTTGACAACCCAGACGTTCAATGCTGTCTGTCACAGATGTGTCAGTGAAGGAATGTTGGTAGTGTTTCTCTGGCCAAGGGCTGCGTTTTGACATTTTCTTACACGCCACTTCCTGGGTAAGACATTTCATTCATAACATGGGACTTATTTTTAAACCCATCGTTAATCACCTAGTAAAAATGAATATCCACATAATATAATAATGAATTAAATTGCGCACAATGTGCATTTAGATTAATAGTCATTTACAGAATTCTGTTAATGTTCCTGTTCTCTTATTGCAAACTTTTGCATATCTTTCACATGTCTTTCCAGACAGTTCTCGTCTGGATTATGGTAGAACTTCTTGCTGCACAGCTTGTAGTGAAAACCATGAACAGCGAATCGTGTCATGGTATGGCGAAGTTCACACATAGAATTCTTCCACTCTTAGGCCATCATGGCATCTGTCTGGTAGAAATCCCTCCAAATGTTGGCTTTCTTCTCTTGTAGTTCTTGTGGTAGTAACTGATATTGTTTTGTAGACGTAATTCTATGTAAACTGGTTGTCTCGTTAGTTCGTAGGTCGTCCTTGATGGTGCATTCTTTGCGAGCGAGGTCGTTTTTCGATAGATACTCCCATATTAATTCTATTGCATATGTCATGACTGGTGATATTTTGATGTGAAAGAGTTCTATTGTAGTCTGTACGGAAAGTTGTCTTATTAGTCTTATCTCGTTCATGGCCATGACCGCGTTAGCACCTTTGTCTTTTACGTGTTTGGAGAAATTCCGTCCAGTTGTTTGGAGTGTCAGGCCAAGGTACATGTAGAAGTTTACTCTTGTTAGCTCCACATTTCTGCACATGGTTTTCACTGATGCCGATAGCCTACCTCCATTCCTGAGTCATTTGTACTGTCTTCTGTGGCTTAAGCTTGAGGCCATTATTATCTGTCCATCTTTCAAGTTTGTGAAATGCATCTTGTAACATTTGCTGCGAGGTTGACGTTACTACCATATCCACCTATATAGCGATAGCATAATCATTTGACATATGAAACAATACTAGTAGGTACTCACTAATCGTATGCGACTAATTTAAATTTTTGTTAAACTTGGTTTAAAGCGGGATATAGACTAGATAAAGATTAAGCAGGCTATATGAGTTAATTTATTTTTCAAAACCAATGCTCCAATTTGATCTCAAAGTAAAATGCCGTGTAATTTTATTCGTAACTTTTCATAGCATTACAATGTAACTATATTTCCCCCAAAACCCGTATTACTTTCTCTACTATGTATAGTAAAGTAGAGAAAGCATTGTATTCCAATTCGACGTCCAGATTTCACCTGAAATATATGTTTTGACACCGCCAAAAACATTTTTAGAAAAGGGCCCGTGTGTATGTGTTTGTGTGTGTGTGTGTGTGTGTGTGTGTGTGTGTCTGTGTGTGTCTGTGTCAGTCTGTTGACAGTATAACACAAAAACGAAAAGTCGGTTAAAAAGCAAAGTTGGTATTTAAGTTTAATGTCTTTCAAGGATGCGACATGAAGATTTTGAAGAAAATTGCTCCACCCTTAACTACCCTTTACATGGAAAACTTTTTCGAAAATTTTGATTTTCTTGAAAATGGCTCTAAAGATTTTGATTAAAATGTCATATGTTTGAGATATTTTTATGACAAGAGATCTATCTCTTGAATTTTCTAGCTATAGCCCACGAAATCCTATTTACTCTGGATGACATTTACTTAACTTGTAAACCGTAAGAGATAGACCAAATCTTACTACACAAAAATGTAGAAATTGCTAAAACACACAATTTATGTCCAAATAATGTTTTTGTAGAGTGAACCATTTCAAAGATATCCCTTGTTATTTGTGTAAGTTTTGGAGAACTTATACTTCTGTCAAGTGAAACATTGCTATTCATTTCTATATGTTAAACTTGCATAGAGAACGGAATTGGAAAGCTTTAAAAGATTTGACTGTCGCTCAAAGTCTACTGTATTCCCATATTCCCGTTGCACCTACAAGGAAACAAGCAATAAGGTAATTTCTGCAAATTTTTATCTCAACTAACACGAAAAAGATAGAAGAATAAGAATTTGTAAGAGTATTTAGTACAAGAATAGAGAAAGTCATGTGAGTGCAGGACATCAGATTTTTTTATACTTCAAAATTCAAATGTATACGCCAAAATGCTTATCTTAAAACATTTAAAGTGTTATTTTGAGTTTGTCATTCAGAGGCTTAAAAACGAACTTTATTTTAAGAAGCGAAAAGTTTGATTTCACCACAAACAAAACTAAATTCTAACTAGACTATAGAATTAAATTTACGATTTGTTTATTCATAAAGGTGTGCCGGTACATGGGCCACAACTTTCATAGATTTATCTTTACCTACACTTTTTTGTATAGTCTTGGTTTATGTAAAACCCATACGTTGACCAGCTGTAGATCATCAAGAATAGTTTTATTAGAGATTAAGAAAGAATCCCACTACTTCTATTTGTCCCTGTATTTCACTAGTATAATTTTGTAGTTTAAATTTTGTATAAATTGATAGGAACTGCAATTTTGAAAAGGTTTTAAATTAAAATATTCACAAGAGAGATAACTAAATTGGACAGTGATTTATTACTTTTACACATATACAATCCCTCTCTCTTTCTCTCTCTCTCTCCTTATAAGATTAAAGTACATATGAAGATTGCTATGAAGTTTGTTGTGCTTGGAGATGAGGACCAGCATTCATGGAACTTTTCATTAACAGTTCTGCTGGAATTAAACTCACGACGACCAAATCTTCAAGCCGTCAATTTATTTGAATTGCCATGCAGTTATCACTCTTGTAAACATTTATATGGCATTAGAAGTCCTTTAATATGCTTCTATTTATGCGTCTACCCCGTAACCCGGTGGCACAACAGCCCATTCGGGTCAAGGCCTATCCGCCCAAACGATACGAACCCCGCCTCTGCCCCTCACAGGTGTCATGAGCGGGGTGCAGTACTGGAGGTGGGAATGGTCAGCGCCGCGGTCCCTTCCGGCTGGTTATGCGGTCTTCTCGACCAGGGGCTACTACTTTTCAATCAAGTAGCTCCTTAATTTGCCCCTCAGGAATACAACAAGGCTGAGTGCACCCCGGATCAGGTCTCCTAGCGATAGAAAATCCTCACCTGGAATCGAACCCGAGTCCCCCACTTGGTAAGCAGCAGCACTACCATCACACTAAGGAGACCATCTTACTGCATCTATTTTAATATTTTAATTATATTCTATTGGTATATCTTAAAGAAGTAACAATTACTATACTGTTAAGGAACAACGCGTTTTATATTGTGCGTGTCTTTGTGGAAAATCGATTTTGGGACAAATTATTTAATACAAATGAGTACTGGATGATCATTTCCATATGATAGGACAATTACCTATAATCAAGCACCCTTAGTAGACATTCGTTGTTTTCTTAGATTTTAATACCCTATATTGTGCATATTTCATATGCAGGGATTAGTGCTATGGAGAAGACGTGACGACTATACGCTTTTACTTTGTTTACATATCTGTCTTCCTAAATACATGTGAATTTTCTATAGCACATTAAGCGCTTCCTTAAGGACATTTTACCACTTGATGCAGGATCCGCATAATTATCCATACTGCTAAATTAAACGTGTCTCTCGTCTGTTATGACTCTGACATAATTAAATAAACACTCAGATAAATGAGATTTACGAGAATATTCATCAACTATTTTCTGAGAACAAAATATACAAATAATAACAAATGATGTAATGCTTCGACTTAGTGTATTTTCTCCTAGTACGGAAATTGCACTCAGCTTATGATACGCGCATGGTTGGGTTCCATTTAAGTTCATTTCATCGTCAACTCACGTCTTCGCCGAGAGAGTGCTCTTTCTTCGCAAATCCGTTCCTTTATCTCAAGCAGGATGGAGAATAGAGAAAGGTTTAAATTAGCAAAGCAGGGTGTGTTTTGCATTCACAAACACAGCTTTAAGAGTGTGTACTTGTTTATATGATTCACTTTGCAGTTTATGGTATTCCTTGTTGTGTTTAGTAATAAGATTCGTTTTGGGAAAATGTTGATCAAACCCTTAACCCTTTCCAGGCCAATGCTGCCATACGGGATACTTATGCACTTCGTTGATGGAAATTGATAAAAACTTGACTTGCAAGGGCTAACTCTTAATAACTCTGTATCTTTATTATACATAATTTTTACTTTCTCTACTAATAAGTAGAGGAAGTATTGCATTCCACCCAAAAGCTCGATGTCGAGATTTTACCGGAAATATGTGTTTTGAGGCCCCCTTAATAAAAAAAGCATTTTTAGAAAAATGTCCGTGTGCATGTATGTATGCATTGTGTGTGTATGTGTGTGTGTGCATATATATGCTATGTGTGTGATAAAAACGAAAAGTCGGTTAAAAACCCAAGTTGGTATTTAAGTTTAATGTCGTTCAAGGATGCGACACAAAGATGTTAAGGAACATTCCGTCCACGCTAAACTACCCTTCTGATAGAAAAGTTTTCAAAAATTTTGATTTCCTTGAAAATGGCTTCAACGATTTTGATTAAAGTGGCATATTTTAAGATATTTCTATAATAACTGAAACGTATATTTTGAATTTTCTGACTATAGTCTATGTATTCGTGTTTACTCTGGATAACTTTTGTATAGCTCTTAAACCGTAAGAGATAGACCAAGTCTTAGCATAGAAAAATGTAGATCACGCTAAAACACACAACGTATATCCAAATACATTTTTTGTAGAGTGAGCCATTTCGGAGATATTCCTTGATATTTCTGTGAGTTTTGAAGAACTTATACTTCTGTCAAATGGAACCTCGTTATTCATTTTTATATGTGCCCTAATGACCTAGTTGTCGACGGGCCCTTAAACCCAACATATGTTTATTGTTAACCGTGCAAAGAGAACGGAATTTGAAAGCTTCAAAAGATTTGACAACCGCACAAAGTCTACTGTATTCCCATATTCTCCTTGTAACTACAAGAAGATAACAATAATACAATTTCTGCAAATGTTTATGTCAACACGAAGAACATGTAGGAATAGGAAGTTCGTAAGAATGGCTGGTACAAGAGTAAAGAAAGTCATGTGAGTGCAGCACATCAGATTTTTTACTTTCCATTTCAGGAAGTTCTACAAGCCTAATGGTAGTATTTTGAGCGCCAAGCCCGCAGCTGCTACCCTATTTGTACCCTCCAAACACAGGCCTCTAATGTCGTGCAACTGTGGTTGGGTAGAAACACGTTCTCATTTATGTTGCTAGTTAAACTGAATCCTCCTACATTAAACACGACTGAGGATAATGAGATATACGTTCATGTGTATGTGACTTTAAGTTCAGAGCTTTTAGTATTCGTCATGCGTTTCTATTCCAATCACTCACTCGGTGAACACCTTACAGGAGCCTAATGTAAGTACAAAGGCAGTTATGCATCATATGGGTAGGATGAATGATTTCCTTATTCGACATATACAGGATGGAAGGGAAGTCATTACATTAATTTAAACCAGTGCCAGTTTTCGCTATTTGGAACACATTTGTATATTATGTTTTTGTTTCTGTCTTCCACGGATATTTTGAGATATTCTGAGATATTTTGTTTTGTCGAAAACAAGCTGGCAACACTGCAGATCGTGTGAGTGTCACTTTCATAGGTCAGTACATAAACACCGCAGCGTGGTGTCTCGTGAACATAAACAAATATCATCCGTGTTCTTCCATGTTTACTGTGCGAGTGTAAGCCAATCAGAATCGTTAGCTTACACTTCCCTGCAAGCCACCGAGCTGCTTACATCCAGAAATCGGTTCAATTCCCTGACGAACGTCAACGTTATGTTGCCGAGTTACTTCTCGTCTGAAAAAGCTGCTGTATGATATTCCATAATTACTACTAAAGCTATGTAAGAAATAAGTTACTCTACGCATCTTACAAGTAAGAAACTGTTATCTTCGTACATTCTTGTAGATTTACGCATTCAATTCGGAACAAAAAATATTTATTTTTTCGAAGTCAGCTGATCAAAAAACTAAATACCATTAGACCTTTTTGTTTGTAATGCTTCTGTGAAGCATATATTGAAGGAATGTATACTATACGATGAGTTTCTCTGGCTCATACTCTCCATTGCTAAGGAATACAAATGATCCATTGGTCGGAATTACGAAATAATGCGTGCATAGGAAAATTTGTAATCTCAAAACCCAAGAATGCGTCGATGTTTCATGCTTCCGATTGGATTAATGTAGTAGCATTTTAGTTAAAACTAGCTGAAATACCCGGCGTTGCCCGTGGTTGGACGATTTATCCCCAAAATTTTCGGAATTAGGTTGCATTTGCCCAATAGCCTTGTGTTTCTTGGAAACGTTTCAAAAATTACTTAACACACTTAAATATTTAATTAAAACTCTTAGGATACTATAAGGAATAAAAAAAACTAAATAAATACACTATGCAAACGTAATGTTGTACAATCATAAATACCACAAGAAGAAGAAGAAGAAGAAGAAGAAGAAGAAGAAGAAGAAGAAGAAGAAGGCAAGTACAGAAAACGAATGTAACGCGTTGCATTTCTATTTCGATAATATAGAAAAGTGTATGAATAGTTCGTACAAGAGTGAGAAGAGAAATACATGCGAATGTGTTAGGTAAAGGAAAAGTGAGCAGAGAAAACCGTCTGAATGTAATAGAGTGTATTTTTATTTCAAACATGCATAAAATTGTATGTAGAAGTTGGAGTAGAGAGTGAAATGTATTTCGTAAAAGTAAAGTGAGTAAAGAAAACCGTGTGAATGTAATACATTGCATTTCTATTTCGACAATATAGAAAAGTATAGGTATTGTTTGTAGAAAAGCGAGAAGAGAAATGTGTGTGAATGTGTGGCGTAAAAAAAAAAGTTAAGGAAACTATGTAAATGTAACACGTTGCATTTGTATTTCATTCATACAGAAAATTGTATGAATCGAATGTTGAAGAGCAACTAAAGAAGGAAATGCGAATGTGTTACATAAACTAAGAGTAGAGAAAACCGTGTGAATTTAATACGTTGCCTTTCTATTTCAATCATAGAAAATTGTATGAACTGTATGTTAAAGGACAAGCAGAGAAGGAATGTGTTACGCAACAGAAAAATGAGTACAGAAAATCATGTGAATGTAATACGTTGTACGGTAAAATGGATAGCCTAAAAACGTTCTCTATGAAAAAACATTTAGATTTGCCAATTTTATCGCATTCGGATGAATAGTATAGCAGTTCATAAGGGACGAAAAAACAAACATTAGCAGCAGTCTATTCCAAACGCATGTGCTGCTAGTGTATTTTACCATGAATAGCTGGCTTGATTTGATGGCTACCAAATGGGTAACAAGCGGAGGACCCGGTTTCGATCCCTGGTACCGGCATGGGATTTTTTCCCCCGCTGGGAGGTCTGGTACGAAGTGCACTCAGCCTCGTTAGGTCCCTGAGGGGCCAAATGAGGAGCTATCCTAATAGAAAGGTAGCGTCCCTAAAAGGTAAAGTAGTCTACTTACGATCGGGGGAGTCAACGTGCTGAGCCCCGCCTCCCCCAACCTGCGGTCCTCCGTGGCCTTGGCAGCGGCTGGAGGACGCAGCGGCTGAGCGATGAGGGTAACCTCTGCCGCTGCCTCTGCATAGAGGAGACGCGCTAGGGGATATATTTAAATAAGCGTGCAACACGAACGCTTATCTGAAGTACACAAAGGCGGGTTTGAATACATACCATGTTTATTTATGTATTTCCATATTGTTAAGGAAAATGTCTACTCTCCCGCTGTAAATAATAGAGAAATTCCAGCATTACTGTACACAGATGGGTTGGTAATAGATTCGATATCAACTACAATATTATCAAGAGCATTAATAATAATTGTAAGATTTTGTAAGCAATGGAGATTGAGAATAATGTTAAGAATCAAGATCATAGTGTTCAAAAAGGGCGGTCAATTAGCGAGGGATGAGAAATGGAGGTCGGAAAGACAGGAAATAGCTCTAATAAAAATGGATTGCTAAGGAGTTCAGCTAAGTAGTAATGGTTCATGGAATGACCAGTACAAAGAGTATTGAATAAAGGTAAACTGGCAATAAAGGCTGTAGAGCATGCTTGTAAAAATAACAGGGATGTAAATAAAATCATTAGAAAAAGTCTTTAAGACAATAATGGAAGTCAATTTTTGTGGTTTGAGGTTTGGGAATATCATCAAGAATGGAACCATGTGGATCTGATTCATAGAGTAATTTGCAGATTAATAATTATGCGTTTATCAGTTGCATTGTCAAGTACAGTGGCGTTGTTGCAGTTGAGCAGAAGGAAGTAAAAACTAAATGGTCTTGGTTTTGGTCTAGATCAAGGGAAGAGAAAAATTTACTTAAACAATGTTAAACAATGGAGAAATCTAAAATTCTAGTACTTGAGTTGTGAAAATACGAAGAAGTCTGGTTGGCACGGGAAATTATTTATGGAGAGAGAGAGACTTTAGTTGAGGGATTTTGGATGAGGTAAGAGAAAGAATTAGGGATAAGTATACAAATACAGGAAATCTTGGGTAGTATTGAAGATAAAAATACCTTAGTCACGTATAGAAAACCAAAAAATGAATGGGGCCAGCACAAATATAGTTACTATATAAACATAGCAATAAACTAAGTAGAGAGAAGTGTGCATGGTTTAGCACCTGGTTAAAAAGGTTAACGGGCGTAAAAGGGAAGATTATATTATGTATATATCCATTGTGTGGAGATTTAGCAAATGTTTGCATTAGGCTTTACATTGTGATGAAGCCAAAAGATAGAAAGAATAATACCTGATTAGTACCAACGATATAGCAACAGTTACAGATCGTGCGTTACTTCTTGATGAATGAAATTTTTAAATGAGAGGTTAGATGCGAGTCACTCACCCTTACGAGATCACTGGCACACAGAAGCGGAACGACAGCCAGATGCTGTGTTCCTTGCTCTCATGTTTCTGCGCTCAAAAAGTACAGTAACTACAAAGCAATTTATAACACTTCCAGTGATATATTACTCTATCAATCTCTGTAATTGTTTACACTTAATTTGTTTGTACTTCTTCTATTCGTAACATTTCTCTCTCTTCTTCCTCGTCTGAGTTGCTGTCATTTTTATTATCTCTCGTTAAAACACTAGCAATGGCATGAACCCGTACCACGCAAACTTTGCAGTCAACTGTACTCTGTATTCTCTTCGAAACATAGCATAGGGCAGCAAAGCCGTTTGTTATCGTAACGTAAACTACTTGCTGAACGGTTTATTAACAGTAGGCTAGCTCACTGAATTTTCGCGCGAACTAACGCGCGACCTATACCAAGAGAGATGATAATGATAATCCAGAAATATATCGGAGATCAGAAGGATTGGGTAAATACTTGCAGATGAAAAATATTAGGTTCATAAAGGTATCTAAAGTTACCTACCATATAAGTAGTTGATGTGCATTTGGGCTATGGACGCAGCGTTATGACTAGGGAGAAGTGAATCTGGCGTGAAAATATAAACTTGATTGGTGTAATAAGATATCAGTACCACATTAAATACCAAAAAGTTGTGAAAGAGACACTAAGTGGTAATATATATATATATATATATATATATATATATATATATATATATATATATATAATTTGGCAGTTTCACACAAGAATTATTTCCAATTTAACTTAAGCGTTTTCATAGTTTATCTAATTGTCAGAAAATGTCATGCCCTCCAAAATACTTGCGACATTTTTCCTTAGTAGTGGCCGAACTCTTAATTACGGGCCTTTTACCAATTTACCAAATCAGCCAAATTATTCATCTTGCCAAATCTGCCATTTCTCTCTTTTAAAACTTCACAATAATGTGTTTTACGCATTTGTGATTTAAATACACTCAGTTACAACCTATATATGAATCCGGCACTTATTTTATGGAAAAGTCTCATTGGTAACACCCGTATGACTTTATTCACCTATTACTCGTCTGAACTAATCCTGTTTAGAGCTCTTTTCTTCTAGTGCTGCTTCTTTTCTGAACCCAGCTTTTGTCTTTTCTTTCTTGGTGTCACCAAATATGTTTGACTTGATACGCTATGAGATGTTATAGTGCACATGAGAAGAAAAGTTAACAATAAAGATTAACTCAAATGTATATTTTTTATTCTGTATTAGGCACTAAACAGAAAAAGCAAACACCAGAAACTCAAGATATACTTCATGTGCTCATTACAGAAGCGAGTGCGTTATATACTTCGATATGTCATATCAGACTTACAGAGCGAACATTGGGACATTTCAAAAATGTCCTGAGTTGTTTCCAATGCTTCTGGCGCGGAGCATCCAGGTTCGATCTTCGGCACCAGCATGGGATTTTTTCCCGCTGGGAGGTCTAGCACGGGGTGCACTTAGCCTCGTTAGGTCCCGGGGGGGGGGGGGGAGGAGCGCTAGAGGAGCTACTTGATGGAGAAGTAGAGGCCCCTGGTCAAGAAGGCCGCATTACTGGCTAGGAGGGCTCATGACGCTGCCCACGTACTACCCTCCAGTACTGCACCCCACCAATGACGCCTGTTGTGGGTAGATGTGGGGGAAGCAGCGGCTGGACGGCAAGCCTTAGCCCTTCATGAGCTGTTGCGCTGGGGTTTGCTTACTTTAGGTGATACAAAGTTTATCCCAGATGCGGAGTTGTCCACTTTTAGAATGTTATATTTTATTTCCATTTAATGTTCTATCTCACTCTTGCCTTACACTACTTAATACGAGATTTGGTTGCACCACGTTTATTCGTAAAAAGCGTTTGGAAAAAGGAGAGGATAGCGTCGTCTGCTAATTCTATTAATTTTATTTTTAAAAATTTGCGTTGCTCGTCAAAGGACAGTTGCAGAGGTACATTAACTCCTATATTCAATGATTATAATCAAACCATTGAACTCACACTAACAGCCTTCTGCAGAAATATCGAAATGTGAACGCTGCTTATGCAATTACCTTACACCCATCAGCAGCGCGAGCCAGAGCGGTCCAGTTGGGTGGTCTTGCGGAACGCTTGTTTATCTGTAGCTCCATAACGCGAATAACAACGCTTAAATTAACTGACATTAACAGCCTGGTTTCAGAGGAGGGAACTCCAAACCAAAACATTTGTGTTCTCTCTCGCTCAAGTAGGTGCTTGCTGTGCATCCGAAGACAAGTGTATTCCAAAGGTCATTGGGCTAACTGAATGACCTGAAAATCTTCACAGTTTTGTTTCAGAGACGCTTACCAAACGAAGCGCGCAGGCGATAGGGCGTATAACTCTCATTCGTGAGGTCGTGGGTTCGATGTCCTCTGACTTGAAGCTTTCTGTGGTTTACCCCTTTTCACTTAGCCTCATACCAAAGCTTCCCTGTCCACCATTTCCCTTTCCCGTCATTCCCTTTTCATCCATTCAGGATTATAGCATGAGGTGACTACTCCGCGAGTTGTGGATGGACGCTGGCTGTGCGATATGTAAAGGTTTCATCCCTGGCGTCGTTCTGGAACTGTCCGGTCAAGAACCATACTCTGTGGTTTGTCCTTTGATTTTGTCGTAAATGGCTCCTCTAAAGATTTTGATTAAAACACCGTATGTGTAAGACATTTTCATGACAAATTAAATATATATATATATATATATATATATATATATATATATATATATATATATATATATATATATATATATATCACGGGGTGCACTCAGCCTCGTTAGGTCCCGGGGGGACCAATTGAGGAGCTACTTGATGGAGAAGTAGCGGCCCCAGGTCGAGAAGACCGCATAACTGGCCGGGAGGGCTCGGGGCGCTGACCACGTCCCACCCTCCAGTACTGCACCTCACCAATGACGCCTGTAGTGGGCAGAGGTGGGGGACGCAGCGGCTGGGCGGTAGGCCTTGGCCCTTCATGGGCTGTCGCGCGGGGTTTACATTACATTTACATATATATATTGAATTTTTTGCGAATGAAACTCAGAAGTCCTCTTGATTTTAGATGGTTTTGCATAACTGGTAAACGGTAAGAGGGAGACAAATCACATAAAATGTAGATTGCCTCAAAACACAATGTGTCATATTTTTTGTGAAGTGCACCATATGCGAGCTATTGCTTTTGTTTGTCTGAATTTTCCAGTACTTAGTTCTCTCAAATAGGAATACATTATTCCTTCTTTTCATTTTTTAACTGTTGGCCATGCAAAAAATAAACGGAATTTTAAAGTGCTCATATAGCAACCAGTTCTTAAAATATATCCTATCGCTTAAAGCCTACTGTATTCCCATATTCCTCTTGCACGTACAAGAAAATTAGGAGTTAGATACCTTCAAAAAGTGTTACGTCGATTAAAAGGAAGTATATACCTAGAGGAAGAAGCGTTTGTAAGAACAGTTTGTATAAGAGTGGAGAAAGTCAGCTGAGTTGCGGAAAATTTTCCGATTTTCAAATTGTTCGCATGTGTTGTTTACAACATCACTTTACATAAATTTAGTAGAATCCATTTTATTGATATCTACCCTCTAATCTTCTTGTACAAATCAAATAGCAAGATTTTGCACATTTGAACCAGTGCTCAGACATGTCTGAGAAATTAAGTCATCAAGTCACCGTATCCGTCCACTATTTTACCAGTCATCATCACCCACCATATTACTATTTCTGCAATGATTACACAAAGTATGACAAATAAAAATGTATGCCCTACTATTAACTGAATTTTAAAGCTGCTGACGTAAATAAACAGGGCACTAAATCCATTACACTCTAACCATTCAAATGCTGAGTTATGTATTACGTTCGAGCTTCAGGCGGAAGGACCACAGTTGAACAGTTATATTTTCAGCTGGCCCATCAATTGGCATGTTAAGTGAAACGGAAAATGAACATATGTGGAGGAAATACGCTAGACGTCATTCTGTTTGCCAAAAACTGCGTCGTTAGATAGGATACATTCCGTCGCGCTTTGACAAAAGCCACATACCCTAATAAACTTGCATTGGTGAAAACAGCGCTGCGAAATGAAAAATAATCCACAACAAACTTTTAATTAGGCAACCCTTCATCATGAGTCAATATTTAAGCACTAAAGAGTGCGAAATTATTTGTGCCCATGCATGGCTTTAGTTAGAAACATCCGTCAACATAACATCTGATGCAGGTCTATTAGGGCATTAAAACAGCAAACATTTCCGGTTTATGAAGGGGTATTTTGCATTATGGAAGTACATCTTGAATATATTTACGAGTGTCATACTAAAAGCCACAGTAATTTCTAATAATCTTAATATTTGTTCCACAGAGAAACCAATTACATAATCTTAATTTAGATACATTTCTGTCGCTGTTCAACATAGCTTCCATTACTTTGCATACATTACTCATGGTACAGCAGGTTCAAAATACCTTTACGATAGAATCCCGCTCCTAACTGAAGACTGTACTCAGGCCTGCAATGATAGAACCAGCTTTCACAAAAATCATAATTATTTTGAAATTTTGAAAAAAGATTTTGACTGATATTCTTCTCTGAGGTTTGTGCTCTTCGTTCGATAAACGTGGAATCCAACAGACGCAGATTTCTCAATATCTTAAGCTTTCAGTCATTTCTAAGACTGCACTCTTTCCTACTTTAAGCTTTGCAGAGATTTCAGTTTCTTGTCCAACGAACTCATCAACTCTTTCGTTGTTACACTTGGTGAAGACAGTTCGAGGGTGACCGCTCATCTTGGACACTGCTGTTTCCATCTTTAAAATGTTTCACCCGTTTCCTAACACTTCAGATGTGCCTATGGGACATTGAACCCTGAGGTGAGCTTCAGATACATATTTTTTTATCTTTGACAAGGTATACAGCGACAGCACGCTGTCTAAACGAGACACTGATGTCCACCATTATAGAAATATTGTCTGTGGACAGACACATGACAGAAGCTAATAACATGGCAACATGTGCAATATGACAACGTGCGGCGTAAAGTATGAAGATTACTGTCCTTTGGTCGTTTTTGTTACATTGTTGGAATTTAAAATTCAACAATGAGTTGCTCATGACTTTCAGTGTGGCCTGTTTGCTCCTACATAAATTTTAACAGCGGCAGTGGCAATAGTGGTGTCATCTGCGAACCGATAGAGTGAACACCTCGAGTAGGATGGCAATGAATAAATGTAGATCAGGAAGAGCAGCAGGCCTAGGGCGCTTACTTGAGAGACTCCTGCTCGGATGGGACGGGAAATAGAATTAACTGCTTCCTTGGAGACATAGAAAGAGCGATTACTGAGGTAGGAGTGGATCAGAAGGATTATGTGGGGTGGGAGGTTGTATTCCATGAGGGAGTATTGAAGACCCTCGTGCAAAATACAGTCGAAGGCACGTGTGATGTCCAAAAATAGTGCCACAACAAAGTGGCGATTGTTAACGCCTTTGATAACCTCGTCCACCAGACGTAGCAGTCAATGAACCATTGAATGTCGACGGGGAAATCCGAATTGTTCAGGTCGAAGCATTTTTAAAGTATTCAGGGGTTGTTGGAGGCTCACTTACACAACCTTCTCGAAGATCTTACTGACACTTGGAAGCAGGCTGATTGGCCGATATCCTTCAGGGGGGAGGAGGAGTCGTTCCCTGACTTTGGTAAAGTGATCATTTTAGCATGACTCCACGCCTTTGGAAAGTACACTAGGTGGAGAAGACCGTTGAAAAGGTGCACAATTAGTTCCAACCAGCTCTATGGGAAGGCCTGTAGCGTCGCAAGCGTATGTTATGCCCCGTCGCTTTGTAGGGGGCGACTGTGGAAAGGAGCTGTTGAACTTCCACTTTGGATGTGGGACTACACTCTCCAGTAGATGGCCAGCAGAGAAACTGTTGTACTTGGTCTTCGACCTGCAGTAAAATATCGTTATCAAAGGTGGTCGTCGGTTGAAATGTTTGCTCCAGGAATTCGGCCATCAACTCCACCTTCTCTCTGGCTGATTGATCTAAGCGGATGCAGTGGTGCGGCCATTTGTCTAGCACCGGTAGGTGTAAAAATGCCTTGGACATGCGCCAAAGATATTGATTCTCCTTGTCGAGTGAAGATAGTCGTCGATTCCATTCTTCGTTGTAGTAATCTGCACGTTTTAGGACACTCTGCTGTCTGTTGAATGCCCTTCTATTCAGGGGTGAACCAGGGTGCTGGACTCGGCGACGTGCATTGCTCTTCGCCCCTATCAATTCTCGAAGGTGACGCGGCAATTTTCTAACTGCCTGAGCTAGTCAACTATAATAAGTAGATTTTCCGGGCTTGTGGGCCGTGGTCGAGTTGGATTGCCTTCCTCCGACGTTTCGCTGAAAACTGCGTCTACTAACTACTTATTATAGTTGACAACGCCGGCCGTGAAAGCCTCAGCACTTATATTGCCTGAGCTAGGCTTCGGCTAGGTGGAGTTATCTTTGCCATGGCTGCAGTTATGGAGGAGTTGAGCTTTAATACCAGCTCTTCGGCTACCTGTTTTGTTGAGCAGGGTTACTGGTATGTCTGCTAATATTTGTGTGAACTCTGACCAGTTCACGCACCTAGGAATGAGAAAGAGGGGCTGTGATTTTAGAATCGGTCGAGATTTGAATAGCAGCAGGATGAGGTCGTTATCAGAGGTTAGCTCTGGAAGGGATAAGACTTGCTGAAGGCACCTGTTGTTCTTGACTAGGGCGATGTCCAGCCAGTCCGCAGGACGGCGACCGTCGTAGTTGATGGTAGGAGAGGGTGGCTAGAGTAGGTAGGTTGTTGGTAAACGCCAAACGTTCCAGCGTCCTTCGTCGATGTTTGGATTGTGGAGTTCAACGCTGGTCTCTTTGCATTATGGTCTTCCATTGCGATGTTGCCGTATTGGTAGAAAATATTACATCCAACTCCCTGTCAATGATGGGACAACTAGGGGGGACGAATACCCTTGGCAGCTACAAATCTGCCATTTCACGCAGCTTCAAGTGAATCCTATTGACATTTCAACAGCAAACGTTGATGGAGAGCAGGTCTGTTACTCCACCGTTTCTAGTGGCCATGGTACACCATGACGAAGCTCAATGCGGTATGGACGAAAGATGGGGTAAGTATAAATGTGAGGGAGTAGATTCCGTAGAGCTTCAGCCAGGAAGGCTGCGAACTCAGGTTGGAGAGGGATAGACATTTGGTTCATCGTAGTGAGTGAGGAAAGCCTCGTCGGGGATGGTACATAGGGAAGTGGAGCTGTTGGATGGAGGCTATTAAGTTTGAGATGGTACTAAACTCTGAGGTAGTTTCAGCTGGTGGGGTGGTTACTGCTGGCGAGGTTGTTGCTGCTGGCGAGGTACCCGTCGCTACGCTACAACATGCTGGGCAGGTTGCTGCTGCCGAGCTGGTGTTGCAGTAGCTGCAGGTGGTTTGTTTGCAGGTGCTCCCAATTGAGTCTGTAGAGGTTAGTGCTCTATAGTGAATGTTGGAAGTGTGGCTCACCTAAGGCGGCCGCTGCGTAACTCGGATACATAATCGGTGTACGTAGCGGCAGTCCAGGGTAGCTAGCTCCAGTGAAGGCTTCCCTCGGTAGATCCAGGTTGTATAGAACTCGGGGTCTGGCATTGTGGAGGAACATTTGACCATTTTATTGGTCATTAGTTCAACCTGTGCTTCCTGCCATACCAGGTATGTGACTTAGCGGCAGGAGTGCGAGTCTCCACAGTTGTAGCAGCGTGGAGTCGCTCCTGGTATGCAGAGCCTTTGGTAGCTAAGGCGCTGTGGCCCACTTCTGCACAAAATGCGCAAACTGAGAGCAGCATGCAGCCAACAGCATTATGTGTGAACTAATGGCAATTGGTGCACTGCTGTGGCATTGGTGGTGGCTTGACGGTTTCCCTTCTCCCATGGCATGGGACTTAGCGTTTCTTGAAAATATCCCTCACATTTTCGTTTTCTTGAGGGCTACCCTGGTTGAGAGTTATGGCCTCTGGTGATCAGTTTAGCTACATGCACCACTGTGTAGCCTTTCTCTACCAGGAGCTCCTTCTCGTCTTCTGCAATAAACACCGGGAAGTCCTTCAGCGTAAAATGAAGGAAATGGTCCTCTGGAAGAAGCGTTTGTTTCTGCTTCTTCTTTTTCCCACTATCCACACAGATCATGTGTTAGATGCGTGTGTTAAGAAGAGAATACCCAGTGGTGGATCAAGGAGGTAGAACTAGAAACCCAGGACTGTAAATGTTGTATACCTTAAAAGGAGGCATTGGAAAAAGGTTTTCAAATGTCAGAGACTTCAAGTAGTATGTCAATAAATGAGGCATCTGCTATATTGGGTATCTTGAAAATAATGATTTTTATTTCTAGCTTAATTTTACCCATGTAATTATACTTCATGTAGACATGCTGTACAATCAACTACTGAACCGTCACATAAGTGCTGCCAAAGTTCAAGTGTACATATCTACTTTCAGTGCTGAAATTATAAAAGTAAGAAACACCCTAACCGAGCGAGATGACTTAGGTGATAACGTCTGTGGTCCGCATTCGGGAGATCGCTGGTTCGATCTCCGTGGTGGTCCTTCTTGACCTTAGTCTGTTTCGAAGGTTTCCCCGGGTCGCCAGGCGAATGCTGGGAAGGATTTCCATTTCCATATCTTCCGAATCTCCTGTCCCTCCATTTCGTTATATTAATCATTACATTTCACCCTTCATCCCGTTACGTTTATTTCAGGGTTGTAAGCGTCGGCGAGGGTCGCGGCAGTAGCTCACCAGAGTGAAAAATGCGCTCTGAAAATCTCGTCCCTTGGATTGGACGGCGAGCCACTGGTTTTTGGGGCCCGCCTCGGTAGCGTGATGGTTAGTGTGTCTGTCTCACGTTCAAGAGGTCGCGAGTTCGAATCTCGCTTAGAGTAAGTTATCCGGGTAAGGTTTTTTTCCGAGGTTTTCCCTACCCTGAGAAGACGAATGTCGGGTAACTTAAAGTTCCATGGACCTCGGCCCCATTTCATTTAATTCATTCGTCCGATATGACACAATGTTGGAGGACGTTAATTCGAAAAAAAACTGGTTTTTGGGCCCCTCATAGGGGCAGCTAAGCTATCCTCCACCGGGGTGCTTTTAACTGGGAAAACGTAGGGACCCTTCTACCTGCTGTGTCGTGGCAATGTTCCGACCGCTCCTGCCCCCCATAGCTGGTAAGATGCGCTTCCCCACACTTTACGCAGTGGGGTTGAACGTCCTACTTTGTTTTTTGGGGCAGTCAGCTAGGTGGTGGAGGCCACCGCAGAGGACACACCGAGACGTCATATTGCACATTCTATATGTGTGCCCTAGCTGTTGGCAGAAGAAACATTGGGTGATGTTATTAGTTTTGAGGACCTCCACGGTGACCATTATATGACACACCTCTCGTTCCTGTAGTATTTTTTGATTAGCGGTGGTCCTGTCTACACTCACCTGGAATATTGGCAGAGGCTTGCCACGGGAAATCAATTGAAGCACCTGGACGCCGGTGTACCCCTTCAGCTCCAGGTCCTCTTTGATGTCTTCTTCCTCCAACTCGACAGGAAGACGTTTCACGACGCATTGCAGAGGCTGGTCGCTCGGGGGCGTAAAGCTGTAATGTTCGACTCCGGCATCCTTCAGGAGCAGCATGGTTGGTGTGGCATCCTGTTTACGCAGGAGGAACAGCTTGAGGCAGTCCCTCGTTGTTTGCAGCTTATAAGCTCCAGCTGGCAGGAAGTCTCGTAGGAGGCGGAGGACCTTTATGGTTTGGGTTTTCTCAGGGACTATAATTCTGGGAGATTTTTGGTTTTCAGTGTTTGGTGTCGTGTGAATGAGGTTCTGGTTGGAAGTGGCCGTGGAGGTGGAGGGTTGGAAGAGGTTGTGTGCTTGTGGGGTGGTCGGGATCGCCGTTGTTGTCGGCTTTCTAGGGACGGTATTTTTGCTGGGGACAAATCTTCCTCCTCGTCCTCGGTGTCTGCGTCTTGCGGTGCTAGGGGCGCGAACTGGTTCCTGGTCGTGATTTGCAGTGGCATAGGTTGTTTGTTTACCCTCTTGCCGGGACACTCGCTGTCTGAGTCGCTTTCCCGGCCGCTGCCTCGGTGAAGTGGGCGCTTCTTGCTCGCTGGAACCATTTGCCAGCTTTCCCCTAGCTTGACAAGGAGCCGCTTCTTTTGGGCGTGCTCCTTGTAGCATAGCCCAAGGACCTGTGTAACTTTGGCAAAGTGGTTGGACTCACCGTCCATTTGTGCAAGTAGTTGTTGATAGTAGGTGATCTCATTGCTGAGATCATCTACTTCTTTCTGGAGCTTTGCAAACTGTCTGGTCTTCTGCTCCTCATCCTCTACGTTGACGGTGGTTCTCGGTGGCTGCGTCGTTACCGCTGCGGGTAGTGACGAGGTGACGGGCGGATTGTGGGCGACTGTGGCCAGCCCTCCGTTCTTTGTAAGTACAGTCGGCTGAGTGCCAGAGGTAGTCTGTCCACTAACGACAGCCGGCATGGCAGTGGAGTTTGCGGCTGTCGTCATTTCCCCTTCTTTGTCCCCTTTTCCAGTCGCCGGTGGCCTCCGGTTAACGTGGGGACGCTATTCGTTGCGTGCTAAAGAAGCACACAGCTGCGAGCCCCATGCTAGCTCTTAAAACTAGGCACTGTCACTGTCAAACTGTTAAACACAAGGGATATTCAATTATGCACACACAAAAACATCGTTCTCACTTTAAATTCGCTTTCACTTCACCAGTTTAAAAGTTTACCTTCGCGCGAACTTTAGAATCTTTTTCAAATAACAACTTTGCCAAAAAAACACGAGTTCCGTCTTTGCTGCGGCCAGTGTGGGCTAAAATTACGTAAGTCAACCACCGGAAGATTATAAAACCCAATCAGGAGAAAGGTAGCAAGAGCGGCGAAAACTTGCGCGACCATGCACACCATCAGATCTAGACCGAATTCTAAGAGCGACCTCAATAGATGTTCGTTCGAGCTTCTGGCAGGCTGAGAACAGCCGAGGTGTGTCATTCGAGTACCTGCCTGCCCTTTTAGGGCTTAACGACTTTATGACGGGATGTGGGGTTTTGCAGGGTGACAGCTTGGGTTGTAGGTGGTAAGGAGATAGCAAGTCTATGCTCCTCAGCGGCTGCTTCTCAATAGATGCATTCCAGCATTCGAGAACAGGTCGTACAGGTTCTCCTGTACGGTATGTTTATCTGCACAGCACCTAGCCGCTTAGTGCGACTTTATCTGTGCAATATATAAGGTGTTTTAATTTGTTTCAAGCTTTTGTGTCTGTGGGTATGGTTTCTTCCTGCATACCTGAGTTTGGATGCAGGAAGGGAGACAGGAATAGGTGTTGGGGTGAATAAATGTTAGAAGATGGGAGAGGCATTACCGTTACCCAAGGGCGTCCTTAGGAAGGCGGTAACTTTTCCTTCTGCGGGGTGCTCTGTGGTCGTATTGACCTAGTGCCCGTACCAGTTGGTTGGTGTGGGAACTCAGTTTGGTGTGCATGGTTCGGAATCACTCCCTCACCAAGTTCATGATGTAGGGTAGTTCGGATTGGTTGTGAAGGATGTGAGACGGGAATCTACGCCCGGTATCATATATTATTCTCAACGCTCTATTCTGCACTGTCTGCAGTTTGCGTATGGTGAAGGGTGCCGGCGATCCCCAGGCTTCGCAACCATACAAGATCAATGGCGGGATCAATAGATGTGATCGCACGTTTAACTGAAAAGGTTACCTTCGTTATCTCTTCAAACAAAGAGGCCGCAGTTTCATTTCATTACATTACATTTAAGTGTGTTTTTGCTTCAAATATTGAAGCAAATGTTGCCGAAATATGACTTAATTTGAATAATTACCATATGAGTAACTAAGGGGTCCACTGGAAGAGAAAGCTATGTCTTAAGACATGAAAAGTTCGGCTTACTATATAATTTAGGACAGCTATTGCCATCTAGCATTAAATGCGTGAATTACTTGAACCATTCATAGCTCCAGTTCCTGAGTTCATTGAGTAAACTTATTGCCTCGAGCTTTCCAGTGCAAGATGGAGTATTACCACTGCATTCTCTCCTTCCTGACTGCAGATCACTTATACCAACCTTGAAACTAATGATCATGTTATGTTTAATTTTGTAAAATAAACATATATTTGATCTTGAACACTAATCCATACTCAGAACGCTCAGAAAGATAGCAAAATGCCAACCCAAAAACAAGACACGATCATCCATACTTGTGTTCGAGAGCTTGCTGAAGTCTAGCGGAAGAGACTGTCCTATAGCTAACTTTGAAACCGAAAGACCTCTTGCTCATATCACCATGAGTTGCAGTCACCGTTAGCGCAACTTATTGTCTGGGTAAAGAAGTGACATTTCTGTTCGTCTCATTGAGTATTTCTTCCACCGCCTATTACGCCATACCGTGGCAGTTCTTTCTACATGTATGCTTCAAGCTGTATCGAGATATGTTGCTTGGCAATGACGCAGTATGCTAAAGTTACTTTTGTGCTTAGGTTTTGCACACTAGAGCTATTATTATACGGTTCAGTAAAATATGGATCTAAAGCTCTAACAAAATAAAATAATGTGCTTATATGTGATTAATATTCAAGTTCATTGGCCCGCCCATATGTTTCCAGTGCAGAAAAAGTTTGCTACCAAGTGTTTCCAGGGTTAAGGAAGACGTGGTATATTTCAGGAATATGGGATCTTAAATAACCTTACTGCCACTTTTCAACATAATAAACGAGTTCATTAGCACAAGGAAAAGAAACTAGTTGCAAGAGATACACTGCAGGAGTTAGATGTTTTGTAACTAAATATTCGGAGGTTTCTTGCCAAACAGTTTTGGCGTGTAACTCCGTAATAAATTGTTATTTGAGCTATATCTTCCAGCTCCAACCTTTTTTTTTTTTTGGTCATTTTTATACACTTGATCCACACAAACGGTTTAACAAAGTTAACGGCTCCCTTAGGTTTAAGTTATTTGGTTTATAGTTTATATACTTATGCACACAGTGTTCTGAGATCAAATGTAAATTGGTGAAAATTTATTTTACATATCAATGGTATCTCAGGGGTAATTAGAATATTCTTCTTCCTCACTGTATTAATTGTAATGATATTTTGAAGAGACTTGAAAACCCAAAATAATCTGAATGTAACTGAAAAAACAATTGAAAGCTTAATGTAAGATAAAGACATGTCTATATAGTTGCTTGATTGACAATGTAACAAAGGTCAGTGTGGGTGGCTCAGTTGGTCAGACGCCGGCCTGCTGATCTTGAGGTCACGGGTTCAAATCCGGCACAGACTGGTGATTTTTTTAAGTGTGCTTAAAAACAACAGTTCCATGTCAGTAGACTTACTGGAATGTAAAAGAACTCCTGCGGGACGAAATACCGGCGACTCTGATGTGATCCGGGCAATTGACAGCGTCGTTAAACGACAAAATTACAAAAAGTATAACAAAAGACAGCTCCCACAGATGTGCTTTTGCATAGCTCTTCTTGTGCTTTTATTCATTTATTTTGTCTATCGCTTGTTCTCTACAATATCCTAAGAGTTTTAATCAACTCTGTTGCATAAATACGCTTAGTATTGAGTAATATTTTTAAATGTCGCCCAAGAAATGCAAGGCAATTTGGGCAAGTGTAACCTAATCTAAACAGTCACACCACCCGACTGCAGAGGCAATCTTCTGAGAATCTTGAATTTCCCAAACATTTCTTGATAATATTCCACGGCCTAAATTTACAACCAAACTTACTATGTCAAAAAACCAAACACAGCTGATAAATCGTATGTAATATGTACATACTTGTTGAATTAACAATCGTTAACGATCGTTAAACGTGGCTACAGAACCTATGCAAAAATCCGGAATACCTCAGCGAGAAGTGTAAAACATGTCATTATAAGTACTGCGCTGCAATTTACAGTTGAAGTACAAAGCACTTATGAATAAGTAAAACGGTTGAAAAAAGTATTCATAAAAATGTGTGTTCAAATATAAAATGACGTAAGCAAAAGGGAATAGTAGGTGGAAGAGAGACAATTGTGCAGCCTCTCATTTCGCTATACACTCAAAACCATTCGGTATAAGCAATCTCGTTAGAGTTTAAGAGCTACAAAAAGAATGTATTTCATTTGCTACAGGACTTTAGGAGACAAGAAATATCTGAGAAGGAATACATTTCATATTTCTGACAAAGTAATAAACGTTAATTATATGCTTAGCTAGGTAACACTTCATAATTTTTTAAAAGTGTTCTAAGAGATCTAAGAAACTGACTATTAAACTGAAACATTTGTATTGCTATATAGGATATACAAATTGATTTATTTCTAAACATAAAATGTTCAACACATCACATTAATAAGGATATTAAAAATATTTCGAAGCTAAATGATTTCTCTCAAACACCCCATGTGATACATTCAACTTCATAAAAATTGCTCGGATGGATTCATTCTATAGTAATTCCCATGCCGATACCATCGCTCCCTCTGAACAGCGCCCCTGTTGGTGTACGATGACAACGCCACCACTACCACAACCTCCAGCGTCACCGTCACCACCACCGCCATACTACAACGTCCACTAGCACCACCACCACAACCACTACCGTCACCGCCACCACCACCGCCATACTACAACGTCCACTAGCACCACCACCACAACCACTACCGTCACCGCCACCACCACCGCCATACTACAACGTCCACTAGCACCGCCACCACCACAACCACTACCGTCACCGCCACCACCACCGCCATACTACAACGTCCACTAGCACCGCCACCACCACAACCACTACCGTCACCGCCACCACCACCGCCATACTACAACGTCCACTAGCACCACCACCACAACCACTACCGTCACCGCCACCACCACCGCCATACTACAACGTCCACTAGCACCACCACCACAACCACTACCGTCACCGCCACCACCACCGCCATACTACAACGTCCACTAGCACCGCCACCACCACAACCACTACCGTCACCGCCACCACCACCGCCATACTACAACGTCCACTAGCACCGCCACCACCACAACCACTACCGTCACCGCCACCACCACCGCCATACTACAACGTCCACTAGCACCACCACCACAACCACTACCGTCACCGCCACCACCACCGCCATACTACAACGTCCACTAGCACCACCACCACAACCACTACCGTCACCGCCACCACCACCGCCATACTACAACGTCCACTAGCACCGCCACCACCACAACCACTACCGTCACCGCCACCACCACCGCCATACTACAACGTCCACTAGCACCGCCACCACCACAACCACTACCGTCACCGCCACCACCACCGCCATACTACAACGTCCACTAGCACCACCACCACAACCACTACCGTCACCGCCACCACCACCGCCATACTACAACGTCCACTAGCACCACCACCACAACCACTACCGTCACCGCCACCACCACCGCCATACTACAACGTCCACTAGCACCGCCACCACCACAACCACTACCGTCACCGCCACCACCACCGCCATACTACAACGTCCACTAGCACCGCCACCACCACAACCACTACCGTCACCGCCACCACCACCGCCATACTACAACGTCCACTAGCACCACCACCACAACCACTACCGTCACCGCCACCACCACCGCCATACTACAACGTCCACTAGCACCGCCACCACCACAACCACTACCGTCACCGCCACCACCACCGCCATACTACAACGTCCACTAGCACCGCCACCACCACAACCACTACCGTCACCGCCACCACCACCGCCATACTACAACGTCCACTAGCACCACCACCACAACCACTACCGTCACCGCCACCACCACCGCCATACTACAACGTCCACTAGCACCGCCACCACCACAACCACTACCGTCACCGCCACCACCACCGCCATACTACAACGTCCACTAGCACCACCACCACCACAACCACTACCGTCACCGCCACCACCACCGCCATACTACAACGTCCACTAGCACCACCACCACCACAACCACTACCGTCACCGCCACCACCACCGCCATACTACAACGTCCACTAGCACCACCACCACCACAACCACTACCGTCACCGCCACCACCACCGCCATACTACAACGTCCACTAGCACCGCCACCACCACAACCACTACCGTCACCGCCACCACCACCGCCATACTACAACGTCCACTAGCACCACCACCACAACCACTACCGTCACCGCCACCACCACCGCCATACTACAACGTCCACTAGCACCGCCACCACCACAACCACTACCGTCACCGCCACCACCACCGCCATACTACAACGTCCACTAGCACCGCCACCACAACCACTACCGTCACCGCCACCACCACCACCGTCCCACAACCTCCATCACCACCACCACCATTACCACCACCACGACCACCACCACCATCACAATCTCCACCACCTACCACCGCTATCACTACAACCACCATCGCCATCCTACCGTTCCACCACTACCAGAATTGCCACCACTACCGCCGCGACACCACCTCCAAAACCACCACTGCCACCATCGCCATCACCACAACCACCACCGCCGCCGACATCACTACCACGGCCACCACCACTGTCACCGCCACCACCATCAAAGTCACCACTCCAATTATCATAGCCACCACCACTGCCACCGTCATCACCGCTACCATTACCACCGCCACCGCCACCTCCGCCGTCACCTCCACAACCACTAATAATAAATAACAATTAAAAAGTAGTTTATTTAAATAAAATTAAACAATCGAGCCTGGGCGAGGCTTAAGAATTTCGACCGTGCAGACCTCTAGTACATTTATGTGTCAGACCTTGCTCAAGCTGAAACCGCAAATGATAGAATTTGCTGTGTTTCTGTCATTCTTGAATGTTAAAAATCTGGAATAACAAATCAAGTTTATCCAAATAAATAAAAAATTTTGACAATTCGTATACATACAGCCCTACTTAAAACATATTAGAAATCATACAAGTGGTACGTTTAAACGCAATTCTTATTGTTAGTGGCAATCGTTGCATTGTGATTCCACCTTTAGTGTGAAACCATGAGAGAGCAAAACGAGGTGACGTCTCTGGAGCATCGAGGTTTTTGTGCAGTTGAGTAAAAATTATCTGAACATGCGCTTTCGCATAGGAGGCAGTCACGTAGAAGATCCATGTGCGCCTTCCTCCCCTTACAGACCTAGTGAGTGCCCCACACTACACATTTTGATGTTTAGTGCACGGTTTCGAATGTGTATTGTTCAACATTTGAATTTCTCCCATTTGCGGTTGTTGAATAGGAATACCGCAGACCGGACAACGCATTGAAGTGGTCACATTGGAATTCGTATGTAGTTTTATTTAAAACTACACAAAACCATCTAGCAGTTCCCTTCTAATTTATCCAAACAGAACACCAGGCCTCTTGACCAAATGGCTGTACTCTCTGACAATGTAATATAATATAAACCAGAGTACTCCAAATACAGTTTCTACAGCATGAATTAGAGCAATGATGCAGAGGACTAGGCTTTTGTAATTGTTTTGTGTTCCTTTTCTTTCTAATTATTCAGGAATAGAAAAAAATGCATTTAGAAACGTTTTCACGTATCTTGGATACTTGCACAAAACTATAATGCACATAGAGAAATAACTGCAGACATTTTTATAAATGGTACCTTAATATGTGTCCACTTCGGTTTGTTAGTTGTTTTTTCTCGTTGTCTCACAGTTTGCCCACAAATCTGTCACATACGAATGTTTCTGCACGACCTAATTGCGCCGGAAACTCCACAAAGCCTGTGAAACAGACTAGGTACGCGTTTTGTTTCACACCTCAATGCGCGACCTCTGGCCTAGGTATTGTGAGATAATTGGCCTTGCAGAAAGCATTGGAACCCGGTACCGGTACACCATTCGTTATCATGAGATGGGCTCCATCTGCATCATGCCTGTGCCACACCTACTTAGAGGTACTAACCAACCTGAAAACATGCTACTCTTAATAATAAAATTATAAGCCCCAAGCGCAGCCAATATTGGTGTAACATTGTTTATTACCCTGTCCTCAATTACTTGTACAAATAACGGCACTTGTACCCCTAACAACTGTATAAAGGAACCTGTTCTTAAAATTCTCTGCTATAAAATAACAAATACAGTATATTACGACACTAAAAAGAAATACGAATGCATAATATGCGAACTTCTCTACCATTGCCATTTATTTTTATACGTAAACCCTGCAAGTTAGTAACATATAAAATATTTCCTTAACACTAATTCTTAGGATTTTCTTCATTTTCTTCATTATGAACCGAAGGAACAAGAGTGTGTACTTTTTTAAGGAGAATAGAAGGGTTAAATCTTCACACAGGTTTTACTTTTTATTTGTCTCTTATTAATCATTTTTGTAATATATAGTTTCTCCCGTGCTTTACAGCGTAAGTCTATTTATCCGTACAGATCGAACAGTGAAAATCTATAACAAGAGGATACAAACTGCCATTTAAAGTCGTGAATAGCCTGTATTTTGTATGGAACTCAAAGTGTAATCTTTCGAGGTTTCTTTCTCACTCATGGGCGTCGGCAGACCTTTTTCCAGAGGGGGACCGCAGGTTGGAAGTTTGCAATCAGACAATGTTAATTCATTATTCTGTTGTGAAAAGTTACAGTATTTGTTGCAGACAACCGTATTAATTTGTGCTGAATAAAAATTGTTCTTTACACCAACATTAAGACAATAGTCAGTAATTGAATGTAAGCTTCAAAGGGGGGCCGCCCCCCTCCCCTCCTTCCCGACGCCAATTTTCTCACTAGTCAAATGATGCAAGTGTGTACGTAAAGCGTTAAAAATATTACTAACAAGAGATTTGAAGAGTTCTAAGTCTATTTTCATTGAGTTCTATAATCTACGTACCAAATATATGTACCGATTAGTCACATTGTGTTTGCAACGATGGCTTTACAACAGGCCTGGCATCTCGCAGGATACCTTGAGCGTCCTTCGCCTTTTTTAACCTGTAAACATAGTTATCAATGTTACAAGTGCAAGGCCGTGGGTAGGTTGCGCTTAGTGAGCACCAATTCACCAGCCCTGCTTTAAAATTTAGTATTACTATTAAGTATGACATATTCTTGTGGTCTAGCTATGTGATTTATTTATTTGAAAATATATACAAGGCTTTTCTTCTTTTCTTTATTGCTTTCAACACATTTTTTTGCGATTTACTTTTTCAGTATTAATAGCCCATTTTCTCAAAAGCTATATAAGTTAGCTAAATTAAATTCTACGATGATAAAATCCTATTTGGCGTTAATAATTATTTATTTATTGCTCAAGCTCTTAGTAGTAAAGCCATTCGCCTCCTCAGTTTCTAATATAATGATCCAGGTGTTGCACATTTCAGTTAACGTTAGTAATGCAATTGGTTATATTTAACAAAAATAGTTGCTGATATAAATAATTAAGAAAATAATCCCATCAAGGAAACTTCCTGGATAACAAACAGATAAGTGAACTAAGAAAAACTTCAGACTGATTTCTTTAATAGTTTGGGATAATGGATTTAAACTTACCTGATTTAACATTTGTGCGACAGGGCCTTTAATCTCCCCTTAAATGGTTTTCAATTACGCTTACGATGTATAGCTTTAAACATTGTTTTGTTCTTCTCTCCTAAGAGGGAACTTATAATGAATCTGACAAAGGCTTTCTTAGGATTCTCCACAACATACATTGCTGGTTCCGCGCTCAATAGGTGGCTTATCTGCAGCTTAATTATTATGTGTGAAAGCATTGTCATATATCATGTCGCAAAGTTCAGATAACTAACTTCAGACAAGAGCAAACCCATTTAGCAAAGCCGCTTTTGTTAAATGTGCCTTACCAAAACGTGCTGAAACACGCTTTCGTGAGATTTAAGATAATGACTAACACACAGTTTTGGAGCAACAACAAACACGATTTGGCACGATGAAGCATAACGCATTCTGCTGCCAATAACTCCTAGGAAAAGCAATGTATTCGCCAACTACTCTCTATTTTTTTCTTTCGTTTTTTTCGGAATTAGGTTAGTTAAGCAACCTGAGCCATGCTATACAATTCTACGAACATTTATTAGTCGTCCTCATTCAAAGGATATCATCCTTGCCCAGAGTGCACAGTAATTATATTTATTCAACAAATATATGCAAATCGAATTAACAAGGGCAAACACTAAACGCTCGGTCGGTCTGGGTGGCTCAGTTGTTTAGACGCTGGCCTACTGATCCCAAGGTCACGGGTTCAAATCCAACCTAGAATGATGGTTTTTAAGTGAGTTTAAAAACGGCAGCTCCATATCGTAGATTTACTGGCATGTAAAAGAACGAAATTCCAGCACATCGGCGGCGTTGATATGATCCTGGCAAATGACAGCGTCGTTAAACAACAAAATAAAAAAATAAACGGTCGGTTATTGTCATTTGTATTTTTATTAGAAAAATTCTAAATAATAACCATCATAGGTAATGTGTTGAAGTCAAAACTAATAAAACATTAACGATTGAGTTGAAATGGAAACCACGAATAAATAATTTAGTAAAGTGCTTAGATAACAATTTTAAATATACGTTGTACTCTTTCACTAGTAAGACTTGCATTCGGGAGGTCGTGGGTTCGAATACCGCGGCCGACCTTCCGTATCCGTGAGAGTTTTCCCGGATAACCAAGATAAATACTGTGAAGCAGCACTATCAAACGCAATGCCCGAGATGTGCTTTTCTGGTGCCCTTCATAAACAAATTTTACTCCGATTTCTAATATTAATTCAAATTTCAAGGCAACACCGTTTCTTTCTGAATATCTTCGTAATACACACACATGAGTATGTTTTTGTCACCTAAAGCTGTATTCACTACTTCCCTTAGCAGTGCTTTCCCTTTTCCCTCTCAAGAGAAGTCAAAGAAGGGTACTAGTTTCTGTGTTTTTATCTTTCAAGCAACCGTGTCGCTATTGTATCGTAAAACTTTCTGCACTAGACAAGACAGATATACTATGTAACTCCCTTCTTACTAATTTTGCTTTCCTCAGACCTGAACTTGTCGGGGATTGGGGACAAAGTCACTTTACGAGAAGCTTCCAGAAACATGTGTATTCCAGAAAACTCGCCGGTAATTCACCTCAGCTATATAAGCGTGGCGGAAAGTCAAATACTGGTTTTTGATGGCGCTCGCACATCCTTAGGTATGAGTTACATGCACACGAGCACATAAGAAAGTTAGACAGCACTGCTGTGAAGAATAATTACGAGTGCATTCCCCGAATTTCCCCTCCCTTAATTCCATTCCACATTCATTTCAATCCGCTTGGAAGTGTTGGCGATGGGCGAGTGCGGCGCTGCTGTGTAGGGACTTTGCGAACTGTAACTGCTGTTCTCTGCGGATGGTTGGCACTGTAGTCGTCTAACCGGTGACTACATGGCGAACTTGGTGTCGAAATGACACTGGAGGGACCCTCACGCTGGCTGGTGCTACTTGCCTGGTTTATGACGCTCACACAGAGCTCTCTCACTTCATCCCTTCTTCCCGGTGTCTGAGAGTACAGTGGGTCATTATCTAAAAGTTGGTATTCACCCTTTGCTCCATACTGCTTTGATGGACTCTGACGAGGTCAGAAATTTGTTGGAAAGCCTGAATGTAACATCTGGACGCAACAAGAAATGTACGCGTTGACAGTCAGATGTCTTAAATGCACACGCTCAAACTATCAGGGACTTTTGTTCAAACACGTTCTAAATTTTTTCATGGCATTGGCAGTTTCCTAATTATCGTTACCTAAATCTTAAAGGTTGCCAGTTTGTAGTTCATTTTAGTCTACTATATATTCAACATGTTTGAAAATGGACGAGTCTCGCCCCCCCCCCTCTCACTCTCTCTCTCTCTCTCTCTCTCTCTCTCTATCTATCTATCTATCTATCTATCTATCTATCTATCTATCTCTCCACGATTTCGTCACAACCAACCGTGCATTGCAATACATCCTTAATGTTAACACAGCCTCCTTTTCCGTTTCCATCTGGGTCCCTTATTTTATCCTGACCATTACATTTGGTTTATCGTCTTATATTTTCATCTTCTGATAAAGCAACCTTCCGATCTCATAGATCTATATTTGTATATATTCTTCTGTTTGTTCATTTTCCCGCGTTCATATTCGTATCTCACTGCCAATAGGTTCAACTATAAAGCTAAATTGAATGTCGCAAATATGGAGACAACAAGAATGTTGAACTAGAGGAAAATACTTAACGCAATACCTATTCGCGTTCAGAATTTGGACTGATACGCTTGTAGTTTTCAGCGATTCTGCAACTTAATGGTGTTCTGATTTAACAGGCATGGCCCAGAAAACAGAGGTCAGAGGATAGCTTGGCATTTTGCCCTGGTTTCTTCAAGAGAACATTTTATCGAAAAGTGTTTGTTTGTTTCTTGATATAGAACAGTCTGCAATAGCCGCAAGGACCTAGGTTCACCCTACTGCCGTTGTAGAATCATGTTTATTACCTCACAGATGCACATATCAAAGTTCTCGGATTTTCCGTCAGTCTTCTGCCTTAACGAGGTCTTCTGCATTATTACTTTCTCTACTGCGTATAGTAACGTATGGGAAGTATTGTACTCCATCCAAAAATTCTACGTCAAGACTTCACTGGAAATATGTTTTGAGGCCCCCTAAATAAAAAAAAAACTGATTTTTAAAGAAAGGTCCGTGTGTGTTTGTGCGTATGTGTGTGTCTCACTGTATGTCAGTCTACGGACAGCATAACACAAAAAAGTAAAGTCGCTTAAAAACCAAAGTTGGTATCTCGGTTTAATGTCTTTCAAGGATGCGACATGAACATTTTGAAGAAAATTTCTCCACCCTAAACTACCCTTTACATGGAACATGTTTCGAAATTTTTGATTTTCTTGAAAATGGTGCTAACGATTTTGATTAAAATACCATATGTTTGACATATTTTTATGACAAATTAAATGTATTTCTTGAAGTTTCTGACTATAGCCCATGAAATCCTATTTACTCTTGATTACTTTTGCATAACTGGTAAACCGTAAGAGATAGACCAAATCTTACTTCACAAAAAATGTAGATCTTGCTAAAATACTCAATTTATGTAAAAATAAATCTGTTTTGCAGAGTGAACCATTTCGGAGATATTATTTCTTATTTGTATAAATTTTGGAGAACATAGTTCTGTAGAATGGAACATCGCTATTCATTTTTTGTATGTTAACCGTGCAAAGAGAACGGATTTTGAAAGCTTTAAAATATTTAACTATCACTCACGCCTGCTATATTCCCATATTCCACTTGCACCTACAAGTGCAATAAGATATGCAAATGTTTATCTCAATTAACACGAAGAAGATATAGGAATAAGAGATTGTAAGAATGGTTAGTAGAATATTAGAGAAAGCCATGTGAGTGTAACCAACAGATTTGTTTATGTTCTCATGAACTTCTCTACTCACTACCACTTATTTTTGTCTTTCTACAAGCTAATCTTAAAAACTGACTTTTCCATATGCTTTGTGTTGATTGTGGTAAATTTTGTGGAAATGATCCCATTAAATATTTCGTTGTAGGTACAAAGAATATTCAGGGGGCTGAAATCTTTAAAAAGCTGATCGTTATATACTGGCATTGAAATGCCATGGCAGTTTACATGCTGTTCTCAGAAAATTCAAGATATGCATTTTATTTGAGGTGAAAACGTCTTGAACTTATTCAATGTTAATCAAAATTGTTATTTTTGAGAAAATCAAAACTAACCTTTTTTTTCAATAAAGGATAATTTGAGAGGGAGGATCTTCTTAATATTTCGTGTCTCTGTACAGTTTGGTATTATCCGACTTTTTATTTTTGAGTTATGCATCTGTTCCTCTCTTAAACCTTTTCCAAGGGATTTCAAAATTTACCTTTGTGATGAAACCTCGATATCAATTTTAAGTGGGATGCAATATATCGTCTACTAGTCTTAGTAGGTTGTAGATAAAGCAAAAATAGTTTGTTAGATTATATTAAAAGTAGTTTAAATTTTATATTTAGTGGTAACATTGCCTTTTAATTTTTACTTTCATGAAGTCATTTTAAGAAGAAAAAAAAACAGATTTGCACTAACGTGTTCTAAGCTGACTTAAACAGTTAAGTTTTACTCTGCCTTTGCTTTTGTATGTGCAAACAACAAAATATTTAATTGTGTTCAGAAGAAATTGGGGAGGTTTACAAACTTGGTATGTAACTAAGCTGATACCTTGGCATTAATCTGGTACTTCCACGGATTAATTTGTATCTATGCATTTCTTTAACTAAAATAGCCTACTTCTTTATATATGAAATTAAAGTGGTGCAACATTGAAATTATGCGTCCTTATAAATTAAATAAATAAATTTCATATGTAGATAAAACACTATAAATTAATGAAACATATAATAGATGGCCTACACATATTCTGATTCCGTTGCAATTAACGAGCGATAAATTAAAACGTGTTCTTGAATATTAAACTTAAAAATATGCAGGTAATCACAATTTTGATACATTTTTGTAATTTTAAATTAGAAAAATAAAGTAGGAGAGTTAAAAATGATTCCTAAAATGTTTATTTCATTCTGATGTAACATCAACATTCATCATAATTTACTTTTATGAGTTTTTCAGGGTTTGGGTTTGGAGAAATAATTTCTTATAGTCACGGAATGAGCCACAACTTTTTCTAAACATACGATTGATATTCCAGGACCTGATCTGCAACGCAATAATGCCAATATTTCTCTACTGTTAATAATCACTGAGAAATTAAAGTCCATTATTTTAGTTTCGTGATAGCGTCTTAATAACTTAATTTATTTTGATTAGTTTACTATTTTCAACACTTTGGGAGCTACAATTAATAAACAACCGAAATACGATGTTTAATATCTTTTATTTGTGTTTGCAGGCAATAGATTTATAGCTGTTATGTCAAAAGTAGAAGATTTTGGGTCACATGAAACTCAGGTTGACCCTATGTTCCTTTGAAACTCTGACCTCTGTCAATGATACGTTTAATGAACTGAATGGTTATTCCGAAAAGAGATCTAATTATGTTTCTCATGAAAATATAAGACCGGTAGATATGTATATGTGTGTGTTTGTGCAGAATAATCTCATCAAAACTCAACAAATTTTATTATTATTTTACCACGTATATCTCCTGTACCTTCCAATTAATGCAGGCTAAAAGATTTCCAAGCATTTTAAATTGGGGAAAATGGAGGATGTTTGGGTAGAAGTTAACGTTTTCAAAATTCAGCTGTTAGTAGGGAATGTTGTGCTTCGTGTTCCTACCATTATATTTCCGTTCTATTTTGTTAAGTAATTTTATCTCAGGGTCTTTCTCCGTATTTTCTAAGACTTCGAGAAACTTTTGAACACCCGGATTTTACGAGACGGCAAAACTGATATGGCAGCCTAGAAGTTTTAAGAAACCCCAATACCCTTTATTTACAGTTCCTTACATGTACAAGAATCGTGGCGAACATTTTAAGCTTTCTTAAATTCTAAAACCTACCTTAAGCTATATTTACAACCTTTATATAGGTATAAACAATGTTTGACAGTTATGGGTGAAATTTCGTCACTTACTCATTGGTACGCAGGGAATTTTGCAGGTTACTCGACTTTAAAAAACTACTCTCATGCTTTTTCAACCCATACTTAAAGATCTATCAGAATAGAGTTTGGTATAATTATACTGCAGGAAATTACTGTCTTAAAAATTCAAAAGATGGTTCTTAATATTGTTGTCCATCCCTAATGTACACCTCTGCACCATTTGACGGATAACCACAATAGTTTAGGCATTTAAACTTTAGGACTCAGCAAAATGTTTAAGCTCCTTGCAGCTTTAGAAACGATCGCTCTTTTGTTTTAAAACCCTTATATAGGGAACTACATTGTCTGCCTATTCATATCTTGGTGTTACTCTTGCCAGTGTTTAGTGAGGAAATATTTTAATAGTGTTGAACGTCCACACTTACTTTTTATGATATCACAGGTGGTAACACTGACAATAGATGAAGTTATAAATTAGAGTGGATTATGACATTATAATTGGGAAGGTAAATTTGGAACGCTAACTTTCCAGCCATAAGATAGGTAAATTCCACGGCATTTTCCAGTTATGAGGACTAAGCAAAATGTAAAAGAATTTTCCGCACTTGCAAATTTGAACGCAGCCCTCGGGTTCAGTCCGTGCCTTAACAAACATTGATATTCCTGTCTGTATTTATTTTTTACAGTTTCTGATATGTACATAATTATTTAAATTTGAAACTTATGTATGGTGTGCCATTCTCTGTGCGTGTATAAGTGCATGATTGTTAAAGGCTACTAAACCGTTGCACTGATTTCGACCAAACTTGGCACAGGTAGCGCTTTGAACAAAGCAAGCATTATTGCCTGGTTTAAAATTCGAAATTCCACTCCATTTCACACGATTAATTATTTAATTGTATGTAATGCCTGCACAATCCACAAGACGTTGTCAAATATAACCATTGTTTGAAAATTACCAACATAATACGTTGCCACGCCTCAAAAAATAACAAAGGACCAGTGAGTTCATGTAATATTCGTTGATCTCTCTAACGTCGATCATGGAGTAATGACACAATCAAATTTAGTATTTATTTTGTATTTCTTCTCTTCTATTTTCTTAGAAGTTTAGGTATATTGATTACCTAGATGGTTGTATGGCTTTCGAATACCAAACGTAAGGCAATTGGACTTGGGCAACCTAAGGATAAATGTTGTAGGGATTAACCGTCAAACCACGAGCAACGCCAGGAAATTAATTACATTAATATTATTTGTATAAATTTCAATAGGGTGCTAGATAAAAGAAATCTGGCTAAGCTGTTATAGCTCGCCAGTTTGTGAAAGTGAAGAAAGATTTAAGATATGCTGTTATAAATACCTGGTTATTGAATGGTAGGAGTAGAATTTGTCTCCCTAACAATACAGCACCCTGTAATCCTTTTCACATACACACCTAGGCGCCGTAGCCTAACTTGGGATAAATTTCGGTAACGCAGAATTCCGTTCATATACATACACCGATTCAGACGGTGTTGCCTACACGATACGGTTATCTGCAAATACAGACATAGGACAAAATTTCGACGCAGGTATAATTGTTTTCCACACATTTTATTATGTTTAAGGTTTGTATAATCTTATAAGGAAGCTAACTAAATAACATATAACACTACATAAATTCAGGTTTCACAACTATCGAATGGATGGTTGGTTATATTTTATGTGTTTCTCAAATATTGATTATACAAATAATATGTAAACGCTTGCTTAAAGTTATCCAAAAGTGATACAGGTGACACCTTGCTTCTTAACTCAAAATATTGTAACTCATTCTTCACGTGCATTGGCTCGTATGGTATTTTTATTTGTTGAATTGCTTGATCTTTATAGTGTATCATAAGAGCTTTAATTCTTTGTGTGTGTTTTAAATTTTTAAATGTGTCCAAAGGAACCAAGGCTATTGGGAAAGTGCAACCTAAGTCTAAAAGTTAAGGAATAAAGGGTCAAATTACGGGCAATGCCGGGCTTTTCAGCTAATATAGCAACAAAATTGCAATATTGTAAATATGGGTCACAATCACACTTTATTTATCCTGTATATATCCAGGATATTTTCATAGCTGTTCTACAAATAATTCGTAAATTCTTATTTTGTGTGCGTGCTATTAAATGTGATAAATGTTGGCCAAAATGATTTCAATACATATGTTCGCACAGGAGCGAACAGTACGCTGAGACGATAGCCAAAATTAGGTCCTCTTATTGGCCTTTATAAGTACTCTTTTCAAACCTAAGAGAAAAATAAAAGAACGGATGTATTTTAGTAGTATATTTCTAAACATACAGGAAAGCTCAGAAGAACAGCAGTAAATGCTTCTTTGAAAAAATGGCCCTAATACAAATTGCTTATTTTAATGACTCTGCATTTCTATGTAGGTAATAAGGTTCCACTTCTTGGCTATATATGCAAGAAAATGAAATTAATCACTCGTGCTGTCAGCCGTTCAAAACAGTATCAAGGTCGACAGCGCTTCCCTCAGCTACCTGGTGATCAAGTAGTAGCGCCTGGTAGGGTTGACCATGCCAGTCAACAACTGAAAGTGAGATGGCCGCTTGCGCCAAAAGTGTTGTATTTAAATGGTGTATAAGTTATACTGTATCAATTAGCTGCACCTGGTAGTGTTAACCAAGCAAACGCGAAATGGCCATTTGCGCCGAAAGCATTATACTTATTTGCTGCATTTATTAAATCACAAGTAATTGTTAACGTATTCGTGGTGGACAAAGTGGCGTCCGGGTTTTCCGGTTTCCCCTGTCACCCATTCCATCAATTGCTCCATCATCACCTTTACCTTCACCCATTTCGTCTGCTCTTCCTCACTATCATACCTGGAACTTGGCTGACCACCCGCTTCCAGGTCTTCATTCTGTCCGATACATAGGTTCCTTCGTTCCTCAAAAGGAAGCTGACCCTAGGCGCAGGCTTGTAAGTCCTAGGGGTGTAGTCCTACATAAGGGGAGGATAATCAGGTAAAGAAGAAGAAGTAATTGTTATCAAATAAAGGTATGTTAATTCTTAAATAGTAAAATTCAATTTCCAAAAATAGTCACTATACATGTCTGCAACAATAAATATACAGATCAATAGCTTGAGGATTAAATACTTTAAACATCTGCATAGTTTAAAACGCACTGACTGCAGAAATGTCAACTTCCAGCGAATGGTAGTATGAGGGGGAAGTGGGTTAAAAACACTGTCATCGAAAGAATTCTTTAAAACCACGAGATTTAAGAGTTCGCAGGCTTTTCACAGTAAAATATACACGCTAATTGTGTCATTTTGTCTCAAGAAGATTCAAAATAATCAAAATGTTTCTATAAAATGGGAAGTTTAGTATGGAATAATTTTCATTAAAATCTTCATGTTGAATCATTGAAAAATATTGGGCTTAAATACGATGTTTGGATTCGTCTAACTTTTCCTTGTTTTCCTTCTTGTTCTTGTTCTTTTGTTATACTGTTTAAAACACGCACTTACTCTTAATCTACAAATGTTTTGTTGGGTTCAGAGGACCTTAAAAGTTGTATTTTTGATGCAGTTACCTTCGTTTTATATCGTCACCTTGTTTGTTTGTTATCAAAGTTCCCATCTAAGACCAGGATTGGTGGACATTTGAAACATTTGAAACAGTCAGAGGCAGTGGTTTTCGTGAGAATGATTTACACCATGTTTTTAGGGAGCGCAATGGCTCAGACGGCATCGCCTATGGCCCGCATTCGAGAGGTGATGTGTTCGATTCCCGTGACCGACCTTTCTGACGGAGTTTTCCCTTCAATTACTAGACCCCTCCCCCACATTTCCGTCCCTCCATTTCATTTCATTTCTCATTTTACTTCACCCCGTTGGCTATTTCAGCGTTGTAAGTGTGGGCGTCAGTTTCTTTATGCATGACAGGAACATACTCTATAAAACCTCATCCTCTGGATCGGGGGAGGTCTCCGGTTCCCGAGCCCCCAGAGGATGTGCAAGACTGAGAGGAGAGGGGAGACGGTTGTATGAGCCACCACGGGGAATTTCAACCTGTATCCATTAGGGACACTGGCCTCTGCTGTTGTCTCTCCTCCGGACCGGCCTCAGTATCCTATCATCTCATCCCTTCCTCCGGGGGCGCCCCGTAAGGGACATAGGCACAAGAATTCTTCAATATATTGACCTGCTAAGTCCCCACTCCGAACCCTGCCATAGAATCACAGAGTCCACTACGCGTTTGTCATGGACGAAACTTAGCTTGTTTTAATCACTTCTAAGTTCCAGATACAGCTTGTATGAGAAAATACGAGCATAGGCAATACCTGTCTTCAGGCAGATGTCAACACTTCGAGACGCTTCGAGTTGAACCTACTTAGAGAGAAAATAATCGTTAAAGAATATAAAAACCCCACGCAGAAAAAAGGCAAGCGCGTCATTTACATTGAGAGAGAAGAAAATACGCCTATTCGCAATGCGTAATGTGTTATGAAAGGCTGTCAAATCTTTGGATGACGCAATCCTTTCTTGAGAATTCTTTGAAAGTAAGCCGGAGAACGAGGAAACAAATATGTTTAATATTTGGTTTGCCATCAAGGAAATGTCAAAATATAACATCAATCTCGGGAATAAACAAGCCGATTCTGTTGGTATGTAAAAATAGCTAACGCAGGGAAGTCTGCCGTAATAAGAAAGTAGTTAAATATATCACCAACTACATATATTTGAGTCTATTCACCCAGCGCAACTCGTTTCTGGCCTGTAACCAATACCACTTTGTAAATGCAGCTGCGGATGCTTCAGAAACACTCAATTAAAAACAGCTGAACATCACTGAACAACATCAGAAAGTGTTCACATACTGGCACGTGTGTACCTGAAATTCAAGAGATCCCAAGTTCGAACCTCACTCGAATTATTTGTATAAACCGAGCGAGGTGGCGCAGACGGTAAAACGTGACTTGCATTTGAGAGGTCATAGGCTCGATCCCCACCACCGACCTGCCTGATCCCGAGTTTTCTAGGAGATTTCCCCGGGTCGCCAGGTGAATACTGATAAGTCCCTTATATTCCACGAATTTCTTCTTCTTCCTCCATTTCACCTCACTTTTCATTTCACATCGCCCTTCATCAGCTTGATTTTTTCTCGACTGTGTGTTGACAGCTGTCTTGACACTGCATGACAGGAAAAAATCTTTCCTTTGCAACTCCGTTTCCGGAAAGAAGGCGGCCTCCAGGTCTCTAACCCTTGTAGGAAGCGCTTGTGCGAGCCTCGCCTATATCAGTAAGCTTCAATCTGGAACTGGTAGAGTTCCTGCCGTTTGCTCTGTCATGGCTCCCGACCGCCCTCTGACTCCTTTCACCGACACCTCCCTCCGCAAGGTGCCCCACAAGGGGACACAGGTGCAAAAGGTATGTCAAGGCGACTCCGCTCCTACTCCTATATGAATAAAATGTTGGTGACCTTTCCTTTATACTGAGAAGAATGTAGGGTAACTCTAAGCTGTAGGAGCCCACTGCCTATTTGGGCATCATTTCAACCTTTCGTTCATTTAAATTCCCATAGGGTCTATCGGTTGAGTGGCACTAAACTTCAAACAAAGCCCCCCTCCCCGCAAAAAACATACATAGTAAAACCCCGCTAAACCAAACCTAATTTAACCGAAAAGTGGAGGAGAAAAAGGGATACAGAAACAAAAACTTAACGCAGGAGTACGAGATGCTCAGCTTGGCCTGGTAACGTTGCTACGACAAATGGCAACATTTTGTCCCAAGTAGAAATTTCAATACAGGTACTTCATATTTCTTGTAATTAATCCTCACTACCTAGCTCACATTCCAAGAAATATGAATCTTATGAGAATTTTAATTGCTTGCACACGCATTCAATGAAAATACCCACAATTCTTTACAGTTGGTGTCGATCCATGTGATTCATTTGTATTTAAGATTCACCAAAAATAAAACCTGCAGTAAGTATTGAACACAATCTCGAAGCCATTAGGAAGAGACTTGACAGTGGATTTATAGATTTAAGGATTGCCATTTAGTATTCAATTCTTCACGTGAAAATTTGAACTATCACACTATTAAAAACACAAAATGTTTTTTTGTTTTTCTTGATAATCTTGCGCTTTGTAAAACAAAGTTGATGTTTTTTCTCACCGTTGCAACAGACTGATTTCATGAAATAGTCTTTGTAAATATTGCAACATCTACTTTAATACTGTATATAGAAGAATTTTCAATAAACATTAAATTCTTTTAGAATACAACAGTTATTTTCTTCCATTCACTGCCACAAATCATTACCATCGATTATCCGAAAAAGTGCGTTATCTGAAACAGTTCTGTCAACTTTAAGCTCAATTATGCCAGGCTTGGGAAGGACTATTCAGAAGGTGTGGATGAAAAAGTCCATTCCCTCCTTATCTACAGTAGCTAGTAGCGCACATGCTTACACACGCATTAGGTGGAACCGGTTTTTCCTGCCGGTTTTCTGCATTGGAAATCACGAAGGGAGAAGAAATACCAGAATGGCTTGACACCTAGGGAGTAATATTCCCTAGGTCTGGATTAGGTATGGGGTGTTCTACTCCATATGTAAGCAAATGTGGGTCTAGGTTTCGTCTATTTCCGATTATACTATAAGAACATGACTACTAAAATGTATAAGGGGAAGAGCATCCCTTTCTACCAGCAATTGATACTTATATAAGTATCCCTACCATGTTTAGTAGAGGAGGTACTATTGTATTCCGCCCAAAAATTTGATGTCGAGATTTCACCGGAAATATATGTTTTGAGACCCCCTGAATCCAAAAAAAAGCATTTTTAGAAAAAGGTCGTGTGTGTGTGCGTGTGTGTGTGTGTGTATCTGTGTGTCAGTCTGTGGACAGCATAACTCAAAAAGGAAAAGTCGGTTAAAAACCAAAGTTGGCATTTAAGTTTAATATCTTTCAAGGATACGACACGAAGATTTTGTAGAAAATTGCCTCGTCCTAAATACCCTTTCCATGGAAAATTGTTCGAAAATTTTTATTTTCTTGAATTTTCTGGCTATAGCCCATGAAGGCATTATTTACTCTGGATGACTTTTTGCATAACTATTAAACCGTAAGAGATAGACCAAATCTTACTGTACAAAAAATGAAGATCTTGCTAAAACACACAATTTATGTCCGAATAAATGTTTTTGTAGAGTGAACCATTTCGGAGGTATTCCTCGTTATTTGTGTAAGTTTTAGAGAACTTGTACTTCTGTCAAATGGAACATTGGTATTCACTCTTTATATGTTAAACGTCCAAAGAGAGCGGAATTTGAAAGCTTTAGAAGATTTGACTGTCGCTCAAAGCCTACTGTATTCCCATATCCCCGTTGCACGCGCAAGAAAACGAGCAATATGATAATTTCTGCAAATGTTTATCTCAACACGAAGAAGAAGATAGAGGAATAAGAGTTTGTAAGAATGGTTAGTACAAGAGTAGAGAAAGTCATGTGAGTGCAACATATCAGATTTTTAAAAGATGTCTGTGTGTCTGCCTGTTTGTAGCGCGCGCGTATGTGTCTGTCTTTAAACAGCACAACCCAAAAACAGAAGTCAGTTAAACACCACACTTGGTATTTAAGTGAGCATCTAACAATGAAGCCAGAAGACTAAAAAGAAATCCCCTATCCAAAACTACTCTTTACATCTAAAACTGTTTGAGGCCCAAATGACCTAGCTGTCGACGGGCCCTTAAACACTACGCACTTACTCACTCTAAAACTGTTTAAACCTTTTTATTTTCTCAGATTAGCTCTAACGAATGCAATTAAATTATCTTATGTTAATTAATAGGTTAAAAGTCTGTTATTCAACTTAAAGTTTCACATCTCGTTTGTGTATTTTCTAGGCCGAAGCACAAATCCGGATGCTTTACTGCTTCTGCTTCTTGGGTTCATCTCCAGCGAACATCATTAATTCTTCGTAATTGCTCTTTAGAACACCTGAGCCATGAGGTCCGCAGGTGTTTTCCCAAGATGATTACATTGGTTCAAGCATAGTACTCAAGGCATCATATATTATTTGAGCTGATATAATGTTATGATAGATATAGGTACCTACTGAAATGCTTCTCAAGATAATTAGAAAAAGATGAATAGCAAAAATACATTATAGTACAAATTATAATGGAAGTATATGTTAGATATATAGATCTTCCGTAGGAGAATACGAATTAAGAGTCTGACGGATAAGTTCCCCCCCCCCCCCCCCGCTTCATCTACGTCATATCAGTGGATCTACCTTTGGAACAATTGCTACTGTTGGTATTACTTTATGGGTTATCTTTGTATTTATACACACTTTCTTTCGAATTTCCAGACTCTACGGAGGGTTGGGAATAATACTGGTTGGTTGTCGACACACACACAGGTGCGGACCTTTTTCTAAAAACACTTTTTTCATTCAGGGAGTCTCAAAACATATATTTCGGTGAAATCTCGACATATAACTTTTTGGGTAGAATACAACACCTCCTCTAGTTCACTATGCGTAGTAAAGACTAAAAATGTGGTTAAGAGAAGGTCACGTGTATAGAATCAGTTTCAGATGTTTTGCAATCAAAAAGATTAAGAACTCACACGGAAAACCAACTGAACAGATTACTAATATCATGATATTGGGCTGTAAACATGATGTAAATAGCAGCTATCTTATTTATGAAAATTGCAGCTTTAAGAACTGTGATTTTAAATAGAGCAGACTGTCTTTATTTGGTTTTAACAATTTATACCAAAATGTGATTTTTGAGAAGGACCTTTGACTGTAAGTTCAAAAAGCCAGGGATATACTATTCCTTTATACTGGATTTTCTATAATTAGGAAACCACAAAAGGTAGGAAAACATTAAAATCGAGAAAAGGTATGCACATTCATATCTACTCAGTAATTTCACAGGCTAAGTCAATATTTTATTGCAATAGGCACTTTTTGTCATCTCCAATTTTTCAAGCATTTCCACGCAGAAGAAAACGCCATGTCATGTACAGAGTGGTGATCCTCATAAATGCATGATTTGTATAGCTTGATTGTTCCAGGCCTCTATGTATAAAAAATATTGCCCAGGTGAAACCAGTTATATTCAAGCATATACCTCCATTGCTTAGAGTGGAACGTGTTGCTGTTATTGCGAGTCCCACGTTGTTGGAGTCATGTATGTAGTGTTATATCAGTTGTTGACATGTTCCACGTTGTTTGTATTATGTGTGTAGCAGTTAAGTTATGAGAGGGGGTTTAAGACCTCAGGATTCGGATGAATATGTTACAGGTCGCGCGTTACTTCTTGACGAATGAAAATTTTATATGAAAGGTTGAATGCGAGTCTCTACTCAGCTTTTGCGGGAACGAGAGAGAGGAGGTACAGTCTGCAGTGAGATGACGCGCATGCTTCTGAGCTGAAGTAGTACAACACTACAAATCAATTTATGACACTTGCAGTAATATCAGCCACACGTATTATACACTATACCTCTATAACTGTTTCCACTTAACTTTCTTGCATTTATTCTATTCCCGACATCTCTCCCTCGTCTGAATTGCTATTTTCGTTGCATGCATACATACATCCGTACCGCACAAAACTTCTGCAGTCGACTGTATACACAAACGCGACAGAGGAAAACAGAGGTGTCTGTTATCGTAGCATAAACATTTGCTGACCTGTTTATTAAGGGTAGGCTCACTCATTGGATTTCTGCTCAAGGTCATTCGTCAAGAACGAACGCGCAACCTATACCAGGACTTTGTGATTTGGTTACAGGTTTGTGAACTGAAGGAGTCGAAAGGCTGCTAAGTTCACACTTGGAAATAACATTTGCACGTTTTGAGAATACCCTTAGTTATAAATAATTATTACCCTTATAAATAATTCTGCAAGTCGCTTCAGCTTTTACACTGATATCACTTTAAACACTTTAAGTTATGCCTTATTCTTGTAACGAGTAATTCATATTTGACGACTATAGTCTTATATACTGTATTACTCTCTTATCACTTTCTGTGTGACCTATTACTATTCTATCGTCGAAATATTCACTAAAAATTATTCTGGTCCACGTGGCCGTTTAAGAACGCTTCACACGTTACTCTTGCAAATTATACCTTCAGAGTGTGTCTAATGGATTGGAAATCCTATATAAATACCGTGGGACAACCTACGTCATAGTACTCTCACCAGCATGACTCTTATGACTTCCGATTCGTTCTTTTTAAAATTCTGTGCTTTCACTGGCTCTTGGTTTGTATTTTAAATATTAGTAATATTCGTTGTGTTGGCGTACCCACGCCATGAATGGCGTTATTTCGCTATTTTATATTTTCAACGGCCTAAATAGGTATTCCCTACAAATCTTGCAGAATTCTCTGCATAACTATGCCGTTATTTATTGACGAATACTTATAAAACATAAAATAAGGATACATCAGTTCAATTATTTTTCAGATAAATAAGCTAGTCCAAAACAGGATAATGGAAAATAATGAATAAATTAATATTTTATACATATTGATCCCTTCTCTAAAAGGTATAGTTGAAAATAACGCTACTAACGAAAAATGAGCTTTTGCATGAATCTTTTATGAGATACTTATGAAAGGAGAATTGGCACGAAAATGTTTCAACCAATTCATCACATCGACGGTCTTCGGTTTCTGGATGTTTTGGGGTAGTTAAATGCATTATAATGTTGCAATGTGGTGTATTTGCAATTTAAGTTGTCAATAAATGCAAAATGATACTAGCTGCGACAACAAAGACCTGTCAACCCCACAGTGGCTATCGCATTGCGTGGCCAGAATAAGGGAAGTTGCTCCTTTTCGTGCGAGTGGACTCTTCAAATGGCCTCTTCCAGTGCCAGGAATGCCCCGCCCTTGGCACGGCGGGTGCGGTGTTTATGCGTGGGCGACCAGCAGATGTATTTCTGAGCCCCGCGTCGCTCAATGTTTTCCTATCCACCCTCCAACACAATGACATTCATCATTCAATCTCGAATATTATCTTAGCTATATTTTTAAAATTTATTTTACCATTGTTGTCAATTATTTTTACTTTCGCTACTACTAAGTAGAAGGAAGTATTGTATTCCACCAAAAATTCGATGTCGAGATTTCGCCGAACATGTATGTTTTGAGACCCCCTGAATCCAAAAAAGGCATTTTTTAAAAAAGGTCCATGAGTGTGTGTGTGTGTGTTGTGTGTGTATGGGTGTGTGTGTGTGTATGTATGTGTGTGTCAGTCTGTGTGTCAGTATGTCGACAACATAACTCATAAACGAAAAGTTGGTTAAAAACCAAAGTTGGTATTTAAGTTTTATGTCTTTCAAGAATGCGACACGAACATTTTGAAGAAAATAGCCCCACCCTAAACTACCCTTCGCATGGAAAATTTTTTCGAAGATTTTGATTTTCTTGAAAATGGCTCTAGCGATTTTGATTAAAATATCATATGTTTAACATATTTATATGACAAATGAAATGTATATTTCGAATTTTCTGGCTATAGCCTATGCAGTCCTCTTTACTCTGGATGACTTTTGAATAACTCGTAAACTGTAGTATAAAAAATGTAGATCTTCCTAAAACACAATTTATGTCTGCATACATTTTTTTTTCTTTTCTTTTTATTTGTGTCAGTTTTGGAAAACTTAAAACTTTCGTGAAATGGAACATCGTTGTTCATTTTTTTTATATGTTAAGCGTGCAAGGAGAACGGGATCTCAAAGCTTTAAAAGGGTTGACTATCGCTCAAAGCCTACTGTATTCCCATATTCCCCCTGCATGCAAAAGGAAATAAGCAACAAGATAATTTGAACAAATGTTTATCTCAACTAGTACGAAGAAGATAGAAGTATAAGAGTTTGTAAGAATGGTTAGTACAACAGTAGAGAAAGTCACGTGAGTGCAACACATCAGAATTTTTAAATTTATTTTGCCATTGTTGTCAATTATTTTTTCACTTACATTCCCTTGCATCTTTTCTGACAAGGGGTTCGACAAAGTGTGATTTAGGGTCTAGCCATAAGTTGCTGTAGCAACACCATATGTTTCAAGAACGTGTAGAGGGATGTGGGTAAATGACCAGGACCAAACCTGCCAAGCTATTTACAGAATAACAACCAATAATTGACGGCAGACCCTTTAAGTTAGAGAGGTATAGGAACAACATATATCATAATTTAATTCCGAAAATGTTAGGCTGTGATTGTTTGGGGTTTAGACCACAGAGTTGGTTTGGTTAGCTCTACTTTCTCTACTAGGAGAAACATTTCTCTACTAGTAGGGGAAAAATTGCAGTTCACCCAAAATTTCAACGTGAGATTTCACCGGCAACATGTTTTGAGGCCTACTAAACCACGCCCCCCCCCCAAAAAAAAAAAAAAAAAAAAAAAAAAAAAGCTGATGTGCTGCACACATATGACTTTCTCTGCTCTTGTATTAACCATGCTTACACATTCTTATTCCTCTATTTTCTTAATGTTAGTTAGATAAATATTTGCAGAAATTATCTTATTGCTTATTTCCTTGTAGGTGCAAGGGGAATATGGGAATACAGTATGCTTTGAGCGATAATCAAATCTTTTAAAGCTTGAAGGACTTCAAATTCCGTTCTGTCTGCAAGACCAAGAGATAAAAAAGTGAATAATGACCTTCCATTTTGAAAAGTATAAGTACTGCAAAACTCACAAATAATAATAAGGCATATCTCCGAAGTGGTTCACTTCACAAAAAGATCATTTGGACATAAACTGTGTGCTTTAATGAGATCTACAATTTTTGTACAGTAAGATTTGATCTCTCTCTTTCGGTTTACCGTTTATGCAAAGGTCATCAAGAGTAAACAGGACGAGTAGATTATAGCCAGAAAATTCAAAACATAATTTCATTTTCTATCAAAATCTTTAGAGCCATTTTTGAGAAAGTCAAAATTTTCGAAAAATGTTCGATTTAAAGGGTAGTTTAGGGTGAAGGAATTTTCTTCGAAATCTTCATGTCATATTCTTGAGATATATTAAACTTAGATTATAATCTTGGTCTTTAACTGGGATATTAGTTACATTTTTCATTATCTTTCACATATGTTTTGTATTATTTCACTTCCATTGCTTCCACTTGCCTTAAAAATCAATAAAAATTGCAACAATTTTTAACATTTGTACTTCAGAACTTCCTACTTTACTGTTAGTAGTGGCCGCTATGTATGCGTATTACTTTGTGGTGGAATTGAGCATCCATAATGTTAAAAGCTTATCTTTAAACTTCCTTACGTTCTACTCAATTCCAGTGCGTCGGATTTAACCATTAGTACATCTTAGCCGATAATCCCTGCTGGCTTCTCTTTTTAGCATACTTCTTTGTGCTCATTCTTAAGCCGCAAGAATAAGAAAAAAAAATTAATTTGTGTGATTCTTTCTTACCGGAAGAGCTTCATGACAATTTATTACCAGCATTAATTTCTTTAGTCAATAGTTTCTTGATATGAATGGTTTGAAAATGTAAATGGTATTTCTACATTTCTGTGTGCTTCGCTTCGACAAGACCAAGAAGCACTTCCAATTTTTACTAGCATCCATTCAATAAGCTTAGTATTATAGACAAGAGATAAATAGACTGACTGTTGAACGCCATATTGGCAAATACCTCGAATAGTCTAAGTCCGTAGCGCAGTTGATAGCGCGCTTGCCTCTAGCACGGAGGACCCGGGTTCGTTCCCCGGTACCAGCATGGGGATTTTATCTCCACTGAGAAGTCTAGCACGGGGTGCAGTCAGCCTCGTTAGGTCCCGGGAGGACCAATTGAGGAGCTACTTGATGGAGAAGTAGCGGTCGCAGGTCGCGAAGGCCGCATAACTGGCCGGGAAGGTTCGGGGCGCGTACCACGTCCCACCCTCCAGTACTGCACCCCACCAATGACGCCTGTAGTGGGCAGATGTGGGGGACGCAGCGGCTGGGTGGCAAGCCTTGGCCCTTCATGGGCTGTTGCACTAGCTTTTGGAATACAACGGATGCTAATTTAAGCGTTCGGGTACAAATTCGTATTAGTAAGCAGGGAGCTTATTTCCAAATCTTGGCTTGCCAAAAATCATTCAATTTCACTTCCTCAGTTCACTTAATAGCTTTATGCAGGGAAGACACAGTTGGCACTTATTTGCAAAACTCCTATTTTCACAAAACTATACTTAGCTAAATGTATTTTACATGATACGTGAATATTAAGTCAATAAAAGTAAAAATTGTATTTTAAAACTGCATAAATTTACATTTAATATTTTGTCTAACTTTGTCTTACCAGGTAAAAGACATTACGAAATAAACTTTTAAAGTGTGTATTTTCTAGGGAAAACATGTTCCATGTAACAGTTTTTCAAATACTCGAATGAGAGTTATAGACAGTGCAGGAAGAGTGGATAAGAAATTCTAAATATTTCTTTTATGGTATATTTCAGAGGATTGAAAATTTGAGAGATAAAATGTCTGAAAATATCTGAACAAATTTTGTTGTAAACGATAAATTTAACGAGTTATGGATAACTGCCAATTTTAATAAGTTTTAAGGGTGATGCTTATAGTTGCGCTCTACCAAAACTATCGTTCGGCACTTTTTGTACAGTACTAAATGACGTAATAAACGGTGGGATTGCTAGTATCGGTAAAATTGGTAGAGAAAGAAACACAATACAAAATGCAGCGAATTAAGAAATTTAATGAGAAATTCAAACTCAATGACAGCCATAAACCGTGATCATGTGTCTGGTCACTGGGATCAAAATAAAAGTTGTATTTTTCGGTTCACAATAACATCACTCCTGATCATTATCAGTGTCTTCGATCTGAACTGTAGTGTATTTAGATGAGCTTTCAAATGTTCCTTAGGCTAAGCGGCCTCTCTCAGTTTCGCGAAGGTTCAAAGTTCAACGCTTCTGGTTTCTAGAGGAATCTAGTAAAACATGATCAAACAACATAAACAACACGATCAATATGAGATAACGCCCGATAGGTGTGCAACACACCTAACGTACAGGTAACGCAGGTAGGTTCTTAACTAACCAATTCTATAGGAAAATTAGAGTAGCCTACGTTTACCTATAATAGCCTACGGTAGCCTGCGGTAGTTTTACAACTCTAGTTATGCTTACATAGACATAAAAAACAAGCAGCTTGATACCTGAAGCATTAATAATAATAATAATAATAATAATAATAATAATAATAATAATAATAATAATAATAATAATAATAATAATAATAATAATAATAATAATAATAATAATAATAATAATAATAAAAATAATAATAAATTGTATAATTATTAATAACTTCTAAAGTACTTCTGTTAGATGCATTATTAAATAGTCGCTTATTTCTGGTGCATACAGTTTAGATATATAGGCTTAAATGTAGGAATCCACGTGTTCTCTAGGTGTCCTGTAAAAATAGTTATGGAATCAAAATCATTTATAAACATTCAACTTCAAAGAAGGCCTGGAACTAATGTTACGTTTTGTTGTAGTAACAACAAGTAATATTAATTGTTCATTACATAAATTGTTTCTTAAATGTACTTTGTAGTACATTGCACGTATATAGGGGAAACGTAAATAAAAAGTCTTACAGCTATGTACGTTTAACTGCTCTTACTCGTTCTTGCAGTGTCCTTGATTTATTGTAATAGTGGCGGCTTCCAAACCAGACATATAAATTCTAATGGTTTAGCCCTTAAACTCTTTAATTTACAGCCTTTAATTAAAGAGAAAATAACCATAGAAAGTTGTTAAAGGATAACAAGCCGTAAAAGATTTAATGTATATCGCCTTATTTGGGTTGCAACCAGAGAAAAAAGAAGGTAGTAAAATGGAGGAGGAATGGGAGGTAGTTTTGTTTTACAAAAGTTTTGCATAAAGCTTGTATCTTTCTGATACTAAGTTGTACGAATTTGCAAATTTCACACTCAGTATATACAATCTGACTAGCTCTTCTTGTAAGCTTCGTCAGAGGTTAAATTAAATCAAATTATCTGTAAATTCCTCCAGTTTAGGTTCAATTGTATTAATGCAGTTTTAATTTACTTTAAATATTGTTTTTTGGTATTTAGTACATTTGTCAGTCAATGTAGAATGACAGTTATAAGCTTTAGTTCAAATTAATACAACGAATATAAACAGATACACTTACTAATCTAAAACATATAGAATATGTAACAATATTGCAGAAGGAGGCCCGCCCTCGTAAGAGATGACCCTTTGGATAGGAAGAATGAGGTATGACGATGTTCGGAGAGAACTTAGTACCTAAAACTAATGAAGATCTTTTGTACCTATAGCCTTGACGGGACATTCCTGGGATGTGAAATGAGAGAAGACAGAAGAGCAGATAGCGGGCGGAACTAGTAGACACACCAGCAGAGGGCAGTGTCCCTACACGCTACAGTTTTCTGATATATACTCCTCCGTGGCAGCTCGACTCGTACAATCGCAATGCACACCTCCTACCCCCTGCAAGTTTATACATCCCTCTCCCTCGATCTGGAAGACGAGTGAGTGAATCAGTGAATGAGTGAATGAATGAATGAGTGTGTGAGTGACTGAATGCGTGAGTGAATGAGTGAGTGGTATTTAAGGGCCCTTCGGCAACTTGGTCATTGGGGCCCGGAGTCCAAACGTAAAATCACTGAAGTTCAAATGTTAAAATCTCACCTCTATAAAGCTAAAAAGTGAAAGCTAAACTAGATAAAAACAGGGAAATTCAACTATTATGATTGCACATTGAAAAAACTAAGAAGTAAAACCTAAAATTGCTAAAGTTAAAACGGAACAGCAAAAACGGAAGAGTGGTTAATGGTTAAAAAGCAAAAAGTAAGACACCCTAAAATGCTAAAACCTCTTAAATAAAATACACGTTACACTTGCTTACAAAAATCAATATTGGCAGCACTGAATTGACAGCTCTGGATAGTTGCCTAAAACTGAGCACAGTGTAATACCCAGGCCAAGGGACTGGTGCTCACAAGCGTTCTGGCAGACGAAGGTTTACACAGAACATCGCTTTTCACTGCCAGCCAAAGCCGAGATTCCCGCCGACACTTACAACCCGTAAAGCAGCCAAGCAGGATGATGATGAATTGAAAGAAGTGAAGAGAAGAGAAGAGAAGTGAAATAGAGGGACAGGAAATTTGGGCGATGTAGTTAATGTTACCAGCATTCATCCACCGATCAGGGGAAACTCCGAAAAACACTTATTATTCTGAGAGGAGATGAATAATGCCACCTGGTTTCTGACGTAGCGATACACCACGCCGGGGAATAGTATTCCCTAAGGTGTCAAGCTATTCCCTACTTCCTCTTCCTTTGTAACCACAAAAGCGGAAAACCGGTAGCGAAAACCGGTTCCACCTAATGCATATGTATGTACAGAGGTATTTTCTAGATGTGGCTAATGGGCGTTAAAAGCACAATGGTTAATGGACGAGTTCACCTTTGTATTTATAAGGCTATGTACGTCACGTTAGTATCTCTCCGACTTCCGTGCAGTCAACATCGGGGACAGTACAGGATTAAGTACAGTGCCCGCTCGCATTATCAGCAGTGTCTTGTTTATTTCCAGGAAAGAAACAGATATTATCCCCACCATTGATTTCCATTACGTCACTCGCGCAAATTATAGCAAGGTGATTCGCCACGTTTTAAAACTGCTTCAGCATGTGTCCTATTAGCGATTGTAGGTAAGGAGGGGAAAGAGATCGACCACAGTTCAAACCCACTACCTCCCGAATGTAAGTCACACGCGCTATCGCCTGTGCCACCTCGCCCGGTACCACAGATACACACCAATATGAGATGTTGCCGTTAATGCACCTTTTATTATTTCTTATCGAATAAAGCTTTCGTTTCCATGACATAAGCAGCAAACTTTTCCACTTCTTTAGCCTATATATCATGACGCAAGATATCATTTCAAAACAAATGAACATGTTTAGCAGAATATTAATGACACGGGGAGCCTCTGGCCTATTTCTACAGCTGTACGAAAACAAGAGCCTCGTTTTCTCTTTCTCAAATGTTGGGTTTGTTTCCAAACCTCCCCCGCGAGGGGAGGATAACTTGCACCGTCAACTATTTATAGACTGGTGACGTCAGCAGATGGGTGTGGGAGGGGCAGTGGCCTGCTTTGCTGCGCCAGATCTGAGTCACAGTTTCAGCGTTCTCCAGTCCGCTCGGTCCGGCCCTACCTACCTGCTGGTATTGACACGCCGTGATGTAGGCCATGAATGTTTCACTTTGCACATAAACTGCTCTGCACAGATTTGGTTGATAAATGCGCGCTACGCATCTGAATTTGTGCATAAGTACAAACTGACGAGCACTCTTTCCTCTTTTCTAGAATAAAATATGAATAACAAAATCTGAAACTCATACTAATTCCTTTAAACATTACATTACAAGGGCTACATTTTAATTCCTTTACCACTTCGTAGTTGCTGGCAAGGTATTGCCTTTCACCCAAAACTTCGATATCGAGATTTTACTTGCTTAGTGGCCCCCTGAACACAAAAGAGGAATTTTAGAAAAAAATGTCGGTGTGTGTGTGTGTGTGTGTGTAACTATCTGTAAACGGCATAATTATATTTCCCATATTTAAGTTCAGCATCTTCCAAAGTTGTGACATGAAGATTTTCAAGAAAGTCTCCCTATCTGTATTACACATGAAAAATATTCCGAAAATTTGCATTTTATTAAAAATGCCTCCAATGCTTTTGATTACAAGACCATATTTCTAAAATATTTTCCAGTTTAATATATACAATTTAATGCCTATATCTTCAATTTTCTGGCCTTTGAAGTCCACTGTGTTCAGAAGGGAATTTGTATATTTTGTCTAAGTGGCAACAGTTAAGTGATAGACAAAAACGAGCAAAAATGTGCTCGGACTGCCTCCATGGTCTGCTGGTAAGCGTGCTGGCTACCAAATCCGGTGGTCCCGAGTTCGATTCTTGGGTGGAGGATAAATTTTCTTTAGCCAGGACTATTCCTCGCCCTCCATAGAGTCTGGAAGTACGAGTAAAACTGTAAATGTAAGTTTGCGTGAATTTAATGTTTAAGAAGAAAAAAAACGTATAGTAATTTTACTTTCTCTACTACGCATAGTGAGTAGGGGAAGTATTGCATTCGCCCCGAAATCTCGATGATGATATTTCACAGAAATATATATATTTTCGAAAAACGTTAGTGTGTGTGTGTGTGTGTGTGCGTGCGTGCGTGCGTGTGTGTGTGTGTGTGTGCTTGTGTGTGTGTGTCAGTCTGTGAACAGCACTACTCAAAAATGAAAATTCGGTTAAAAACCAAGTTGGTATTTAAGTTTAATATCTTTCAGGCACTTTAAAGATTTTAAAGAATATTCCTTCACCCTAGACCACTCTTTACATGGAAGATTTTTCGAAAATTATTTTCTCAAAAATGGCTCTAAAGATTTTGATTAAAATGGCATATCTTTAAGATATTGTTATGACAAATGAAATGTATATTTTCAATTTTCTGGCTACAGCCCATGTAGTCCTGTTTACTGTTGATGACTTTTGCATAACTGGTAAACCATAAGAGATAGACCAAACCTTATTGTACAAAAATGTAAACCTCGTTAAAACACATGTAATGTCCAAAAATACTTTTTGTATTTCGGATATACCTATTCCTTGTTATTTGTGTAAGTTTTGCAACACCTAAACTTTTCTCAAATGGAAGGTCGTTATTCACTTTTCTATCCCTTGGCCGTGCAAAGAGAACGTAATTTCAAAACTTCAAAACATTCTACTATTGTTCACAGCCCACTGTATTCCCATATTCCCCTTGCATCTACAAGAAAATCAGCAATTAAATAATTTCTGCAATTTTTTATCTCGAATAACATGAAGAAGATAGAGGAATAACAGTTAGTAGATGAGTATAGAAAGTCATGTGAGCACAACACATCTGATTTTCCAAAACGTAATGATCCTACTCACTCTTCTGCCAAAGGCGGCGTTACTTTGGGATTCCATTGAAGAAGGCTTGCGATTTAAAGGTATATAAAAAAGAGGAGTGGCCCTGTTTATGAGGGTTGCTTTGCCTTTTTTTACTTTCTCTAATCCGATGTCGAGATTTCACCGGAAATGTATGTTTTGAGGGCCCCATAATCCAAAATAGCACTTTAGAAAAAGATCTGTGTGTGCCTGTCTCTCTCTCGCTCTCTTTCTCTCCCTCTGTGCCTGTGTGTGTGTGTGTTTGTGTGTGTGTGTGTGTGTGTGTGTGTGTGTGTGTGTGTGTGTGTGTGTGTGTGTGTGTGTCAGTCTGTGAACAGCATAATTAAAAAACGAGAAGTCGGTTAAAAACCAAAATTGAGAATGCGACGCGAAGATTTTCAAGAAAGTTCCTCCATCCTAAACTACCTTTACATGGAAAATTTTTCAAAAATTTTATTTTTTTCGAAAATGGGTAACGATTTTGATTAAAATACCATATGTTTGACATTCCTTGGCAAATGAAATTTATATTTTGAGTTTTCTGACTATAGCCTATGTAGCCCTGTTTACTCGTGATGGCTTTTGAATAAATGATAAACTGTAAGAGATAGACCAAATGTTACTGTACAAAAATGCAGATCTGGTTAAAGCGCACAACTTACGTACAAATGAATTTTTGTGGAATAAACCATTTCGGATATACCCCTTGAAATTTGTGTGAGTTTTGGAATACTTAAGCTTTCGTCAAATGGTAGATCATTATTCATTTTTTATATCTTAGCTGTGGGAAGAGGACGGAATCTGAAAGGTTTAAATGATTTGACTATCGCTCAAACCCTACCGTATTCCCATATTCCCCTTACACCTATAAGGAAATAAGGAATAAGATAATTTCTACAAATGTTTATGTCGACTAACACGAAGAAAATATAGGTATAAGAATTTGTAAAGATGGTTAATACAACAATAGAGAAAGGCATGTGAGTGCAACACAGATTTTCTTTTCTGAAAGCTACAAAGAGTAAATGAGAGAAACCAAAGGAAAAGCCACCGATATGGCCTTGCAAGTAAGTGGAAAAAAAATAATGTGAACTCTTTAAAATATACAATTTATTTCTAATATTTTTTGTGGCATCTCGAAAAGAGTTCCAAGGTATCCAACAATATTGGTTTCAATTGCTTAATGTTTGGTAATTGTTTTACACCTGTTTTTCGTGATAGCATGAAAAAGGCATGGAATTTTAACGCCATAGAGAACCGCTTTTAAACACGTAACTATACATTCAGTTTCGTCTAATGAAACTTTTATTTCCTGTAATGAAACTATTTCTGCAAATTATTATTATTACGAACACGATGCAGCCAATAGAAGAATAAGATTGTCTAACGTCACTTTAAAAGCTAGAAGTGTCTGTTATGACTAGTACCCGGAAGTTCATGCCCTAGGAGGCTATGAAATATGCATGCAAATATGTTCGAAAGTATGTCAATAAATATGCACTTAAAATACACTTTCTGTATGTAATATTTTGCAATATAAACAAAGGGAAATAAAATTAAACTTTCATTTATTGCACTTAAAATACACTTTCTGTATGTAATATTTTGCAATATAAACAAAGGGAAATAAAATTAAACTTTCATTTATTGCACTTAAAATACACTTTCTGTATGTAATATTTTGCAATATAAACAAATGGAAATAAAATTAAACTTGCATTTATTGCACTTAAAATACACTTTCTGTATGTAATATTTTGCAATATAAACAAAGGGAAATAAAATTAAACTTGCATTTATTGCTGAGAAGTAGATTCTTCTGATTCACTACCCAAAAGAAGCTACGAATTGCAGTTCACAACAGCCACGTGGCTGTTATCTCTGAACATGGATTTATGTGCAGAGAAACTCCTCTCTATATCATAGAATGATACTGGCGCATACATAAACGATGCTATCTGGTTTACAGCAAAAGACAATTTATGTGAGTTAATTATAGTGTTTCCATTTATAACATTTCCAATTTCACATATCTATTCATATCCAGGATTTTTTGATATTTCACTCTGTTCTTTATTATTTCGCCTATACTACCGGAAACAGAATTTAGTTTGGATGTTGTTCCTTGAAATATTTTGAGTGCTTCATTCAAGGATAGGCCTACTGCTTCTAAGGAGGTAATAGGTTTGGATATCCCGGAAAAGTGCACAGAAAGAAAAATAAGAGTATCTTCCAATTCACTATTTGACAACATATTTTGGACTATAAGAATGAAAATAGCATATCTAGGGCCTAAGGAGTTAACCGCTTTTACTGGCTAAATATTCTGCATACTAGAGGGCAGTATCAACCCCTCATCTTGTTAATATTGGTTCAGGAGGAAGTAAAACAGATAGTGCTAAGGACCTAAATAAGCGATCTCTAGATGGGGCTTTCAAAAATGTTTTCACATGTATTCACAAATGCGTGGAGAGCGTGTGCGAGGCACGTTAAATGTATTAAATTATAGAAAACACCATTCAATGTGCGTCCTGATTTAATCATGTAGGTGGTTCTGCCTGTGAAAAATAAACGCATCCTTTCATATTTAATTAAATTTGACCATAGTAATTTTAAATAATCAATTACAAATTTAGTTATTGTTAAATGTTTGTGATCTCCAAATTTATCACTTTAAAAGATATGATACCATTAGCTGCTGCTTGTTAAGGGCACCAGCATTTACAATAAATTTACTTTCAGAATATATTGCGTCTATGGAAACCCAAATAAACTCACTCGCCAATTTATCTCACATTCCTGATAAAACACTGTCATAGAAACGGCTGACATACGCTTTCGTCAGGCACATTATATGTGGTATATTTATGAAGAATTTTTCTCAAATTAGGATTAGTAAGTTTCCAGAGTGGTATATCCGATGCTAAAAATGTTTCACATAAATCGGAAGAAAATTGACCTACCTTATTCCCTCAACATTCCCCCAATTGCTTGTGCTTAGGCTCGTTTTCTCTCGTTTACATGTTGGGTAACTTGAAAGCGTTTTGCACTTTCCGAATTTTTTTTTTTTTTTTTCACATGCTGTACAAACCAATATTGTGCCCTCTGTACAAATCAAATCACTCGTGATTCAGTCTAGATGACGCACGAGCCTTAACGTTCAGCGTAAGACTATTTTAATTTGTTAACAAACACTTTTTGTAAACTAATTAAAGTAATACACACAGAAAAATGCAATACTACGACCGCACATGGAGCAAATTATTCAGGCCTGATAGTGAAGACTGATAGAAGGGCTGACGCAGGCTATGGGATCAGCTACACAGCTGTACACTATCTCAAAATAACAAATAGCTCTGGACTTCCCCGAAGTGTTTTCAATCGGTTCAGTTTCGAATTGCCAAATCTCTAATCTTGCTCGAAAAAAAATACGATTTTGTACCACAAAAACACTAAAATGATAGAAATATCAGAAAAACCAAAATATGCATTTATATGCAACAGCAAAAAGGTTTAATAAGCTTATAAACTGATGATTCGTGTGCTTGCCATAATTGTACTTATAAAAAAGAAAAACAATTTATAAATACATGAACTTTCGGGCCCTAATTATGACACAAGTTGCATTGAGTTGCATTGGATTCAAAACAATGTTTTTAGAAAGAAGAACTTGTCTTGCTATGAACATTACTCAAAAACTAAAACTGGAATTAATGCACTTAGGTTGTATGCCCTTCAACATAAGGGCACAGTTTTAAAAAAATGTTTTCCACTCAAATGATTTTTACTTGAGTGTTCTCAATTGCGCTAATGCTAATTATTTGCGAAGTGGCCTGATAACGAAACGTACTTCTTGAAAATGAAATTTTGTGAAGTCCTCTTTATGCTTACCGGATTTCATATAGTTTGGGAATTATAGTGTATAGAAGAAACTTACCACACCAAAAATATGGAACTCGTTAAAATATATAATCTATGGCATTAAGTTTTATAGTGTTTTCATCGGCTCAGACATTCACTGATGTTTCTTGGAATTTTCTAGTGCTCCATTCAATACATTGTTGAATACTCAGTAATCCTTTTTGTGATACTCTAGCGCTAATGCAAAAATATTTAATATCAGGGATACCATAGATCAACTTTCTTTTAACAATTAATTGTGGTCATAGTATTTTATGATACCTACAACAAATCCTGTATTGAGTCTTCCCTGCTATGTACATATAATTAACAGGAAGTAGATGTTGGTCTCGGTGGCTCAGTTGGTTAGACGCTGGGCTACTGATCCCAAGGTCGCGGGCTCAAATCCGTCCCAGATCGGTGGTTTTTAAGTGTGCTTAAAAACGACAGCTTGATGTCAGTAGATTTACTGGAATGTAAAAGAACTCCTGTCGGACACAATTCAGGCACACCGGCGACGTTGATGTAATCCCAGCAATTGACAGCGTCGTTAAACAACAAAATAATTTAATTTTAAAGGAAGAAGGTAGCACAATACGCTTTCGTATGAGTAATTGTAAACAGCTGTGATATTAAATTATAATAGATTGTTAAACTTTACAATGTTTATTCATTCCCTCTTATAAACATATTAAACAACTGAAAACAAATGTTTATATTTTACAATATTTGTTGTACGCAAAGACCAATGTACATGAATAAATAATTAATAAGACTAATGCAACTAAGATTATATATTAACAAATCAAGTATAAGAATGCATAAGACATCAACCAATCATAGCTACAATTCATTAAAAATTTAGTTCCTTGTGATAGAATTTCTGTTTTAGAAGAAAGAAAAGCAAAAAGTAGAACATAGACAATTTCTATGAATAATCATATCTCCTGAGGTGGAAAGTTTGAATGTCCATTATTTCTTGAGGAACGTAACTGATTTATGAATATAGCTATTAAATTAAGATATTTTAACTGTGTTATACTGTTATTCCGTATAAGCTAATAATGAAATGCAATAACGTAAGTATTTCCCTATATTTCGTTGCTTTTTCTCATGAACACGAAAATTACTTTAAGAGTAGGATCAGTTAAAAAAGAATGATGAGGAGGAGGATGATAATAATAATAATAATAATAATAATAATAATAATAATAATAATAATAATAATAATAATAATAATAATAATAATAATAATAATAATAATAATAAAATAATAATAATAATTTTAATAATAATAATAATAATAATAATAATAATAATAATAATAATAATAATAATAATAATAATAATAATAATAATAATAATAATAATAATAATAATAATAATAACAACAACAAGAAGAAGAACAAGCAAAAGAAGAAGAAGAAACGAAGAAGAAGACGAAGAAGAAGAAGAAGAAGAAGAAGAAGAAGAAGAAGAAGAAGAAGAAGAAAAGGTTAGAGAAAACCTCAATTTTCTATGCCGTGCTACTGAGGCAACTTCTTTGCCTTGCGCGCCTGGAGTGTAGTCTATGCATTCAGGCGTATATGATATTTCATGACCACAAGTCTTCATAGCTACTGAAGTGTTTATCGTCATCATCATCATTATTATTAGTATTATTATTATTATTATTATTATTATTATTATTATTATTATTATTATTATTATTATTATTATTATTATTATTATTATTATTATTATTATTATTATTATTATTATTATTATTATTATTATTATTATTATTATTATTATTATTATTATTATTATTATTATTATTATTATTATTATTATTATTATTATTATTATTATTATTATTATTATTATTATTATTATTATTATTATTATTATTATTATTATTATTATTATTATTATTATTATTATTATTAATTATTATTATTATTATTATTATTATTATTATTATTATTATTATTATTATTATTATTATTATTATTATTATTATTATTATTATTATTATTATTATTATTATTAATTATTATTATTATTATTATTATTATTATTATTATTATTATTATTATTATTATTATTATTATTATTATTATTATTATTATTAATTATTATTATTATTATTATTATTATTATTATTATTATTATTATTATTATTATTATTATTATTATTATTATTATTATTATTATTATTATTATTATTATTATTATTATTATTATTATTATAATTATTATTACTACTACTATTACTATTATTATTACTATTATTATTACTGTTATTACTGTTATTACTATTATTATTATTATTATTATTATTATTATTATTATTATTATTATTATTATTATTATTATTATTATTATTATACTTTGTCAAATTTGGCGACTTGTCAAGTTTGGAAGCTTGTTGATTTGTTTCAATAAAGAACGTGTAGTGGGTACATTTTTGCTGCAGGAAGCGATTTTCAACTGCCTCTGCAGAAGATTTCGAAGCAAAGTGATAAATGCGAACTAGGGTACTAAGCCTCAGCAGCATAACTCGTTCTAACTGCGAAAATTGAGTTTCCAGCAGCTTGCCGCATTTCATGTTTTGTTCCAGAGAAGCTGTTCTGGAGATAAAGTGCTTGAATAGACAGGTGTAGACAAGGGGAGCGACGGAGGGAGAGTTTTGTTCGGCTAGTGGCCTATCCGAGCAGGGGACGGCAGAATGCCGATACACGTAACAATGATACTATTCTAATAATAGATACCGCCAGAGTTGCCTCAGCTCGACAGACACGATAACCGAAAGTTTGTTGCTGTTCTTATCTGTGACTGTTAATGGGGAGATGCAGGAAGCTGTAACTCTTGACTAATTAAAAGGCACGTTTCTCTGCCAATTTCAGCTCCCAACCTAAAATCACTGGCAGCTCATGAAACGTTGGATCACTACCATGATATTCTAAAACATCAAAATCATATAATTAGGAATGTCATAAAAAAACTTGCAAAATTATAAGTGTGAGTAAATCTGTATGTTACAAAGCGACATGTATTGTGAGTACCGCACGGATATTTACGTCCTGTTACCCTTCATTTTATGTTTCCTATATCTTTAAAATAGGCTTCTTAGGTTTTCTTTGTGAATCACTATTATTAAATATATTGTTTTATTTATTTTAGGATACATGCCTATGATTTATATTTTTATACGCTTAAAAAATGTTAAATTAATTCCAAAACTAATATTTTCCCTGTTTTTCTTATTTTCATAACATATTTATAACCCAATTTCACAAATGTATACGTCAATAATTAATCAATACACAAAAATATTTTACTATTTATTTTGTTCTTATCTGTTAACCATGCAATGGCCGCGCCGTTGCCGAGTAGTTAGTCCATTCTCCTCTCACTTAAGGGTCCGGGTTCGATCCCAGGCAACCGCATGTGAGATTTTTGGTGGACAAAGAGGGTTCCCACCGGGTTCTCCGGTTTCCCCCATCTCATTCCATCGCTGCTCCATCTTCAATCCATGTATCATCAGTGTCAACGCCTGCGGTGTCGCATGTAGTAAATGTTAAATAAAAAGTTAAATAATACAAAAAAGACTCAAATAACTAAAAGCATATCCAAATAATTGTGTGGCGTAAACAATTTTCTGGTTGCACTTTCTAGTTTTCTTATTTTAGTAAGGTTTATACAAAGGTACAATTTTCATAAAAGTTTACCATACCAAAAGCTACTCACAGAAAGTAAATTCATATGAGATTTCACTCTGTCTCTCTCCTTCCCTCTCGCTCTCTCTCTCTCTGTCTCTCTCTGTCTATTTATACATTTATTTTTTTTCAATTTTTTGTCCTTTGGACACCACACGTGTAAGTTTAGGTCAAGTTACAGGTTCTAGGTTTTATTTCCCCGTGTACTTTTCTCTCTTCAGTATTGAAAAAAGCAGCTTCGTCTTGAAAGTCTGTATTGCATTTAATATTTTTAAGAAGTGTAACTTTCCCTGGTAGGGCATTTATTTTCTGGAAGCATGCAGAGAAGGATGGCCCGATACGGGAGGTCATGGGTTCGATTCCCGTGGTCGTCCTTCCTGATCCATGGACCTTTCCGGGGATTTCCCCGGGTTGCTACGTGAAAGCTGGAATGGTTCATTACATGTCCCTAATTTCCGCTTTCAACATTTCACCTCGCTTCTCGTTTCACTTCACCCTCCATCCGCTTGGTTCATTCAGGGTTGACTCTCATCAACGGGAGTCTAGGGCGTTGCATGGCAAGGAAAAAGAAGTTCACCGGTATAAAAGGCTGCATGGCTGAGGTTCCGAAGTCACTGTCCGTAGTACCTACCTTACCTTATGGAAATAAAGTCAATGATACCTAAAGCCTCTAAATGGCAAGTTGCACTATAAGAATCTCAATCCTAATTTATTATGAGTTACTGGCGCAATCAGCGTGAATATTTGTAAAAGAAGTTCTGCTGATACAGTTAAGTTAAAACAAGGGCTTGGAAACTCAAGATATGCACACTTTTCAAAGTTATTATGCCTTTTCACGTAGTAAATTTCTTTTTCGGTACAATTTTATTAACAAATATTAAACTATAGAAATAGTGTTACTGTCTAAAGACAGAGGAGAAATTATGTTTCGAAAATACTACATAAGATCTGCTGGCATGACCAACCAATCTAATTGGCGTCCTAGCACTCAGCACTCTATAGAGTTGCACGATCACCCGGGCCAGCGTGGTTAGCATCGCGCCTCACCTCCAAGATGTTTTTGTAATTAGACCCATAGAATGCTACTCGTACTAGACAGCTTTCTGAAATTGAAACTTAAAAACTTTCCCCCGTTTAGCAAAGCGTAATAACTTTGCGAAGATATGAAATTCGGAAAATGTAACATGTTCAGTATAGTAAATGTACATTTTTATGGACCGTCTTTAGCTGTTATTGTTCTCAGTGCCCCATTCTATATAGGGCGTGAAAACCCGCTTAATTTTACTCAGAGGCCTCTTTTTCAGGCTTGAGGTCTTCTCAGGTTTCCTTTACGCCCGAAAAAAACCCATCGCCCTCCGTTTGATATGACCCGCGACCTCTTGAACCAGAGGCTGTCGTGTTATCCCATGACCACAGAGAACGACAATACAGTAAATTTACAAAAGTTACAGAAAAACTAGATATAAATTTCGTTATTCTTCCTGATACCAAAATGAATAAGTATTAGAGCAAAGAACACCACTTCCTAAGCTCTCATATTTCTAATACATATGTTTCGCTACATAACACGAACTATAAACAAAAAAGATCACAACAATTTGGAAACTTAAATCCCGCAGCCATAGGATCCGAATAAGAAACAATTTATTTGAGGACAATTCTCATCGTCCAATATTGAATGTCCGCAGCCATTTACTTCTGGGCACTAGAGGTCACTATTGGTGCAACCAAAATTTAAATCTACACGCTATGCATTTTTGCAGCCCTGTGATCATGATTCTGATGGAGAAATACACAGATAACCTCTGACTTATCATAGAAGTGCATATCCGTTATAGCGGTACATTCACTCTGAAATCTTAAACTACAATACAATGTAATATAATTTAATGCCTTGTCACATACTTGATGAAAATCTCTAGTGCTCTTAATCTGACCTCAAAGCTATAAAAACGTCTCCTTTGCCGCAAGGTCGTAAAAAAGCCGCCACTCCCGTTCCTTTTACCGACGAATCGTAAAAGAGCGCAAGTATGTCGCTGGTTATTGCCATTTCTCAACTTCCTCACAATACTGAGTGCCAAAAAAATGCGTACAACTTATGAACAAAAGTTTTAAAAAATATGGTAACTATAAGGAAAAATAGAAAACGATATAAGAAAATATATAAAACAAGTGATTTACAACTATCTATGATTTGATGTATAAAAGCATTGGCATTGCCCTCGTATTTATGGTAGCCAGCCCTTGTATTTGCTACACACAACTTACAATTAATATTCCGGTTATGAGTGGAAAGATATTCGCTGCTACAATCTACCAGCAGTATATGGGTTGTGACTGTTTTTGCACGTCCTCGCTTATGCATAATTTGTTTTCATTCGTAGCGTATTCTTTGTCTGGTAGTCGTAGCCAATCGTAGCCAATGCAACGTGACCTACCACAAGCAGCACAAGTTGTTTACAACTCAGAGAGCAATCTATCCCTTGTAAACAACTAACTTGACGAGTTTTTCGCTAAACCCCCAGCCTTAATTGTCATGGAGGGTGAATTAGAGTGGCCTGGTTTGTGTGCATACAGGGCACATGCTGGCTTGGCACAGGTTCCATGGGTACAGACTGTGGATAAACACATATTTTGTGAAAGTGAACATATAATTTCAAAGTCAAGTGCAATTAAATTGCAAAATTCCTAATTTCAGTGGGTGTTTTGAATAGTTTAAATTTCTTAAAGAATAATGTTTGTTGCTTATCCAATGCCATAACCTCCTTAGAAACATTTGAAACATTTGAGTTCTATATACCAAAGTTTATGAACATATGTAGTGGAAGAAGCATGTGCTAAAAGTAAGGAAATAAGAGTCCAAGAGGTCAAGAAAAGTGCACAACAAACGTCAAAATGTATTAGGGAAAAAGACTAGTCTTTTCAATAGTGTGTCCTGTGAGAGATGTCTTGCTGCAAAATGTGCCGATCCTTCGAACCAACCAGCAACTCAAACGGTGCAACAAATATATCAGACAGCGATAAGTATGCATTATTTACATGTACCTAAACCTCTTGCGATGTCTCACGATATAGCTTTTGTTCAAATGAGAGGGGGAAGATGTTCACATTCCACAACCTCTGCATGTACATTATTGTCCACTGCAATGAAGAGACTGTGTAGCATTCACTTTACATATACGTAAAAGTAAATAACGAAATAAAAAACTAGCAACCATCATGTACAGCACACGCATTCATTTGATACAACTTATATGAGCACTGCTCGCACGTGCCCGTTGTTTACATCTGGACTCACCCTCTCTCCTTCGACGTGAACAGTCTAGTACAAGGTCAGGTAACCACACAAAAACCGATCAAGTTGATCCGCCGCTTAATTATCAGTAAGTAATCGATGTCTACCTTAGTGATGCCTCTCCTAGCTTGCAATCCTTTTGATGCCGTCTGTAATATCTCTGCCTTTGATGATACTGCTGCCGCCTGCTGCAGAGGTGAGTTATGAGATATTTATCTCAGAGTATGCGTGGGTGGGGTGAGAATAAACAGCTCCAGTTCAACTGGCTAACACATTTGGAGGGTAATAAACGAGTTATTTGAAGTGAGCTGCCTACTGACGACGATGACGATGATGATGATTATGATGATATAGAATTAAACTGCTTCTGGACCGTAACACCCGAAACTATAACTATCAAGTATCTTGTGCTAACTTCTAACGTTTCAATTACTCGTACTTTACGTTTAAAATAACTTGGTAGTAACAATGAAAAGCGTAAGCTGCCGTGAGTCGCTGCAATGTTAATTGGAGAACCCATTGTGGCGACCACCAAATAGTCCGACATCTGTCTCCAGGTGCTACGGATTGTTGATAATCGATCTCAAGACGAATTTTAGTAATACGTGCTCTTTTATCAACAAAACCCCGGCTCTTTCATAACTACCTCACCAAGTTCCTAAACCATAACTTGCCTAATTTTAATTTCTTACTCAGATCTGAAACACTATTTTTACTCTGTGACTTGCTAAATTGTTAAGTATTAATTTCCCTTTCTAATTTTCAGAACTTTGTGTATGTATGTATTTGCAAGCAACTCTGTCTTCTAAAATGATGAGTTCCAGGTACTTGAAACTTGAGCTAATGAATTTCTTGTTAACTGATTTCGCCGGAACGTCTAATTACCTTCGCTACTTAAAACTGACTGCTTATCCTCAACACGAAACTTGGATAATGATTTCTTATTCAGTAGCAGAATTCCAACTCATGCTTCGTACATTATGCATTGAAATAAACATAGATATTATTTATTGCAATTATTTATCTAATTCCCTATCATTCTTTTATGCAATTGTCAATCTAAAGTCAATAATTATTACAGTATCATGTTTCTGGGCACAGAGGTCTCGTTTAGAATTCCCAGCTGGGGGAGAAGTTTTCTTTAAATAGAACATTTCCTGCTTTCCGCACTCTGGATGTATCCATGTAAGCATTAATGGGTGTTTCTGTTAAAATTATTAAAAACCAACGTACAGAACTTACACTTGAGCTGTTTCTCAAGTCAAAGCTCAAGTCAAAGCCCCAATATGATCATATAACTTAAAGGAGACTATGGAAATGATGCAACGAAAATATAAGAGAGAAGGAAAGATATAAAGAAGGAAGGAAGTAACGGAAGAAAGAAAAAAAAAAGAAAGAAAGAAAGTAAGGAAGGAAGAAAGGAAGAAAGAAAGAAAGAAACAAAGAAAGAAACAAAGAAACAAAGAAAGAAAGAAAGGAAGAAAGAAAGAAAGAAAGAAACAAACAAAGAAACAAACAAAGAAACAAAGAAAGAAAGAAAGAAAGAAAGAAAGAAAGAAAGAAAGAAAGAAAGAAAGAAAGAAAGAAAGAAAGAAAGAAAGAAAGAAAGAAAGAAAGAAAGAAAGAAAGAAAGAAAGAAAGAAAGAAAGAAAGAAAGAAAGAAAGAAAGCAAGAAAGAAAGAAAGAAAGAAAGAAAGAAAGAAAGAAAGAAAGAAAGAAAGAAAGAAAGAAAGAAAGAAATAAAGAAAGAAAGAAAGAAAGAAAGAAAGAAAGAAAGAAAGAAAGAAAGAAAGAAAGAAAGAAAGAAAGAAAGAAAGAAGGAAGGAACGAAGGAAAGATGGAAGAAAGAAAGGAAGGAAATTAGAGCAAATTGGCTTCCCAAAATACTGTGGAAACTACTTACGGCGATTACAGTGACAGGACCCGCTGAGACTTAGTCTCTAACCATTGCATAACCTTGCACTGGGGAAGATAATTTTTCAGTTTGTGGTGCACTGAATAACTAATATTCCACTGTATAGGTTCTGCAGGAGAGAGCACAACACAATTCTGTTGTGAAATTAGCTTCTTATCTCTCAGGTACAAGCGATGAACCATCGATTAGAGAACTGTAAAGCTTATTAACCCCGTTGATAGCCCCCGTTTGATCAAGAGATGTCTGTGCTTGACAGGACATCAAAGAAACCCTTTAGGGCAGTGGAACTCATTGTCCCCTTACACACATACTATGAGCTATAATGATTCTGTTCCTCGAACCAGAATACAGCAGTTAGTCTTTGTCATAAGGTCAAGGTTTTCGAGTTGGGTTATGTATCCGCACAGGCAAAACATCTTACCCTTACCAAAGCACCTGTTGAATTCGCTCTGTCTGGTACCGCAGAAGTTTTGTTTTCTCGCTTGTGATAGCAAGTGGAAATGGAAATATTTTAAACTCCTATTAGTCATTCCGGAACACAAACTTAAACAGCAGAAACTCGAGTTATACTGTGGAGCTAATGTCCTCTTTTCTACCTTTACGTAACCGTTTGTCCAGTTTCCAAATTCGAAAATAAATCTTATTTTTCATCGGTATTTAGAACAACTACGTCGCAGGCTGGACCCGTAGCTCAGTTGGGTTCGATTCTCGGTTAGAGAGTAAGTATTGCTGTTAAGCAATTGCTTCAAGAGGTTAAAAACCGCCGATATGACCTTTGATGTTAAAGGTAACATATAAATGGGACATTAAAATACTTCATAGTTGGTTATAAAAGAAAATTACGAGAAAAAAATCTTCTTAGCAATATTTTGTACTTCAAGGGTCATTCCATTTCTTAGTGGGAAATAAATGGCAACTTTTCTTTGTCATTAGGAATTATTTTGCTAAATGAAAAGGTCTAATGTGAAGCAGGAGCACAATTTTCTCTATTCTTTTTCCAAATTGTTTATTATAATACTCACTAAAATGTGATACTTCTATCCAAATTACATTAACATGAAATTTTGCCTAAAGTGATTTTAAAATACTCGATATTAGCTGTATACCTGTTAAAATGCTTATTGGAAAGAGAGATACTTTAGAAGGCGTAGTTCTTGAGTAATAGTTCGTAAATTTATTACAATTGCCCACAATACTGGCCCTAGTGGAGGCATAGAGGGAAAAATAAGAATCGGAAACTTTAACAATTCTCTCACCAGAAGATGCACCTTGCATATTTGTTAAGATGTACCCATACACAATGAAATAACTCCAAAACGGCAAACGCTACGAAAAAATCAGTCGATATAATTGCATATTTTAGTAAGGCCTACAGCTTTCAAACAAGTTTTCGTCCACCTGTTATGACTGAGTTGTAAGAATTATGCAAAAGTAAGACAGAACAAAGAAATCAAAATATTCAAGGTATATATTTTATTCATTGTATCACTGTCTTTTAATTAGCTTTTTTGATGAAATAAAAAATAATGATTTCCCCTTATAAAATGCAGTTTTGGATAGAGAAATTTCGTGAAAATATTTATTTCGTATTTCTGCGCGCACACACGCACGCACACACACACACCTGCGCGCGCGCGCACACACACACACACACACACACACACACACACACACACACAGGTCAACCTAAGTAACTGTCAAGATAAAATAGCAATGGAAAACTATTCTACCAACTGCGACATTTACATTGTCACAGATAGTTTCTAAACAGTTTTATCCAGAAGGTCGTGACAACAGAAATTAATGGAGTGGGCTTTGGATATTGCTCACAAAGTATTTGGAGTATTAATTTCAGCGGTAGAAATATTTAGGTTAGCTACTTTGACATCGTTTTGGATCGGTTACTTGTGTTATATAACTTAGTTGAACTGCATTTCGATATTGTCCGCATAAATTCAAGAAATACATGAATCAATAAATAAAAGGGTTATTAATGGATCTCTATATATGAATTTACCTTCCTATAAATGAAATATTATAGGTATTATGTGAATGTACTTTATTTTCGTTCCATATCTTCGCTTCAGGTTTTAACACTCTCATTCAGGTCGCGTTTTCGAGAAATATTTCCTTTACATCAATATAATGATCTCGTAGATATGTAGAACATCAGCTGCCAATTTTTCAATCTGGCTGTACAAATAGGAGTAATTAATGCACCCAAGAGTAGAGGTAGAATTCAAACGGAGGGGATTCTCTACAGAACCAGTGGTCAGGTCATTGCATGTGACACCCCGGGAGGAAGGGAAGAGATGGGAGCGCCCAGCGGGTGTGCCGGATCCCGGGCAAAGGACACGATTTAGTGTTGGTTCCCTAACGTGTGCTGAAGATTCTTTATCTCGTGCCAATGTTTTCGTGTAGCGCCAGCCTCACGAGTTTCGACACCGTTCCCACCCCCCTACCGACCCAGAAAGACTGGATTGAATTTATGGTGAAATGAGATGGAAGAACGGAAGTCGCGGAAAGAAAAGTAAACTACACAGGAATCACCCCGTGACCAAGAAAAAGCGCGAAAAACTTTGGTCTGCGTGGCGGGTCGACCCCGGGACCGCGCAAGCGTTACTCTTAGGCCACACCGCTTGTTAGTGTTAACCTCAACTAGATAATGCTGTCAATGTATAACAGCATGTGTGAATGCACCTTCTACAAATTAGGACGCACATTTATCCTCCTGATTTGGTTGAAAGCTCTTAATAGTATATTATGCAGCGAGACTATATAATGGTAGTAATTAAAACACGAGTTTCCTAATTTTCACACGAGCGTCTTAATTACCATTATAGCTAAGTTTCATACGACAACTATTTAGCTCGACCATATACCTAATTTTATAGTTGAAATATTGTAAAATGTTGACAATGAGCTACATATTGTATCAGCTGACATTTGGAGTTCTCCGCAGGCGCTAAATCACCGATTTGTTTCCAGCACGTCACAGCTGCATGATGAAAATGATAACCTTGGAATGCTACATAACATTGAAAAAAGAAGTCAAATTGAATATATTGGTTTCCAGACGAAATTTTTTTTTATTTATAAGTTATTTATTGCACGATTATTGAAATTAATTTGGAGAACTATGCTTAGTGCAATATTCTTGGAGATTGATGCTGCATTGAGGTTAATTTGTATGTTTTGTGCAAGTTGCATCTTACTTAGAGGGAGTAAGTTGCATCTCACTGTCAGTAGTGTTCGACATTTTAACGTTTTCTAAACTCGCGCCAGTTGCGTTTCAAGAATTAATCGATATTGCGCTTTGCCATTGCTGCATGAGAATTCTCTGCTTGGTGGAACACCTGTGCTTTAATGAAGATTGAATTGTCCGATTGGATGAAGACTAGCCCTTTAATGAAAGTTTGAAGTTAAGGAGGTCCATTAAAGCATCGCTGTCAGACTTATAATTAATAAATTTGGATATGATCGAGCATAAAGTATACCTATTTTCAGTAGAATCAGAAACTTGTGATATCTGAGAATGACAATTTTTCAACTAATGCTCTGTATGAAAGTCAATTTTGTTTTCTCAGACAAGAATGTAAATGTTTATTCATCAAGTTTTATCCACTTATATTATTAATACCTGTTAGCATCAAACAAAGCTTCAGTACTATCATTTATCATTCTATACCACTAACTACAACACAGAAGTAACTGCACAATCCACTTCCACAGCCTTTCAGTTTTTGTTCTCTAAAAATTAGGTAAGTTGACTCAGGTACGATCAAAAAGTTGCAAGACTGACATTGTATCCCACAAAAGAGAGTGCGTAAAAAGTTCGTCAATCTCTTGCAATGATTCACTCAAAAACTGGGCTATTGTTTATCGGCAAATAATAGAGGAATAAGTCTTTATACAGAATACGTTACTTGCATTACCATTCAAATGTGAAGGTGATGAGTAAAGTTATGATGCTCCAAGTTAGGATGCCCATCCTCATCTAAAACCGATATGATCATTGACGCCATTAACATTGAAACTTTCTTAAGCAAGCGTTAAAGATTTAAATAGTTGATAATATAACACAACTGGCTTGTAGTTTGCACTGGGACGTTACTCCTACGGAAGACACAACAAAGAGACTAGGAACTGAAACATGTCCCACCCGCCCTATTTGCCAGATTTAGCAAACCGTCATTTCCTCCTCTTCACACAAGAGAGGAAAGTGCCGCTTGGATCTCATTCTCAACAGATAATCAACTTCGTAAAGCTATTTCGAGTATATTAAACAGATTATCAAAGAATCGTTAATGAGCTCTTAAAAACTGGAATTCTTGGATCGTGATCAGAAACATTTGGGTTAAGTAAGTGATGATTTAATCAAATTTAAAGAAGATAGGTAGACATTTTTGACACCATTTCATATTTTCCTTCTGCTGTGGGTGAAAACAGTATCCAAAGCTGAGTAAAAGTATGAAACAAATATAAATAATCAAGTCCACCATCCTGCAGCACATACCTCTAATCTTGATCCTAGTAAAACAGAACCAAGATAAAACAGGATGGCACTAAAAATTCAAAACCTCAAAGTATAGGTTTGTTTGCCCAGAAACTGGAGCATCATATTAGTGGCCATGCTGGAGGCATTAGGCAATCCATGCTTCTCTTTTTGTGCCGAAACCTGGTTGTCGGCGCGCTTGTAAATTTCCGCTGAGGCTAAAGCCCTCTCTAGCATACACGTGTCCGCCTCACCATATGCCAAATCTCTTCCGCAGATGCACCAAACTGCCTGAACCAACTAAATTTATATTAATAGATACATGTTGGTTGGTTTCCTTTGCATAAAGTTCTCGACTTCTCTAACCTTAAGTGACAAATCAGTGGACGTGAGCAAAGAATAGAATAAAAATCTATCTTTAGTTTTATTTTTAATAAAGGTAAAGTTGAAGTTTTTAAAAATGTCTGAATTGTACTTTAGGTACCTAGAGAAACGAATGTACACGATCCAAAAATTTTCTATTCAATTTTCATCTACATCCTTTGAAATTCCTTGATTACAAACTGTAGAAGAAATCAGTCAGTCAGTCAGTCAGTCAGTCAGTCAGTCAGTCAGTCAGTCAGTCAATCAGTCAGTCAGTCACTCAATCAATCAGTCAGTTTGTCTGTCTTGAACAGCATAGTTTAAAAACGAAAAGTCGCTGAATACTAAAGTTTATTATTAAAATCTGATAACTTCTAGGTATGTTAATAAAGGATATTCACCCTAAATGGGCTTGTAGTGTACGGAAAATATTTCGTTATTTTTAATATTCTCTAAAATGGCTGATTGAAATATCGTAGTTTGAGATTTATAAGGAAAGTAAAGATACACATAATTCTTAAACTTATTAGAATAATTTAATAAAACAAAATTAAAGTAAATTTAATTAAAAAAGGATCAATACTCAATATAAGAGTTACATAAGTGAGAATATTTCCTAAACAACTCACTTTAATTGTAAATAGCCGAGTCAACAATGATACATCGTAGAGTTATGGGGCTTGGCATTCTGAAATGCTCATACATCATCATGAATTACAAAAATGTGTTATAAAACAATATAAATTAATTTTACAGCCTGACTAATACATACAATTGTCTTATTGTTTGATAAAGATTAACTTTGATAATAAACTGCATACTTATATTAGTAATATGACATACATTTTTCTTGCAATAATTATATTGATTTCAGTTTAGATAATTAGCACTGGAAAATAAACGTCTCCTTCATTCAGGTCAAAATGTTTAAAGAAAAATTGTTTGCATGATATCACTGAGAAATAAAATATCCGTATATTTTGGGAATTTTGTTCTCAAACATATAAAATTAGAAGTTAAATAATCAGTTTTTAAGTTTTTAAGGCACATATACTGATTTTATTCTAAAAATAGTTAAAGTAAACGGAGTAAGAAACAACAACAACAACAACAACAACAATAATAATAATAATAATAATAATAATAATAATAATAATAATAATAATAATAATAATAATAATAATAATAATAATAATAATAATAATAATAATAATAATAATAATAATAATAATAATAATAATAATAATAATAATAATAATAATCTTCCACTTGGTAAATATTATATACTAAGTAAATATAAAAGTAGATATGTGCCTGAATGTTACACAACTTTTGGTTTAGTTCATTTTGTTCATTTTGCAACGCGTGCATTAAATCGCGAATTAATCCGACTTTTCGTTTTCCAGTTACGCTGCTTTCCCTGTCAACCCCTTCATTCTCTCTCTCCCCCTCCCTCTGTCATTCTCCCTCTTTCTTTCCTCTCCCTCTCATCCATGTACTCACACAAGCACAGAACACACTACACAAAGGGATTTTTTTAACAATATTTTGGTTTTTTTTTACTCAGTGACAACGGTGAGATACAGTGCATATAAACTTTGTTTGAATAGCTACCTCAGCACAGAAAAGTAATACAAACAGAAACTAGGACTGTTTTCTTTACCGTATTCCTCACTTAAATTAAGCACGGAACTGAACAATAGGGAACAGGAAGAAAGATAGGCTAACTAATGCGGTTGACAGTTGTTTTTAACGTAGGGCGTGTAGGATATAGCATGTGAATGAACAAATGAAATGGTTGACATCCTGTTCAAATGAACCCGGCTTATATAGAATTTAATATTCCCACATTTGTCTTCGGATGAAAGGGATAAACTCTGGAATAAACCTTTTCCAGATAGATTACTCCGCACCATGGAAGTGAATATTCAGATTTGTATTGGGATGACCAATGCGTATATTTGCAGGATAAACCGAATATACTAGTTTGAAAATTTTAACACTGTTTATCATTGCGATTTTTACCATTTTGCGTTCTGTTCTCTTCGAGATCTTTCAGGGGATAAACTTGCTTGATTTTAAGAGGGTAATGTTGCACATGATTCGGTAGTTTCAATATGTAATTTGACTTTCAAATTAGCATTTATTTTACTTGTATTTCTTCGGTTAAAAACTCTTAGGGATACATTATTTCCTATTAATTTTTTTTTACTGTATGGCAATTTGTCTAGCCATTCTTACATTTACAAATATAGAAAATTAGCGTACTCGGTTATTAAACAATACCAAAATATGTATTATACGAAGATATTTAACAGTTATAGAAGCCGGGAAAATGGAGTTACAGGCCGGTCGTTATGACATCGCATGCGTCACCTCTGTTTATATAAATATGTCGCTGGCTCAAAATAAACTGTCTCAAATTAGAGGTGTGTAACTTCGAAAAAATACTACATTAAAGTTCCTATTCCTGGTCTATCTGGTACTTAAAGGCTAAGTTTACGAGGGTCATGCAGCTTAATGCAATGTTTCATGATTGATTTAGACGATATTAAGGTCAGAAAAATGTAGTGAAATATGTTAACTGAAAGCCTCTTAAATTCCTGCCGCTCTGGCTGGAAAAAGTTATATGATAGATATATGGAAAACTACAGTTTCGATATAACATTCCAGAGAAGGCTCAGATAAGTTATAAACACAATAAAATACGTTTGCACAAAAATTTGTTACAGTACGGTTGAATTTAATATAATAATATGCCTTTATAAGCAATGTATATTTACTATGAACTAAATTTATGCTCCAGCCAATGAAACTACAAAAAGGAACCAAAAATTATGTTGTTTCTATTATTTATAATTTCACAGTAGTCGCTATTTGAATGGAACTATTTCCCTCTCTCTGAGCTTGCTTAAGAAGAGCAACCACTACACTCAGCCCCAAAAGTCGATATTGAAACGTTGTTGGAAGTATAAATAGTACCTTTAAAGCCTCTGAATCCAAAAATTCATTTTATAAAAATGGCCGATCTCTGTGTTAGCGTTAGTGAACGCGTGCTATACTCGAATAATTTATACTTTTTAAAATTTACTAGCTACCTCATACGGCATTGGATGCATAATTCTTTAAATTTCGAAAGCATTTTATTATTTTCATTAAAATGTCTTGTGTTCTTTGGGATTGAAATTTCATTAAACGAAATGTATCCAAGAATCACAATCATCGAAGGTGAACAAGGGTTTTCCACCGGATTAAACAGAAACCCCAGTTCTTATTACAATAGTTTCAAAAATCCCATACAGTATAAAAATGCGTGGGAAAGGAGTCTTCCAAAAATGAAACATTTTAAGCAATATGAAAAATGCAATGGGAACATTTTAAAATTTAACGTTAACACCATTTATCTGAAATCTCGGCATCGTCAAAGGAGCAATTGTGTTCTTCACAGAAAATGGAAAAGAGATCCCAGTGATAGGTAATTCAAACCGATGAACAGTTGAAAACTTTTAACCTCTTAGTATTTTAGAAACGAGCCTTGCGGCATATATTATGGGGGAAAATCTGTTTAGTACTCACACACAGGTTTCTAAGTGAAGCATTTAACTTTTATTTCTATCACACTAAGTAAAATATATTCACAGTGGGCCCGCATTCGGGAAGTCGCGGGTTCGATCTCAGTGGCCGACCTTCCTGACCCAGCTGTTTTTTCGGAGGTTTCCACGCGTCACCAGGTGAATGCTGGGAAAGGTTTCCATATCCTCCGAATTTCCTGCCCTCCATTTCGTTACACTAATCATTCCATTCACCCTTCATTCCTTTAGGTTTCTTTCGGGGTTGGAAGCGACGGCGAGCGTTGCGGCAGCAGCATAGGAGGGGAAACAATTGCGCTCTGGAAATCTCGTCCCCTGGATTGGAAGGCAAGCCTACTGGATTCCAGCTACCATCCCCCCCCCCCCCCCCCGCCATATGTGATGGTACAAAATCTAGTTTCCGAGTCCCGCGCCCCTCTAGGGAGTGTGAACCAGAAGGGGTGAAAGAGGAACCGGGTTGAGCCGGCCACCACCGAGGTGCTTCTAATTAGGAAAATGCAGGGGTCGTGGCAACTTTCCGGCCACCCTTCGGATCCGTTTACCTCATCTTGTCTCTCGGGGGTTGTCCCGTCAGGAACATAGACACACAAGAGCGTCTTTGGGTCGAGGTGCTAAGTGTCCTTCCACAAGTTGTCATAGAGTAAGATATGAGATTCACAGTTTATTGCTTCTTCTTCTTCTGCTACTTCATGGAATTAGATTTTAGGCCTGTCTCCATATTAAGCAAATCTTACCAGTGATCAACCAACTTTTGATTGGTGATGTAATAACCTTATAGCTAAGGGAACATCCTACTTGAATTTCACAAGTGTATTGCAGTACATGTATACATTTTTGCAGTGTGCACCATCCGGATTTAATATATCTGCTCCAACATACTTGAAGTTTCCGCAAGCATTGAAAGTCGGTTTTAGGAAACTTTCATGAACAACGCAGCAAAGTATGAAACATCCATGCTGTATTTTAGCCTCCAAAACAGATTCATGTTAGCACCCACAGCGCTGAAGAAGTATTAAGATGAATCTGGAGAATTTACAAAGAATGCGTACATCAGAAATAGAACTGTAGTATCCATTTTTATATGAAAAGAAATTTTTGTTTCATAACTAAATTTACTTGCATAACTTATATGTCCAAGCAAAAAATTTCATAAAGTGCACCCATGTGTCTGCAGGAATGAACCCATTGTTTTCTGGCATGAATTTGTGCTTTCGTGCGTACTGTGTCTTGTTCAAATCATAATGAATTTAATCACTGAAATTCGGAGTGATTATGTTTTCCACTAGAAAATTAATCAGTAAACACTAGCAAACAGTCCGCTTTCATAGTCCTAAACCGTTTGAAGGAAAGTGAGCTCTGAAGGGAACGGTTCCCCCTTTAGGGCTGAACAACACAAATGTTTTTATCGCTTAACTAAACATTCTGTTTTAGCTTTAAAATAACATTTTAATATATTATACTCATGTATTAAATATTATACACTATATCTCACGTATCGAGCATTTTGAATATATTTAATTTTCAAAATTTGGAACTGTTTTATATTGTATGCGATTTAAGTGCATCTTTTTACTGTTTAATACAGCAGTGCATTATGTATTTTAATAAAAAGTGTAAATAACTTTTTCATGTTTTCTGTTATAAACGTATACAAAATAAACACACTTCTTAAAACTTATACAAAGGGTACTTAAGGCCAATTTAGTTCAAGAGTAAAGTCTTTTGAACAGTGCTTTAGTTAAACAAATAGAGTAGTAATTTATACAGCTTTAGAAGCTCTTTAAGTCTTATCTTAACACTTTTTAAATTAAAAAAATAGAAAGTATCATGAGAAAAGAATTTCCCAGAATCCAATTTTTTTCATAGATAGCTTTATTTGTTTATTATTATAAGTATTGCTTTAACAAAATATTATTTAATTGTTTTAACATGAGCGCCGTTTGTATATAAAGGTATGCTTTATAACTAAAAACTAACGTTGTGTCTCATTGAATTATTAAAGGTGTTGTAGTTCATTAATGTTAATTATATGAGTATCTTTTCTGTATAATGTGTGTTGTTTCACGTATTTGTGACGAATCTCCCGTGAACAGGACATTTTCCTCTTCACGGTTTGTGCTAGAAATTAACCACTACTATTTAGATTTATGTAACGTTTCTCTAGCAATAAATAAAATAAAATAAATATCAAGAGCAGAGGGTGGTGAGAAAACTGAAGGAACCTTATAAATAAGTCCATGAATAAGTCTGAAACTTTTCCTGCGTACAAATCCTTGTCGAGTTTAACTTGTAAGATAAAACACTTCCTGGAAGCCCAGGTGGTTAGTGATTTCTGAAAATTACATTTATTTCACCAAGAGCTGTGGGAGTGTCTTTTTTTTAAATGTCGGCACTCCATGTGAAATATGAACTCTTGAGATTCAGGCTTCCAGGTGAACAGATGTGCCACTCTTTATTAAGGTCTCTGTGGTCCGCCAAAGTGACATGGAGAGGAAAAATAAAAGAAAGCTTATGGGAGCTCGCCTTCCTCTGGACTGGATATCTGGCGACTTGCCAAGTGAAGAATATGCAGCATTAAGTCACCAAATGGGCAAACAGTTGAATGATTCTCCGAAGGGGAACAGTTCTGGCACTTTTCCAAGAAGTTTTCCACCATTCATTCCGGGCAATTTCCATTAGAGCTAGCCAACCTGTTCATTGATGCATTAGCACGTTCAGCGGAAAAACAAAGTTAATGCGTTAAGGATATCTTAAAGACAATGATGCCTTGATTATTATATACTTATATTTAAAAGCACAGCATTCCCTCCTATTTAATTTAAATGAGGACCCAGAATATTATTTACCAACTAACATTTAAGCAGATGGAACATTTTTGGAAGTTTCGCAATGATTTCGGATTTATGAGATACATAGCTTACGATTAATATAGTTATTCTTAATTACCATAAATAATATTTGGAATGTCTCATAAATAAAACATTTCAATACACTCCATAATAAGTTTCCAATACCACCATAAAGTGTACGACTCATACTGACAAAATAAATTCGATGATACCAGCAATTTCGAAGATGACAATAAATTAAAGGTTTTAAAAAGCTTTTGCCTGACGGCTGGCTCACAACCACTGGTAACGGTAACGATAACCTAAACGAGAAGTTTGGATTTCATGTATTCAAATGGGAGTATTCAGAAATGACGGGAAGCTTTCCCGGGTACCGGGAGCGGAAAAGAGTACAGCCTAGTTTTAGCTTTCTGTTCCCGTTATCGGGCACGGCACGTTGGATTCATATTGTGGGTATTAGACTTTTCGCTGTAGAAATTATTCAAGGTGGCCGTACCATGAAACAGCCGCTAGAGCTTTCTCTAGTGAAAAGCTAGAAAAAAATATAATTGGTCAGTTAGAAACAAATGAATTCCAAAATACGCAATATCGACTTCCACTTCCACTAAGCTTATCGATAGTATAACTTCCTATTGCTATTGCCGTTGTGAATCAAAATATTGAGTGCTGCTTTACTTTCCGTTGCCGTTCTCGTTATGGTTTCCGTTGTCGGATGGCTGTGAACCAGCCTTTAATGACTAACAGTACTTCGATAGGAATTCAAATTCAGAACTACGAATATTGCGGAGAGCAAGTACGCGTAATGAGCAACAATTATGAATTAAAACAGAGATATTGGATATGGTATCAAAAGTGTCATACAGGGTAAATACAACATCCATTATTATTTTCAAACAACCGGCTCTGAGACACGCCATCAACTATCAAAGACTCCTACATTATAGCCATTGTATTAAGAGATGTTAAACTGGCGAGTAACCGGAAAATCTTTGGTTCAAATCCCGGCTATTGCATTGTATTATTCCGTATCATTTTAACCTTTCCATTTATATTATTGTTGCTAAGACACAATTGTCAGAAATACAATAGATGTTTCCTAGCTTTTGGGGCCCAAAAGTATTTTTTCGGTATCCGAATAAAAATATCAAAATAGTTAAACAGGAATAGAACATGGGTCCGTAGTATGAAAAGCCAGGATTTTATCCACGTAACTGCGCTGCCGGGAAGCAATGTTACAACTTATTTCAGGCTTCAGAATTGTTCTAAAGTTCTTCCAAAGGAAGAGAGTGACAAAAGATTGTGACAGTTGAAAGCTAGTGTGCTACGGCAGGCATGCGGCACTGTAACATATTTACTATGTCTAAATTAAAAGCCAAACACATGACCCATCCCTCGTGCACTTTGCTTAGTGTATCACTCACAAAGCTTATAAGATATTCCCATATAAAATAAAATCGACATAGACTTCGCATAGATTATGGAAGAAAAATCTACGCCCTCTCCTCTCTTTAACGACTGAATTATGGGGCCCAAGGAACTGTTGTGACACCGTTGTCCGCATAAATTCGACAACTTCGCATGGTCGTCGCGAAGGGGGGGGGGGGGGGGGGGGGGCGGGGGAGTTGGGTAAGGAGGACCGGAAACTAAGGAATTTAATCATGGTCAATTACTACTGTTATACAATTACTTTAATGTTGATGCAAATAACAATTTTCCCCTCAGGACATTCGTAAAGAGTTATATGCAAAACTCAAGCAGAAATAATTCAAGCTTTTATGTTGGTGAAACTGTAAAAATGTGTTTTCTGCGCATTTTAAGCAGGTTTTAAGTTGATTAATGTTTTTAGGACAACACATTGCAATATTATAGAAACAATAAAAGTGTGTTTGTTGTTTTATTACACCGCCAAGAAAACAAAATATTACGAGTACAGTAGAAATTAGCATCTTTGGTGGGTTCAAATCCATTTGAATCCGGTAGGTATTTCCATGCAACACATTTTGATCCGATCCCACTTTTAAGATGATAGGATCCAAAGATTCAGTTCGATCTAACTCCGCGATCCCATGCAGCATTTAGTGTATAATCAGAACTCAAATCGATTTAAATTCCCCATGGAAAAGTAGTGATGTTAATGTAATGAAATCAATAATGAACAACATGTTTATTGCACACAGTATTGCCAACCATTTTCAGTGCTACAGTGACATAGCAGTATCTACATTGATAGTATACCTTGAAAGCATGAGTATCACAGCAAATAGGGAGAGGAAAAAAAAAAAAAAAAAAAGGAAAACATAGATACACATTCCAACACACACGTGCGTGAATCATTATGAAAACAAATACCATAACTCATATTTTTTACATTTTTTAACCACAGAATAATGGATTAGAATTGTTTGATTCCTCCCTCCCTCCCGAAAAAAAGGCTGCCGACGCCCAAGCAACTTCATCCTTGTAAGCTGCATCAACCAAAGGTAAGAGTAGAGAATTGAGGACTATACTATAAATTAGGGTCCTGAACTGGGTTCTGTCCTGTGGTACTATGGCCCTTTGAGTGTAGCCTTGGTCTACCGCCCGGCCACTGGATTCCCCAGCTCTGCCCACTACAGGCATCATGAGCGATAAATTATTGTACATCCATTGAAGTTATCTAGTTTAGTCGGATTGTTGCATCCATGTCTACCTTCGTAAGCAAGGAGACGGTATACAGTATAAACACTTTAATAACCACCTGGTACCTGTTTGTTCTTTATACGAACTTGATCTCCGCAATACTCTTAGTTCTGAATTTTAATTCCCATTAAAGTACTGTTAGTCATTTAAGGCTGGTTCACAACCATCGGGCAACGGGAACCATAACGAGAACAGCAACGGGAAGTAGTGCAGCATATTTTGATTCACAACGACAACTACGATAAGAAGTTACTACCAATCAGCTTATCGAAAGAAAGTGAAGGTCGATATTGTGTATTTACGAATTCATTTGTTTGTAACGACCAATGATATGTTTTCTAGCTTGCGACTAGAGAGGTCTAGCGGCTATTTTATGGCACGATCGCCATGAATAATTTCTACATCGAAATACGCGCAATATGAATCGAACATGCCATGTCCGATAACGGGAACAGACAGCTGAAATCAGACTGTCTTCTTTTCCGCTCCCGGAGCCCGGGAAAGCTTCCCGTCGGTTGTGAATACTCCCATTTGAATACATGATGTCCAACCTTCTCGTTCTCGTTACCAGTCTTAGGGTTCATCATACCGAAATTTTCTCAGTGTAAGAGTACCCTCTTGACCTACTGGAAGAATGGGGAAACCTTTTAGTTAGAAATTAAGCATTTAAATATCAGATTTATATTTTCGGAAATGTTTAAACGATGTGATTAATTATTGCACACTAAAAGCCGAATAGTTAAAAGCTCAGCATATTCCGTTTATATGCAATAGAAATAATACATGAACGTTTTAATTTTCTACAAAATAGAAAACTGATAATTCTATATTAATGCATTTACCGAGAAACAAATTTAGGAGTGCATTATCCTGTTAAAAATGTATATTAAATATTCTAAGCAAATACTAGTTAAACTTAGAGCTGAAACATAATACATGTTCTCTGGAGCTGCCAGAATTTCAAGAGACCGGATGGCAACTCATCACTCTGTCACTTAACTGACGCTTTAACTATATTTAAAAACATGGTAAACGGCGCATATCCGGGATATCACTTTGCCTCTTAATAACACTGCGCATGCGCACCCTGTAGAGGAATTGTACATCAAAACTAGAATGTAAATGCTGGAGTTTTTGGACGTGTACAAAATCATTGTAAACAAAACATGGTATATTGAAACATACTCCTGAAAACGTAGATTCTGTGATGCTGTTGGATCAGCACTGTGCACCAATCTTGAACAGTTTGTCAACTTAGGAAGAAGGGAATTAGTAAGAAATTAATTCTATCAGATGGAAGCAGGGAGTATAAATGTTATTTGAACATCTGAATATGTTTATGCCCTTCCATAAGGTAAACTCTTGTGTAAAGAAGCCAAAAAGGTATTTGAACGTATGAACAGAAACCGTACGTAGTACTGAGATTATGAAATGTTTTTGTCGAACAATGACTTGCACAAGCTTAGAACCGGATGCTGGTTTGCAGTGGTGTCATTTATCTGTAGCTTTACTTAAAGCTGATCTTGAAAAAAGTATAATTGGAAAGTGGGTCACAAAATACTCCTAATCTTCTTCCTGTCAGCTTTAACATATATAGATACCATTTTAATGTCCATTATTGTGTGTCCGATTTTTTGCCGATAAACGAGCAAAGTAAATTATAGATTAAGCGGTATATTTACTAAACTTTTCTTCCTAGTTGTAAGAGTATCTGTGCTATCTATTAGATCAGTAAAACTGCAAACAAGAATGTTTGTGCCATGATTTTATTTTGAATAAACAACTTTAGTAATGTAAGATTTGAAAAATATAACAAGATTTCCCGTATCCCCTCCAAATTCAATATCAAATCTATCAAAAAGACCCGACAATATCTAAGGCCCGTAAAAGATTCACTGCTCCTCAAAGTCCAAGGGAACAGGGTTCCATGTGGGCGTGGAAAGGTGTACATTGGACAAACTGGACGCACTCTTGAAGAGAGGTAGTAACAGCGCGACATCAAACTCCTTCAACCAGAAAATCCGACAGCGTTGGCTGTATTGAGAATAATATCTCAGTTCTGGAACGTACGGAAAACTATTTGACAGAGTCAACAAAGAGGCCATTCAAATGAAATTACACCCAGGGAACTACAATATAAATTGGGGACTTCAAGTAGTCCAGCTTGTATATCAGCCATTAAACGCACCTGCCAGAGCAGGATGACGGACCGCAGTCCCTGCTGAAGGCCATGAGTTTGAGGTGGCCATTTATTCATTCAGTTCCTGATGATGGCCATGGAGCTTCATATGGCCGAAAGCTCGATCCATGAGATCATCTGCTTAGCTTGGTGGTCATGCTGCTGCTTACCAACTGGGGGACACGGGTTCCATTTCCGGTATCGACTTGGGGATTTTCTCCCTCTGGGAGACCTGGTCCGGGATACACTCAGCTTCGTTAGGCCCCTGAGGGGGCCAATTGAGGAGCTACGGTCCCTGATCAAGACCACATAACTGGGAGGGAGCGGGGCGCTAACCACGTCCCACCCTCCAGTGCTGCACCCCACATTGTGGTGGGCAGAGGGGGTGCAGCGGCTGGGCGGTAAGCCTTGGCCCGGATGGACTGTTGTCCCACGGGGTTACGGTAATCACCCGTGAAGCCATAATTAATAACTGTAATAATTATAGGAGGATAATCTGAAGGATTCTTACATAGAATGAAGCACAGAACTATGCCACATACATACTTCTACCTTCTTTTCAAAATAGTCTCCCCTGGCATTAATGCACTTGGTTCAGCAATGCCCCATGGCCTTTATCATTGTCTCGTTGTGGAAGTAAAACTCCGCACCTGTAAAATACGCCTCAACTGACCATTTAAATTCTTCATCGAACGAAAATGTCTTTACACCAACGAATTTCCTCGGTTTAGGGATCACATGCAAGTCTAATGGAGCTAAGTCAGAGGACTAAAGTAAGTGTGGGAGCTATAACTTTTCCATAATTTTCACTATTTCAATAACATATATTCCAATAACATCATTGTCTTGGTGGAAGTTGACTTTCTCCTTTGTGAAGCTCACCCTTTTCTCGCATATTTTGGTCTCCAAGGGGTCCAGCAGATTAGCATAATACACTCCGATGACAGATAAGTAGTTCTTGAGATAATGGTAGAAATATATGTAGAAAAACAGGTTTGGGAAAACTGAAATAAAAATAAAGGGCTGGTTGTAAGTCCTGTGCTTGCAAAGTTCATTTTAAGGAACTTTAACTGCACTTCTCAGAAAACTATTTGCCCAAGAAGTGTGAAATTTGATACACATATAAATCAATATTTTCTGATTGTACTGATGGTTTTATATTACAAGATATGATTTCTGTATTTTTTTTAAATAAGTATAAGGAATATATCATTTTAACCCATATCCGTTATTGGACATTTAAACTTATTTTAAATGCACTTCTGCATGTTCTCAGGAATTGAAGGACTAGATTATGATAAAACAGAGTTTAAACTTGCAAAACCAATAATGACACAAAACTGATTTTTTACCTAAACCAGCTTACAACTTTCCCTAAAGAGGATGTGGGAAGGATGTGTTCCATATTTCACCAGCAAAGTTCCACCAACACAATGTCGTGTACTAAATTACAAAGGGATACAAATTCCACGTTTAGATTTAATTTCAGACCCTACTCTGGCATTGTTGAAATTGACGAAGTTAAATACGTGAGGTTGTGTGCACAGCACTTGACCATAGCATTTTGAAAACTTTTGTGATTTCTTAAATCTTTTTATGTAATGAATTGCAAGTATTGTGCAGATAGAAAATATACACCCGTCTTAGAGTTATACACAAACCAATTACCTATGTCAAGAACATGGTCTTTTGAGTTTTTAAACTTCACCGTCAATAACAATATACACATCAGACTTATTAGTACTATAAAGATGAACTTTATGAAAAATCGTATGTGTTGTACTCGCATGACTTTCTCTACTGATGCACCAAGTATTCTTACAAACTCTTATTCTTCTATCTTCTTCACGTAAGAGAAACATTTGCAGAAATTATACTATTGCTGATTTCCTTGTAGGTGCAAGGGGAATATGGGAATACAGTAGGCTTAGAGCGATAGTCATATCTTTAGAAGCTTTGAAATTCCGTCCTCTTTACACGACCAAGAGATAAAAAAGTGAAAAACGACTATCCAACCGAGAAAAGTTTAAGCATTGCAAAGCTCACACAAATAACAAGAGTATCTCCAAAATGGAAGATACACAAGAAATGCATTTTATTTTATTTGTGTTTTAACAAATCTATATTTTTTGTATAGTAAAATTTGGTGTATCTCTATGCTAAAGTAATCAAGAGTAAGTAGGACAACGTGGACTATAGCCAAAAAATTCAAAATATACATTTAATTTGCCATACATTTTTAAATTCTTAAACATTTTTGAGAAAATCAAAATTTTCCATGTAAATAGTAGTTTAGGGTGGAGGAGTTTTCTTTAAAATCTTTTCTTTAAAATGCCCCATCCTTCAAAGATATTAAATACTAACTTTGGTTTTTAACCGACTTTTCTTTTTTGAGTTGTGCTGTTCATGGACACACATACACGAGGGCCTTTTTCTAAAAATGTTTTATTTCTATTTAGGGGGTCTCAAAACATATTTCTACATCGAAATTTTGGGTTGAGTACAATACTTCCTCTGCTTATTATACATAGTAGAGAAAATGAGATCCTCTGTTGTTTACAGTTTTATTCTTAATATTTAATTATAAAATCCTAAAGATAGCCTCAATATTTAGTTATAAAATCCTAAAGATAGCCTCAAGCTTGCCATAAATGAGTTTAAAATTTCAAACATATTTAAACACTTAATTGGAGAACTAGAGAAGTTTTCTGGTTATGTTTAATCTGGAGCATCTTCTTATAAGGTGATTATATTAACACTCCTTCCAGCCGTAAGATAGGACAAATCAGTGGTGAGGAATTAGTTTCATCTTACAGCCTCAATGAGGGGGATGCTCTTCTAAAGATACCACTCAACAACCCTAAACAAGCATGAAGGGTGCCTTGCACCGAGACAAAGACAGGCATCTAATAGAAAGCAAGTTTCCAGTTGAGCCTCAACTATACCAGTAGTTTATAAATACATCGTGCTATTAATACAGCGGGCAACTAGCCAGATAATCAAAAGATCTAATAGCTCAGCGGTTGACATATGTCGGTGGCATAGCATGCACAGCTGCGTCTCAAACCCTTGAGCGCCCAGTCTTTCTCCAGTTTACCAAACGTAAATGTCAACGCTATGGTGCATTTCTAATCCTCAAAGTGTCGGAATACGTCCAAACACCAATTACTCCGTCTATTCTAAGGATGACAACATGCAATAATTTATTTCCTTCTTCTAGTTCGAATGCTAATGCCTCCGTTCTATTTATGAACCAAATTTAAAGAAAAAAATTAATGCACGTGGTGTTCGCCTTCAAACTACCATCGTTTACCAAAGAGTCACATTAATGTAAATCTATTCACAGATTCAGAAGGCAGAAACATTAGCCATTTCATAAGAGGATACCCAAAGATAGTTCGCATTTCATCCTATATGTTCCTTCTTGAATTCAGATTGTCCCTAGGACTTCCAACGTTGTCTTTTTAGATATATGTGCCACTCTAAGCAGCTAATCGTTTAGCCCATGGGATTCCATGTAGGGCACGTAAAAATGTTGCAAGTGTGTACACAAGAGTTTAAGGAAAATATAACAGTTTAAATTAGTTTAAATAGGCATGTATGGATATCCAGTGCACGTATGAGTTCAACCGTTGCAAAATTACAGTAGTTGGGGACATTGCTGATCCATTTAAAATGTAATGGAAATCTTAAGCAAAATATGGGTGGTTTATGTGAAATCCTATCATTCAAGTTTAAATTTCATGTACATATATGATTTTACAAGAAAGGTTTCGATTCAGTTAAAATCTTACTGAAGTTGATAGAAAATGAGTAGTAAACGTACTCTGTAGAAAAAAATTGACTTAATGGACAAAAAAAATCCTTCACTAATAGCATTATTGTTATAATCCCCTTTTGGCATAGATATTTAAAATCCTAGCAGTGGGAGAGGTAGGCATTTAGTAGGGTAGGTAAAACCCAAATTTGCATGATTTTGTCAAGTGGAATGTCAGTTTTTTGCCTTTTTACATGCTAAATCAAAAGTAGGAACTACCCAGGTGATACAATATGGGTACTCGGAATTGTCCTCTTAGAGGAGAGTAATTAAGAGTGTTTTAAACAAAAAATGAATAAACGAAAACTCTATCAAGCATGTCCATGGAAGCCAGTATTAAAGAAGTGCGATGTTGTTGTCAACTGAAAAAAATGTAAGATTACCTAGTTAAAAATTGGATATAAACTTTAAGAAGTGTAAACAGGTAACAGAAAACCCTTTCAGCTATAACAGAAAGTTGTTGGAAAGGGTAGAGCGAGACTGAAAAATTCAATGCTATGACCGGGATTTGTACAACGGATCTACAGTTACCGTCCGGTTGCACTAACCACTAAGTGATCATGGTCAACATGGCAACATGGTCAAGGGGGCATTAAATTCTCCAACTCACTTGCATTTTCCCCGGTACGGTAAACCACACAAAGAGATCTCATTGTATATGAGACAACATACCTTAATGGCGACTTACAGTATTGTAAGTACTTAAGTCCCAGTCTTCTAGTTTAGCCATCTATAAGGTCAATCTATGTAATTAATGTTCTTCCATACAATAGCCGTGTGTAGACAGGATTGGAAAGGGTAAAGCGAGACTGTAAAATTCACTGCCATGACCAACACCGTTGTTGCTTAAAGATGAACATTTTCATGAACTGGCTCCTTACACTCCATCACTATTGTCAATTAAGACATGCGGTGAAATCCGCTCGTATTACAGATTTAAAGTTACTGATGATTGCTTGGACAATGTAAGAATTCATATTATTGCTGGAACCATTTATTCCATGCTATTAAAAAGAATGGAGCATGCCAGAACTTTTTCAACAAGAGCCTGAATGGCGGACTTTTCATCATGAATTTGTGTTTTATGAATCCAATGACAAACAAAGAGACAAATACCACATGTCTCAATTTAATGTAATTAAAACTACTCCTATGACGGAAAGCAAGAAAGATTCTGGTAACGTTGAAACGATACTAACCTTGAAATTAAAAATAAAATAATTTCACAACTACTTAAAACATCATAGTCCACATGGTGCGGACACAATGGAAAAACTCCTGCAATATTGTGAACGTTACCGTAGTTGCAGTTGCTCAGAACAACGGTATATTAGTACTTATGACTGTTTTGTCTCCACGTAACCAAGAATGCTTTTATTCAAACCAAAAGTTGGTAAAACTACACGAAAAATATTTTCTTTTCTTTTTGTGCAAGTGCATGTGAGTATTAAGGATGATACCCGACTTGCATGTGCCTACAACAACTGTGACACTGCCAGAAGAATACAAAGCAGAATATTGCAAAATAATTGAAATAGCACAAAAAAGACTTCCCAAAATCATTAGTAGACAAAAAAGTGAAATGAGCAGAAAGGTCCTCAACTTGCTACAAACATAATCTGATTTGAAAAACTGCATAACCATATTCAATGAAGCGAATGCCATCCATGATGACATAAAACACTAGGTGAAATTACCTTCCTCTTTTATATGAACAGTAAGAGAAGATGCGTACACTGCACGATGAATGATTTATCATTTTTGTTTCAAAAGTAACTCATTAAAGCTGGCATTTACTTAACTTCGACAAGTTCAGTATGTTCTTTTTGGACGTGCTACCAAATTCAAATTTGGCAAGTAAACTCAAATATAAACCCAAAGCAGTTGGTGTGGACTAGTGAACAGGGAGGACTGTACCCAGTAAGAACCACGTTGAACCCTGCAATAATTATATTCTGCTCCTGCAACGGCATTTGCAGCCCTTCACAATTCGCCAGTGTAAAACACTCTGTAATTGGTTCGTCAAGATGTTACGAAGGGGCATCAAGTTCGAGCTGTGAAAACAAACCATCAACTAGCCATTCCGGTGAGATATGGTGATGATGATGATGATGATGATCATGATCATGATCATGATCATGATGATCATGATGAGGAGGAGGAGCAGAAGGAGGAGGATGAAAACGAACCTAGTGATTAATATTATAATTGAAATATCAAATATGGCAGTATTGGAGTAATGTATTTTGCTAAATGATTTGTGTACAACTACTTATTTTCTCGCTTTCTAAGTCAATTTTAATTACCTATATAAATTCCATTTTGCCAGCTAGTTAATTTAAATAAGAAATAACTGTGAAAACAATGAAAATCGGTGATGTGTCTTTTATCTCTCTTTTACTTTCTCTACCATATACCTATAGTGTGAAGAGGAAGTATTGCATTGCAAATCAAAATTCGATACCTACATTTCACTGTTAACGTGTTTTGAGACTCCCTAAATAGTAATAAAAAGACAAAAGCACTTTAAAATGAAATTTTAGTTAAATAAAGTTTGTTTTTACGTTCAGCATTTTCCACAAATATTCAAAACAAATCCAGTCATCCCTAACTACTTTTTACATGGAAACATTTTCTTTATTTTAGATTTTCTCAAAAATGGCTATAAGGATTTTGATTAAAATGTCACATGTTTAAGAATTGCATATCAAATTAAATGAATATCTTGAATTGTTTAGGAGTAGCCTACAAAATTATCTTCATTCTGAAAAATTTTAACCATTAGAAACACACAACATATTGCTACACAAAAAGATATCATTAAAACACGGATTTAATGTTCCAAACTTCTTCTGTGGAATTAGTTATTTCAGAGATATGTCTTGCTATTGATTAGAATCTTCTACATATACTTTTCTCAAATGGAACTCGATATTCGTTATTTCTCGTAGTTGTGCAAAGAGCATGAAATTTCAAAACCTTTACATAACGACAGGGTCTTTAAAAATCCGACTATCGGTTTAGTTTCTCTGTCGTACGAAATCTGTAAATATGAACTGAATGTTTATTTGGATTAAGGTAATGTATCCATGAAGTTTGGAAAATCACAGAAAGTAAGATATCTTGTTGGAATTAAACAGTTATTAAACATAATAACAGTAATCAGTTTACCATGTTTCAAAATTCTAGTTTGCATGGTTTTATCGCAAAATGGCGTCGTTCTAATAAAAATGCTCCACGATGCACTTTAAATCTGTACACTTAAAAATAGAGTTTACAGTAAATATTTTTCAAAAAGTTCTATTATATTGATTTTTTTATTAGCCACTATTATTGTAAAAAAAGAATTTACTACTTTTGTACTCTCCAAAATTCCTGATTTTTCAAAAGTTAATTTCGTTTTCAAAATGGAGCATTGTTTTAAAAAATATATGGTAATTTTCTTGAGAGGCAGAGAACAGTTTGAAACAAATTTTTTAAAAAAAATGTCATCGTGTGGAGCATTCTGAGTATGGTAAAATGCTGAAAAAAATCTTTGAAAGAAAACGAGGATTGAAGTTGTCCTGACTATAAATAAGGATGCTCCTGCCCCCTTATAGCTTTAGTCAATTGCTATTTTAAATGCATCAAGAGTGAAAGCGAGATGTTTTCCTTAAGTTTACACTGCATATTATTTAATTATCAATAAATGTAATTCTTTTAAATTTTCAAAAATTTTTGGACAAATTTCATAAACGTTTGCTAGAATAATAAGCTTTTATAAGAATAATTTATTGAAGAGTGAATGGAGAAAGTGCTATGAATGGAACATATCAAAGTTTTTAACAAAATTGCTCGCTTAATTCAAACTCCCTCTCTAGCTTCAAAAGTGCACGGCAGTGATATGTTAGTGCAAAGAAAACAGTCCAGACAGGTTATAAAATTAGAACCAACAGTCACAATATTATTTCCTCTTAAATCAAGCAACGGAATGAGGCATCCCCGTGCACATATACTAGAGAAGTCGTCATTCATTCTCAAATGTAATTTATTACAGCTCTTGTAGCTCTTTGCTAAGTTCCTGTGACGTCATGCGGGTATTGGGATGGATCTCTGTTCCTATTATCCGTCCCACTCCCCATCCCCCTCTCCGTCTCTTGCCCACCTTACTTCCAGATGTGCTGGACCAATTCGGAATGTAGAAAAAGAGAGCATGTATCCCAGACATGACAGACGGTCACGTTGCTTACTCGGGCCAACAAGCTGGGGTTGCACGCGAAGAATAGGGAGAAGAGAGCGAGGAGAAAGTGGAGGTGGAAGTAGGAGGAGCAGAAATAGAGAAAACGTTGTAAAATGTTCATCTCTTTATGCTTGTCACAAGATTCAGTGAACCAACATTCGGCGCTCCGAGCAGAAGTGTTTATGGATCGTAGTCGGCCCAAGTGTTATGCTTCTCCATACCAAACCGGTCGTTATTCTGAACACGTGTGGAAGTTTTACTCGTGGCACGCAGATACCTGTGGCTTCCCTTCTGTGCAAACGTTTGAATATCTTATAGCCATATAAACTTTAAGTTATTCAACATAAGGATTCAAATGTGTTATCTTTAAAACGATTTTATTTCAACGCTTTGTCTCAAGAGGAATTAAGGGTCACAAAATAACGGAAACATTCCATTCTATCTGCCATTGACATTTACTAACATATGGTTTCATCGGAGTAGAACATTCGTTGTATAGAAGCAACAGGCTGCACTAAAGTACCTGGCACATAGAACTCGCCTTGAAATCTGCGGGTGGTTAAGGTGTCTGTGCTTTAATGTTTGTTATTGTTGGAGTAAAGTTTGGAGAGCTGCCCAGTGATTCACGTCTCCTGTAAGGCAAAAAGTCTTGCCCGTGTCTGCAGTTTCTGTCGCCGAACTCCGTGCAGACAGAAGAGTGTCGCGCAAGCGAACGTGAACGTCGAACCCTTAAAAGGCAACTTAGGTTTGGACTTTTAATAAACGCCCATCTGTGCTGTTACAATGCCTTTGAGCTCCTAGATTACAATTACAACGCTTCAGTTTGTGAAGTGCGTTTATTGTTACTGTTCTATTTAAGTGGACTAAGAGGCATCATGTTTGCCAACAAGTTCGCCACTGATCACTATGAGGAACAAAATGAAAACAACGCTCATCTTCAACTAAACTCGCGCCCTCCATCAGGAAGCAACCTCAAAAGGTCTCCAAGACTCATAGATGACTCGCCTAGAGATATACTGGCAAATCGTGTGTCTTTCTATATGGATGACCTTCTAGCCTCTTCCAGTGAGGATTGGAATGACACCTCGGCTTTAGATCTGAGGCAGCAACAGAATCTTTTGCTCAAGAAAAAGCTAAATCATCACCAGCATGTTCCCAAGAGCTTGATTACGCGAGAGCGATCATTTAGAGTGAGTCATCACGAGAGAAAACCCGTAAGGCGGCATGCTTCGGATGTGTCGCCCTGCAGGAGACAACAGGCGCCGTGCAGACTCCAGAGAAAGAGAAGCGGTGGTGGAAGCCGGCGGCAAGGTTCGGGAAATCGGCGTGGAAGCCATGGAGGTTCATCTTCACAATGTGACCTCGCTAGATCTAGCAGTCTAAGGAGTTCGAGCAGATCAAGACGGTTGCAGGAAGGTGGAGGAACTGTAAACCGCCGTGATGATGTCTCGAAGGGAAGCAGTGGCTTCCAACTGCCACACAAGGAACTACCTCCGAAGGAAAGAAGGAGGAGGATTATTGTGCTCATCGTTATCGGGACCTTTCTGTTTTTGGTGGCCTGTAGCGTCCTAGCAGTCGTTGTGACCCTGACGCACTCTTCATTCCATCGCAGTGATGCGCCACCTAATCCACATGCCAATTCATCAGACGTCTTTAAATGATACGGACAAACTGAGGTATTAATTCTAAATTCACTTATTTTGCTTTATCATAGTATGCTTAATTCTATTAATCCTTTCATTATTGCCTAGATACCTAATGAAACCAGTGACCGCGTGGTGCTGACCACGCCTTGTCAACCTTGTTCTCAATGTGCTAAAGACTTACCGCCTGATTTGAAACCACATGCTTACATTATTTAGTCTCCATTACGTATGACTGCTATTTCTGTTGAATGTTGGCATGCCTCCTGTTGTTTCTGTGCAATCCGTTGCACAGTTAACGTTTAGTTTGCTCCAGAGCCAATGCGAGTCATGTAAACATTCAGCAGAACTAACATACTTGTAGGAAAATATCCACAAGGCAACTACCACCTGTACAAAATGCATATAGACGTGGACACCTAAATTATTGTGTAAGTAAAAAAACACAAAATTGAATCCGTATCTTAACTGTTGCCAAAAATAAGATCCGAAGTTATTAACACTGATCATTTAGAGGACAGGTAGTGAACGCCAAAGTACACAGAATTTGTCGCCACAAGCGAAGAAACCAAACTCAATCGCAAATGTTGACGAACAAAAAGATAATTCTGTGATGTATACGAATTTCGAAACTGAATATTAAAATATGTAAATATATCACGTATCCTAGATTAACTAATCCAAAATGAAATTCAAAATACCTCGTTTATCTTCTTCTTTGTTAGTATAAAATGCTTTGTCTAATAAAACAGGTCCTTCGAGAAAATAAATCTATTGCTCTCATCATTTCGCATTCCTGAAAATTATTGCGTCGCAAAAATATTTGACATAAATTGAACATTTTATGATATCCACATTTTTATGCAGTGAGTTTTTTTATCCCATATGGGTTACCAATTATATAAAGGTACCAAAATTTATTAGAATGAAGAGCTCTTCACAAGCAATTTGAATACGATTCAAGATATACATTTTATTTGTCGTCTTAAAAGCATTGTGTTACACAAAAGTATTGGAGTAATTTCTAAATAATTAAAAACAAGTCAAAATATTTTATGTAAAACATAGTTTCGCGTAGGTTTGTTTTACTGGGTACCTCCTCTCTTGGAAGATGAATTTAAATGCCCCGTTTGGCATTTATGCTGTTCACAAACACAAACACGTGCACCATGTACACACGCGCGCGCGCACGCACACATACATACATGCACACAAGGATTTGTTTCTAAAATTATATTTTTATTTGGGGCTTTTCCAATGAAATCACTGCATCACATTTTTGGGTGGATCGTAGCACTTTCACTTGCTGAAGGTTATGTAGAGAACGTAAAAATGTTTTGTGCTAAATATAAGAAATTAAAAGATTTTAAGTTAAAATAAATAACCTGGAAGCTTTCTTTTGATTTGACAGACATGCTTGGGTTTTGTTTTAAAGAAGGAATCTACCCTCGTCATGTGAGCTGTTTTAACTCTAATTTTAGTAAATCTTCTTTCCATGATGTGAAGAACTCAATAGCCAATACCAAGCATGTGCATTTACTTGGGGTGTATTTCATTTAATGTATGTACATATCTGTACACGATTAACCGAAGATGTCTCATATCACAGAGTTTTGTAGTAGTAAATACCATACAACTTGCTCATTTCACCTGAAAATCAAATGCGTCTTCGCCATGACGGCATAATCAGGTTACTGATTTCCATTTCAGAATTTTAGAGTGAACGAGTTTCTGAATAGAGATGGAAGAAAATTTTAATCTCTTTGACTCTTCCAGTTTCAAAACAATGCTATATTTTAAATAACCATTTCTAAGCTTAAGTCAAGTACAAGTCCTCGAGCATTTACGCATAACTGTGACAATAAATTTTTGGTTCACTGTTACTGGCTAATACGAAATTATTTAAGCAGAAGATCAATAATTTCATATAAAACTGAAAGGGAGATAAATGATTAATTGCAATAAATAATTTCCGTAAAACCAATTAAATATGTGAGAGGAACATACTCAAGTTTTTCATGAGAGAAACGGTTGATTAGCTGTCATACTAAGGAAAGGCAATTAGTATAAAGTAGAGTCGCTAAAGTCATTACGTTACGATGATATCAAGTCAACAACAATCCATTCGTTCACGGTGTACTTAGAAAACAGTTATATGCAAGGTTCAGGAAGCTAGAGAAGCTTACGTAGGCGAAACTTCAGAAAATTAGAAATGGAACAAGATTCTTAGTATTTAGCAAGCCCCTAGTAAAACATTGCTTCGAATACGATTTAGCAACTTAAGTTAGCAATATAAATAGCAACGTTGCTAGGGTAGTGATGTACAGGCGAGACTTTATCAGATGAAAGAACATGCACTCCTAAATTTCGTGTATTTACCTTCTTGTTTTTCAACCTTACAGAAATACTTATTGTGATCGATTATCGGCAGCTCCTAGCATCAAAAGACCGACAACTTACGTTACGCATTACTATTATCATCATCATCATCACCACCACCACCACCATCATCATCATCATCATCATCATCATCATCATCATCATCATCATCATCATTATTATTATTATTATTATTATTATTATTATTATTATTATTATTATTATTATTATTATTATTATTATTATTATTATTATTATTATTATTATTATTATTATTATTATTATTATTATTAAACATCTGCAGAAGCACAGTCTCTTCAATAATAGAACAACGAGTAATAATGATAACAATGCAAGTTATTGTTATATTTGCTTATAATTTTCTTGAAAATCTAAAGCATTTCGAAGAGCTGCTTTCTCTGTAGTCGACTGGTGGTGTTGGTAGCACTGTGTAATGAATTTCCAGCAGTTTATCGAGATGATAAACTAGCAGGTAGGAGAGACTATATGCTCTGATTTCCTTTTTGATTGCTGGAAGCTGTAAATTACGGTAAATGTATTTATTAATGGGGATGTTAACAATGGTTTTGGATTAAAAACACTCTAGTGTCTCGATGCTTAGCTGCTCCACTTTCATATGTCCATATTTGTTCAAGGATAGTTTTAGATGGTTAGTTTGCTCACCACTAATGGTTTTTATTCAGCTCCATAAATCAGTGGACTTTACTGCAATTTAAATTTAATTATTTTCATTTAGTACATGTGTGCTTTCTCCAGGTACGCCCTCGAGACACATACCTCGATATTTTACGCTCTGCTTTTCTGGAATAATCGGAGTAACAGTGGTCTTTTTTAAAGTGTAAATGTTATATGATGGGTTTTAGCTTTATTTACTTTAACTCTCCACAGATTTTTATATCAAGGGGGGGGGGGGGTGGAGGCATATTGGTTTTGGACATGCCTTATTGTTGTCCAATTCGCACCATATTTTTGGAGTTTAAGTGGTAGAAATTAAATGGGTACCAAATTTAAAGTCACTCGAATGAACTGCTTTATTTTAATAATTTACTAAAATAAATCAATTGTATTTAAAACGTCCCTCCCGTCAAAATAGTTAAATAATTTTTCTAAAACTTGTTAATCTATGGATATATAACAATAAGTTGCAACGGAAATATTCTGTAATAATCTTAACGCTAGCGAAAGATTATGTATATCTTTTTTGAGTTATTTTAAACTTTGACGCACATTATTTTTTATTTTGTTTAAGTAATGCACAAATGTTTATACCCGTAGAATATTTTATGCACAATATAGGTGTTAACATATGCACAAAGTTTGAAGGAGGTCTGAATTAAATTGCGATGAGTGGAGTATTTTGAATGGAAAAAAAATGTTTTGAGAAAAAAACTATTTATATGTAACATTTACTAAGTTTTACCTGAATTTTTTGCAGCAGCATACATATGGGAGATGACAGAATTTACTATATGTCGTTGTATTTTGGTTCCTGACCACCTTAGAAACGAAATTCAAACGTAAACTGAAAAATATAAGATGTGTTGCTTCTTTAAGCTCAGTGGGTGCGTGTAACCTCTTGCTAAGCAGCGCCTGTGTAGGACCTTCAAAACTGACCGCGCATGAAAAATAATTGCGTCACCGTGTAGAGAAGGATTGGGGTATAATTTTACGACAGAATTCAAGTTTCGAACTTTTGACTCCTTTTGGTTAAAAACTCAGTAGCGTCCCCTTAAATGCTTGTTCATATACAAGTTGGGAAGTGGTATTTGTTTCTTCATGAGCTGAAAAAATAACCGCAAACGTTGCTAAGGTTTTTAGCTAGGTAAGGAGTGTACAAGAGATAACAACGAGTGATCCAAAAGACTCCGAACCGGCTGCATTATGTTTTATCTGTACACGTCCTCGGCGCTCATCGGCGACTGCTGCTGTCATAGAACAGCGCGGATGAAACCATATATTTTTGAAACTACTTTTAAAGGCTTTACTCATCAATGTTATCGTATTAAAGGAGATGCTGAAACTGATTGTCCATACATTTTGGCACCTCTTTAGAAAACTATTTACTCGCCGTAATTCACATTGAGAAATACTGGCAATTCCCTTTTGATATTTTGTTTTAATTCTTTCAGGGTGTGTGGGTTTGTCTTGTACACTTTATGCTTGAAGTTACCCCAGAGATAGAAATCTCAGATCACCTGGAAATCTTATTGCAAATCGCACTTTCACTTGGTGATCTGAGTCAATTAACACATACGAATCGTAAATACACGCTGTACAATAAAAAACAAATGCTGAGCCATAATACACTTTGTGACCAAGTGCAGGACAAAATAATAAAGCACACTGGTGATAAATCATCCACACAATATCATGTCAGCTCAATACTGCACCTTCAGAGCAGAGAAAAACAAGTCAACCACATGACCTTGTGTACAGCAGCCGTGCTTCTGTGTGCGCAGCGTTCGGATGTTTTTGTGTCTCTGTAGAATTGGTCTAAACTTACCTTGCGGTATGCCTGACATTACCTATAGGAAATGTATAAGAAGTTCATTAAACTATGTTTATTCTTGATAACACGGAGCAGAAAAAAAATAAGGTGTTATAAAAATGGTATCAAAACTAAATAATAGGTAGCAAAAAACATATGAGTGTGTTATATCCGACTTTTATGTGCTTTTGCAACGTTTTAGGTCACACATACTGCATAAAAGCTCCTCAGTAACAAACACCAGCAGTACGTCGTAAGCACTAGCGCCTGCATGGTCATTATTAATACGGTTTACACAAGTCCGCAACGGAAAATTTAATGGTGTTGCACAATAGCTTTTACAGATGAAGGAGTTAACCACACTGCTGCTTCTCAGACCTGGTTTAGTTGAGGGTAGCCACTGAGACATCTAAAGCACAGATTGTGCTCATCCAACATACACATGCTTTGTATTTAAACACATTCCAGTTATCTTACAATTAACGGGATATGCTAGTCATGAAATCTGATTTGTTACGTCCACATAATTCAACATATATTATACTGTTCATAAAGTGATTCTTCTATCCTCGCTATGTTACTTAAACTTAATCGAGCGAGAAGATTCCTGACCCATGGGTTTTTTCGAGTCACTAGGTGAATGCTGAGAAGGATAATTACACCCCCGAAATTCCCGTCCCTCCATTTTATTTCCCTTCCTTTCAATCCAGTCTTTCAGGGTCACAAGTGTTGGCGATGGACGAGATAGCGCTGCCTTGGAGGGATTTGCGCACTTTAACTGTTGTTATCGAAGGTTCGGTGGCCTTATAGTGGCCAGGTCTACCAGGGGGACCGCTGTCAAAGCCCATACGGTTTGTGGCTGCTTGGCAAACGATGGTGTCGAGATGAATATGCAGCACACGTTAGTGACCCTCACGTCGTCTCGCTGCTCGCCCGAGTTCCCTTACTCCCGTAGAGCACTTTCATTCCACCCCTTTCTCACAGGGGTCTGACATGGAATAGCATGCATAGGCTCAGTGTAGAATCCCCTCCGCAATACTCTGCCTTTATTTTTACTTAGACTTTTATCCGGGAAGTGGTTTAAAATTAAGCAAGTAGTTTTTAGGAAACTAATGCCGGTCGCGAATTCAGAACGATCCTTTCTTTTTATTCTCAGTCTGCCTTGATATCTTCTACCATAGGATTTGTAACTGTACCTATACTATTTTGATAACTATTTGTGTCCTAATTACAGAAAAGCACTGTTTTATATCATATGTCAACATCTTAAACATATATTGTAACCAACATTATTTCCGTGTTTCTAAGAAAATACAAAATCACAAAGAGTTTTCAACTAAAGGACTGTTCGGCGCAAGAGGATTTTCTAGAAACCTGGTCGCATCCTTGAAAAATATTGAACTTAAATACAAGTTTGGTATTCTCTTTTTAAGTATGCTCGCCACAAACACACATACAGAGCTTTTCATAAAATTTATTTTCCCAGTAAGTCAATGGACACCATTTCCGGGGAAATGCCGATATTTTTTTGGGTGAAATACTATATGTTAAATGATAATGTAAAAATAAATTAATTTTATTTAGAAGTCTTAACTAGCTACATATTTTAATTTTTTCGTTACCTGTTTTCATACATATTTTCCTGTTTGTTTTCCTTTCATGTCGGTTACTTTTTCTGTTTTACCTCCCCAGCCCCCCTCTACACAGACACACGCGGGCTTGTATGAACACTAACATCTGTGCCCGAGGTGGGACTCGAACCCGCATCCCTTCGCACTGCTAACTTCGTGACCATGGCCACGACATCCGGCAACATTGTCATATAGTTGGGATATCCTTGTCCTTTATTAGTTTCTATAAAATTTAAAGGCTGAATTAAACCTGTTTTCCAAAACACAATTGAGGCCTGCGTCTTATTTTACACTCTCTTCTTTTTCACTTCTTCTTTCGCTAGTTAAGGCAAAGAAAGTAATACGACTCGAAAATTCTGGAAAGAATCATTAAGTTCACCCTATTTCCTCCCCATCGATTTCACTTCGCCTTTCATCTCCTTGGTTGTTTCAGGATTCTTAATGTCGGCGAGAGTTTCGGTGTGCATGGCAGGTACTTGCTTTTCGTAAATCCTCGTCCTCCGGATCGGGAGAAGTCTCTGAGTCCCCAGGGAGAGAAGCCGGAGTACAAGTTCCCACCGGGGAGCCAAGGAGTTTTTATGGACTCTGCTCTCTGCTGCCTCCGTCCGACCACCCTTCGTATCCTCTCTCCTCACCCCTTCCTTCCAGGACGCCCGATTTGGATCTGTAGATCTTCTACAGGTCGAGTGCTGGGTCCCCATCGAACCCCGTCTATCCTATTTATCCTAACATATGCAACTCCTTTTAGATAATACGTATAATTTAATATAACTGTCTATTGTGATTAACTAAGAAACAAGGAAAAAAGTAAGTTATTAATAAAAATATCCCCTATAATTTATATGAAGAAATAATTTACTAGACAAAGTCGCGTGACTCTTGCACGTATTGATTTTAAGTTAATTATTTACTTTCTATTATTAGATTTCTGGTAGATCATATAACAGCTATCATTTCATTCGAAAATATTTATATACCTGATCATTTCATACTTGAATGGGATGTAAAGTCACTCTTACTTAAGTTCTCTTCTGCAAAACGTATGGACTTGCGTTTAATATAAGTATATAATTCAGGTTATTTTCTGTTCTATCTAGTTTTCATATTTTTATTTGGACATGATATCCGTCATTGATATGTATTTACGTTCAAAACCTCCTGCCAATAAATTGAGGGAGGTTATTTACAACATAAAATAGTTTGTCCTGCTTCCACAGTCAACCTTATCCACTTCTTTGCCTTCCGATTCTTTGCAGCAGAAATAACACGTTTTCCTAGGACAAGTATCGTCTTTTATTCGCCCCCATTCCTATAAAAGTCTTATTACCAGGCAAACAAAGAGAGCCTCCTTTACATCCAATTACGATTCTAATTCTTCATTCTCCCATAATACTTTAATTTCCCAAAACTTATTTCAGATGTTTAGCCAGAAGTGCTGGTCAGAGTCAGAAGTTATTTGTGGCAACTTTGTGAAAGAAAAATCTCTGTATCTTTTATTGCTGGAGGCCGCCAAGGTATGGAAAACAAAGTATTGTTTCAAATGGCAATTTCCACACCAAGTTTTCACTAATGCATAATTAAGATCACAAAAGGATATGGCTTCACAATTTTATAAAATATAAATTATAGATAAAGATTTGTTATATTTATATTTAAAAGTTTAATCTTTGTTAATTATCGCACGCAAAAGAATTGTTGCAGAAATGTTTGTTTATCTGATCCTAATTTGGAAAGAATTGTAAGCCGACTTCACACCAAAAATGACCCAAATATGTGTATTTTTATGTGTAATCGAAATAATGCAATGTCTACATAACATAAAGCAAAATATATTCGTCAGCTACTAAAAAACGACTATTCTCTTACACGTATCAAATTCCAATGGAAGTAAAGCACTTGCTGAACGTTATAAACACTTCCTCATTTCAAATTAACTAAAAAAAAAACATGCAGAGATTAAGAGGTGGAATCAGGACTGAAAATTCAATGTCATAGCCGGGATTTGAACCGCGGACATTGAATGTTTCAGTCCTGATTCCACCTCTTAAGCATTTTCCACAAACGGTTCGTGTGTTTAACACCAGCAGTAAGCTTGTTGGCATAAATAAATAATGCAGAGATTGTTGAAATAAACCACAGAAATAGTAAACAAGCTAAATAATTTCAGAGCACAGGCCGTCCATTCAAATTATTAGGCAAATTCACAAGTTTCGTTGAAATGTGTATACTCTTCATGCTTGTCAGAATATAATTATGACTCGCAGAACCTCTAGAAGAAGGGCATGGCTTTGTGACCATTGGTTTCACTTAATCTGCTAGTTGGGAAATGCAACGGAAGCTCTTGGCATTCGGCCAGATACTGTTTCCTGTTTACCTAAAATAAACATTCTGAAGTTAAATCCCACGTTCGGAAACGTACAGTGAATGTAAATTGCAGCTTTGAACAAACAAAAGACTACTGGAGTTCCGGCTTAAATTGGTTTGAAATTCACAATATTTGTTATATCTCTCAGCCTTACTTTATTGAAAGAATTATTTGAAATATCCATCGTGGAAGACAAATAAAACTTTACGTGCTCGCGCGCGCACACACACACACACACACACACAGAGAGAGAGAGAGAGAGAGACAGTAATAGAACTATAATTCCACCGTTAAAAGCGAAAATATAATTTAAATGTTTTGCAGCAAATATTTTCATGTACTTTCAAACGTAATGTTCTATGATTATGATTCTGTGATTCAGTCGATTGTGTTTACGTAAATGGTAAGCCATTGACACAATCACAAGTGATCTTGGCTACGTTCTGTGCTTATTTTATATTCCATTTATACTCCACTTTTAAGATATAAGGCAGGGCCTCTCAGGGTGCATTACACGGTGCAAGGTGCCAAATGCGACTACGAAAAGTTTACTTCGGTGCTAACATCCACTCGTTCTTCCCTTAAGCTTGTCTCGCTTGCTTTGCCGTTTCCGTCTTCCACACTTTCAGCGCTGTTTCTTCCTCATTTCCTCACCTACGTGCTGTGCGCGGTGTTAAACTGGTTAATTTGGTTTTTTAATGATCAAATCTGGTCTTTTGTTTTCATGATCTAGAAAGCACGGGTAGAAATCCCATTTTTACTTTCTCTACTGGTAAGTAGGGGAAGTATTGTATTCCACCCAAAAATTCGATGTCGAAATTTCACCGGAAATGTATGTTTTGAGGCCCCCTGAATCCAAAAAAAAGCATTTTTAGAAAAAGGTCCGTGTGTGTGTCTGTGTGTCAGTCTGTGTCAGTCTGTCAGTCTGTCAGTCTGTGGACAGCATAACTCAAAAACGAAAAGTCGGTTAAAAACCAAAGTTGGTATTTAAGTTTAATGTCCTTCAAGGGTGCGACACGAAGATTTTGAAGAAAATAGCCCCACCCTAAACTACCCTTTACATGGAAAAATTTTCGAAAATTTTTATTTTCTTGAAAATGGCTCTAACGATTTTGATTAAAATGTCATATGTTTGAGATATTTTGATGACAAATGAAATGTATATCTTGAAATTTCTGGCTATAGCCCCTGTAGTAGTATTTACTCTCGACGACTTTTGCATAACTGGTAAACCGTTAGAGATAGACCAAATCATACTACACGAAAAATGTAGATCTTACTAAAATACACAATTTATGTCTCAATTAATTTTCTTGTAGGGTGAGCCATTTCGGAGATATTCCTTATTATGCGTGTGAGTTACGGAAAACTTAGAACTTTCGTGAAAAGGATCATCGTTGTTCATTTTTCTATATGTTAAGCGGGCAAAGGCAACAGAATCCCAAAGCTTTAAAACATTTGACTATCGCACAAAGCCTACTGTATTCTAATATTCCCCTTGTACCTACAAGGAAATAAGCAATAAGATAAGTTATATAAATGTTTATCTTAACACGAAAAAGATATAGGAATAAGAGTTTGTAAGACTGGTTAGTAGAAGAGTAGAGAAAGTCATGTGAGTGCAACACATCAGAATGCTCTTCAGCAAGATGTAGTAACATCTTTAATTGTTCTTCTCTAGCGTCACTTACACTATGATTTCACCATATGTTTCTGCATATACCCTGTTACAGTGTTTTTCAACAGCTGACTTTCTTACTCATGTAATTATTGTACCGCAGCTGAGACATTTGACTCTAACGTCACGACTTTCAAACAAATAAAATGGTTCCCACTACGATTTAAATGGACTTTTGGCATCCTTTGTTTTTGGAGCATGTTGCTCCGTTATGAGATAGTTGTATTGCATCTACTCGTATCTATTGCACTGATAACCAAGCCGTCTATCAACACACGCTTCCTCGCTTCTTTGCTCTGCAGTAAGCCAGTTGAGCCGAGGTTTTTACCTTTGGAACAATTGTTTAACAGCAATTATGTTCACTCGCTTTACAGTGGTATTAACCTTTGGGTTGGTACTACTTTGGGTTACTACATTAAATTCATACACACTGTCACCCATATTTTCACACTCTGCAGAGGTGAATATCATCCTAGCCAAAGAAACATAACCAGCCATCCGCCCGGCAATCAAACCAAGAACTTCTGGATTTAAAATTTAGCATGCTAACTACCATACTAGGGAGGTAGTCTTTTTTTTCTTCTTCTTTTTTTACCGTGCTGGGGAAACCCCAGTTACAGACTAAGGCCCACGTGCTATGCACTGAAAGGGGAGGTGTACGCACTAAAATAACCCTCCACGTGTTAGTACCTGTATTTCTATGTATTAAATGCAAGTTTCATGCTATTGTCGAGTTCCGCATAACAAGCCAGTTAGAATGTGAGGGCTACTAAGCTGGCATGCCTTGCATGTGAGCGCGTCAAACGCTACTTCCTGGTACGATCCATAAATCCTGGACAGAACTAAGCGAGATTCATGCATTGCTTATCTCTAGTGTTGTACAGTGCTGCCAGTCGTTAGCTTATGCACTAGTGTTTAATGTCAATTTTACTACGAATATTTGCTTAAATCCTATGTATGCATGCTAGGAATTCTAGCCTTGTCAGATACAGTTCTACTTTGGTGCTGGCTGGTTCTTTCTGTGTTGTCTTGCCTTTTAAAACAATGTTTGAAAATCTGGTACAACTTTGGTGCATGTTGGACTTCCCGCATTGCAAATGCGATCAAGGACTCTGTTACAGATCTCCCAAGAAATGCTTTTCTTCATGTTGTTTCAAATTAATGAGAACAGAAGGAACCGTTGCTGTTAGACTGGATAGATCTCTGTGAGTTCACAGTAAAGTTTACGGACACTTTTATCCTACCTTCTAAAATATGCAGAAAAACGTTTTGAAATGCATACATAGTTGCGCACTTTCTCTTGCGGATGGTGGAAGTTCGATGCCTCTACAAATTGCTTAGGGCATTGCATTATAAATACTAATCCCGCACCTCTACAGTCCTTGGGCTACCAAGCAGACAGCTGGCCTCACGTCTACTTACCGCAGCGAGGTGGATGATCATCTAACCGATACGTTGATTATAACGTAAGTAAAAAAGAAATAAAGGAAAACTTCCTTTCATGAAGTCTATTTTGGTATTGGTAATATAAGAGTTTTGTAGTTTCATAAGCATATTCGATCCTCTTTTTGTTTTGGTATTTGGTGTGTGTGTGTGTGTGTGTGTGTGTGTGTGTGTGTGTGTGTGTGTGTGTGTGTGTGTGTGTGAACACAGGGTGGAAGGGAAGTCATTACATTAATTTAAACCAGTGGTAGATCTCGGTATTTGGAACATATTTTGTATTATTTATTTATGCCAGCAAGCTTACTGCTGATGTTTTTAAACACACAAGCCGCGTATGGGCACTGTTTAAGAGGTTGAATCAGAAACTGAAAAATGCAATGCCATAGCCGGGATTTGAACCACGGATCTTCCACTTATCGAGCGGCTGCTTTAACCACTAAGCTACCATGGCCAACTTGCCAGTACAACATTAAATTCCTCAGCTGATTCGTACTTTTTCCCGGTTAACCACAAGGGAATCTCACATAAGAGATAAATACCCCAAGGGCGACTTACAATTGTAAGTATTTTATGTCCCGGGTTTAAGTAACCTTTAGATGGTAACTCTGTGTGACGTACCATAATTACTATCGAATCTATGTCAGAAACAAGTTACTCTACGCATCTTACAAGTAACAAAGTGTTATCTTCGTACATTCTTGTGGAATTACGCATCCAACTTGGATAAAAACGATTTTTTCGAAATCGGCTGATCATATACACGTAATTATATATATATGTAAATCGCACTTATACGTAAATTTTTGTAGGTCCCGACAAAATGTAATTTAGAAACATATTAACAAAAGCTTATTTATACGTAATTCGCAGTTACACATATTAAATTTCAGTGAAATACAACTGAGTTTTACGTAATTAAAATAAACATACGGCATACCTTATCGTAAAAGAAACTCGGGGCATACTTTCCTTATTTCTGTTGACAAATACCCAACCTGTGCGGTCGGCTTTCGACACGGCACTGTAGTAGCAAAAAAGGAGAAGTAAACATAAATACTGTCGGTATTGGTACTTACTGTTGAATAGAGGTTTTGTCTTTCAGTTCTCAGTTGCTTCTAATCAGCCATAGAGAACAGAAAAAGGAAATGGTACACGCTATTTCAGAAAGTAAAATTCTAAAGAGAGGTGCAACTTAATCCAAACCAAAATTGTTCATATTTAGGAATTGCTTACAGCACCCTAAGTAGTCATCAGTAACAAAATGAGGCGTATGCACGTAATGAAAGAAAAGTGAAACAAGCCAAATCAACGGATTTCTTTAAAGGAGGACCAAGTTCAAAATAATGTTTTCTTCGCACAATTATATTTGTTGTTTGTAAAGTTTTACACCATATTGCTTTTTTTAAAAAAAAAATATGTTGTATTATCAAAATCTCAGTGGTAATTCTGAGTTACATGTAATCTTTGCTCTTCCCCTTGAAGAGTTCAACTGTACTGTGTGTGTGTGTGTGTGTGTGTGTGTGTGTGTGTGTGTGTGTGTGTGTGTGAGTGTGTGTGTGTGTGTGTGTGTGTGTGTGTGTGTGTGTGTGTGTGTGTGTGTGTGTGTGTGTGTACATATATATGCAGCTTGCAATTGAGGCATTTATCTTGTTTTATACATTTTGTGGAGTAACTCGTATATTTTCTACTCCATGGCATTCTTAACTAAAGGTCAAAGCCAAGAAAACTAGAATAACCCCAATATACTCGCATTCAAGTTCAAGTGTTTTAAGTTATTTTTACCGTTTTAGTCATAAAATTAAGTAAGATGTTTACAGCATGATGTCTGTTAGACTAGCTGGGGTTTTCAATGATGAAAGAATTATCAACATAGGTTTGGAACTACTTGCATACACAATCTATATTTTTCTCTTTAGAAGTACAGATAAAAATATGATGCTACTTCACATAACTCTCTCTAACCTCAAATATTTATTAGCGTCCATACAAACTATTCTTACGAAAGCTTACTTTTCTATCTACTATATTTTAATCGAGATGAATATTTCTGTAAATAGATAACTAAAATATTTGGTTATAGATACAAAGAGAGAAGCGATAGTCAAAGTTTAAGAGTTGGACGCTATATGCTACACTTAAAAATTTCACACTCTTTCCATGCGATCGTGAAAAACAATTGAATGTCGACAGGACTTTTAAAGAATGACATAGTATTGAATAATTCGAATTATTAATAACGGATATCTCAAATATATAGTTTCGATGAAATCTCGATACCGAATTTTCGGGTTAGCTGTAATATTTTCTCTGGAAGAGACAGTAAAAATTAATTTTGGGAAGATCTATAAACGTAACAGAAATATGGGTATTTTTATTAGAATTATACGTATTAAATAATATTAGACAATTCTAATCATGAATTTAAGCCTCTTATATTTATCTCAATCTGTTTCCTGATAGTTTAATACGTGCCTGATTTCGTAAGCTTGCACACCCAATTGTACTTCCAAAACACACTTTAGTTTCTCTTTCTTTTACTTAATGCAGGACAACAATACGATCTATAAGTAAAAGGTTAAAGGGTACAGGTACACAAGTGGACAGCTCGCTCACGACGGCCTACACAGATCTATTGTGGCTACCACCCCCCAGGATGCCAGGGATGAAATGAGGGAACCGAAGGGGTGCAGCTAGACAGGCTCACCAGAGACGCGTGGAAGTCCCTTACCAGTATCGAGATGTCTTCATTCCGGCGCTAGCCCCCGCCAAGCAGCCAGCATCACACCGCGAGTCCGGTTCGGTATCGCACTAAGCGCCCCCCCCCCCCCCCCAGGACAAGCGCCGACCGGACGCCACCCAGCGCCCAGAGCAGCAGTTATGCGCAGTCGTCCACGCCATCTGCCCGACACTGCCCACACCACACGCCTGGAACTGCACCACCTGAAAGATGATAAGAAAATGGAATGAAAGGAAATTCTAGAAAGGAAACCGTGGTATAAAATAATCCGCCCCAGCGTTCGCCTGGCTCGGGGAAACCACGGAAAAACCCATATCAGAGTGCACGGCCACGGGGATCGAATCCGCGACCTCCCGAATGTGGGCCACAGAGTTACCGCCTGAGCCATCCCGCTCGGTAAGTAAAAGAGGTTTAAGGGGCCCAATAAAATTTAAAAATACTACTTCCTTTCATTCTAGGAACTTCATATCAATAAAATTCGGTTGCGGGGATTTCAGTTGTATATATATATACAGTAAGCAACGCCACATTAATTAAATTATTTTCCGTGAAGCTGTCGCAGATTAGCTTCAAGGTTAGTATAGTTGTAAGTGTAGTGTATTTACAGAAAATAAAAGCAGAAATGTACTCCATACAGTACACATATCAATTTTTCACAGTATTTGATACCGCATGCAATTCCATTTTTATTGCATGAACACAGACATGGTCGCCTGATTGTGAATGCAAGATTTATGAGCAATCCAATTCCCGGGTTTTCATTCCTAGATAGAGTTTGGGTAACGAGAGCGCTTAGATGTATTGATTTACTAGACTAATATTAATGTCAATAATGACCTCTTCCAACTTTTGCATGTTTTGACTGACTGATTGATCGACTGACTGGTTGATTGATTCGTTGATTGATCCATTGATTGATAGATTCATTCATTCATTTATTCATTCATCAGGGAGACAAAACCATAATGTCTCATCCATCTTTCCTGCATCAAAGCGGATGGCTTGTTGTGCAGTATTTCAACCAGTTGTAGTTCAGCCAACCTGTTCTCTTAAGTGACACTGAGAGTGAAACTTTGATCAAAATTGGTCAAAAAGTTTTTTTTTTTTTTTACATTAAAATATTCCTGGAACTCCTGTGCATCTGGATTAGCTAACATTTTTCATATCTCCCACTCCATGTGGTCATTGCGGCCCTTTCAAATAGTGTTCTTCCCTTAATGTGCACAGCATGTTCCTATATAAAAGTCTGTTTTTCTCAAAACTACATTTCTGCATATTCCAAATGTATGTCCCGCCTCAGGTTTGCTTAAAATCCAATGAAAATTTCCAAAAGTATTCATAAATAGTAGCTAAACAATTCTATGGTTCAATATTGATGTTATCATTAATACGAATTCCAAAAACATTTTTGTATAAAAATCAATAATTTTTAAGATTAAATTCTCTTTCTTATTAAAAAACATTTTACTGCATAATCAGCAAACGTATTTGAAATATTTCTTCATACTATTGTTATTCATGTTTTAGAGTACCAGTTCTGCCAATATAAACCAATTTTGAAAAACCAGTACGTGCGTATCACATTTTGAAAATGTGACTTAATAGCATAATTAAATTCATAAAATAATTTATACATTATAAACGAAGTATCCAATTTTAACAAAATTTGGTGTACATCCTATTCTCATATAACTACACAGTAAACATTTGAAAAAAATCTATTAAGAAATGTGGAACTTTCAAATTTCACTCCCAGTGACTCTTAAAGGCCTTCAGGAGTCCTTCAATTAGACGCTTGTTGCGTCTTTGGGATCTGAACTCCATAAAAGATTCCTGTTTTACAATACACCACATTGTTGTGAACATGCAGATGGTTTCATCTTTCCTGTTACACAACTGCATTTGCAGACCTTTTCTTATGGGGATTGTGTAAAGAAGTGTATTAGGCTCACCATGGGTTTCATCTGCTTCCTGTCCAATTTCAGAATTCTTACATGGTATGGCAGTCATAAACTTTCGGCAATGTCTAAATAGCAAGTTTTCACTTGTTTCCCGGCGCGACAGCCACAAGGGGCCAAGGCCTACCGCCCAGCCGCTGCGTCCCCCACCTCTGCCCACTACAGGCGTCATTGGTGAGGTGCAGTATTGGAGGTTGGGACGTGGTCAGCGCCCCGAGCCCTCCCGGCCGGTTATGCGGTCTTCTAGACCTGGGGCCGCTACTTCTCTATCAAGTAGCTCCTCAATTGGTCCCCCCGGGACCTAACGAGGCCGAGTGCAGACCTCCCAGAGGGGATAAAATCCCCATGCTGGTACCGGGGATCGAACCCGGGTCCTCCGCACCAGAGACAAGCGCGCTACCAACTGCGCTACGGAGGCGGTCACAATGACATCTACTGGATACTAGATGGACTCTATTCCACCCAAAGATTCGATGCCGAGGTTTCACAGAAACACATGTTTTAAGGTTTCCAGAACCCCAGAAATTAATCGAGCGCGCGTGTGTGTCTGCACCTTTGAATAGCATAACTCAAAAACGAAGAAACCGGTAAACTTTCGTAGCTTCCAAAGGTACGTTACAAAATTTTCTCAAGGATTCCCCAATCCAAACTATCCTTTACTTGGAAAAAAATTTATTTGATTTTCTCAAAAACTGCTCTAGTAGTTTTGACTAAAGTAAGATATTTTCGAGACATATACAAAGCGTATCTTGAATATTCTGGGAATATCCTGTTAAGCCCTCTTCATCTTAAATGACTTTTATATTGCAGTTGGTAAACCGTAAGATATAAAAATAATATGACATAAAACAGATATCGTTAAACCACACATTTGATGCCGAGTAATTATTTTTTTCTTTTGCTGTGTTATTTCCGAGACGTTCATTATTATTGGTTTGAATTTTCAGATAATTGCACTTTACTCAAGTGGAAAATTGCTATACTTTTTTTTCCATGGCCATGTAAGAGAATGTCATTACATGGCAACCTTCTTAAAAGCTGATGATCGCTTAAACGCGAGGGATGAATCTGCCTTAGCATTCTGAAGGTTCTCGGTTCAAATGCCCTAGGATCATCCTCTCTGACTGAGGCTTTGTTTCAGGTTTTCCTCAGTCCTATATCTACAAACGCCGGAGCGTTACGCTGAACTTAGGCCTGGAACCCTTCCTTCCCAAATTTCTATTGCCAATTACAATTTCATTTCATGTTATCAGTGTCACCGCTCTGCCGCATGTAATGAAAATGGGCGTCAAACACTTAAAAACTCTGATGTGTTGCACTTACATGACATTCTCTACTCTAGTACTAACCATTCATACAAACCCTTATTCCTCTATCTTCATGTTAGTTGAGATAAACTTTTACAGAAATCATCGTATTGCTAATTTTCTTGTAGATGCAAGGGGAATATGAGAATACAGTAGGCTTTGAGCGATAGTCAATCTTTTAAAGCTGATCGCTATACGAAGCCTTTAAAATTCTGATCTCTTTGCACGGCCAAGAGATGAACAAGTGAATAACGATCTTCCATTTGAGACAATTTTAAGTATACTCATAAAAATAATAAGGAATGTTTCCGAAATGACTTACTCCACAAAAAGTTCATTTGTACATAAATTGTGTGTTTTAATGAGATCTACCTTTTTATATACCTACAGAGATTCTGTCTATCTCTTAGGTTTGCCGATTATGCAAACGTCGTCAAGTGCAAGCAGGACTACATTGGCTATAGGCAGAAAACTCAAAATATACATTTCATTTGCGATAAAAATATCTTAAACATTGCATTTTAATCAAAATCATTAAAGCCATTTTTTAGAAAATCAAATTTTTCCATGTACAAGTAGTTTAGGATGGAGGAATTTTCTTGAAAATCTTCGGGTCGCATCCTTGAAAGATATTAAACTTAAATACCAACTTAAGTTTGTAACCGACTTTTCGTTTTTAAGTTAGCTTATCACAGACATACACGGGCCTTTTTCTAATATTTTTTTTTTTCTTTTTTTTTTCCCTGTTTAGGGGGCCTGAAAACATATTTCCGGTGAAATCTCGACATCGAATTTTTGAGTTGAATACAATACTTTTCCTACTTACTATACGATATAGAGAAAGTAAAAAAAAAAAAAAACTTATACATGATAAGTCAGTTAAAAAGCGCCTATATTACACAAATCACTGCATAAAAAATCCGTTACTTTTAACCAAAGCTCCTCTGCTTTGCATTCAGTCATCACTTTAAAAGTTTCGGAAATTCATAACAAAAGTGATGAGAAAGGAGTAACATAAAATAGCTATGTAAGTGTAGGAACAAGTGGTAATATCCTGTTTCATTCTGTGTATAATCTCCACTAGAGCTCTCCCCTTCACAACACATCAAGGGTCATCAAAACGAACTGCCACAGAACGTTTTGAGTAGCATTCGCGCACTTCTATCTTCTGAATCTAAGGTAAAACTGGTAGAGATAGTTGAATGCAGAGAGCTATTAATCGCTTCTTAGGGAAGAAACTTTAAGAAATTTCCTATTATTATAACAATAATGCATCGATACTCTACACAGAAAACAGAGTAAACTCAAATGATTGATTGCGTAATCAATTGAGGGGATTCTCCATTCCTGCTGATTTACTTAATTTTTTACAGCACTGAGTAATAATTATTCTTTTGAATCATATTCCGAAGAAAACGACGCCCAAATGAGCTCGGGATCAACAGAGCTTCAAGTAGCCCGACATTAGTCTTCTTAGGATAAAGGAAATCCCCAGTTTTAAATTTAAAAAAAAAAAAAAAAAAAAAAAAAACTTATTCGTGTAACTAACCATTAGCGAGGTTCAAACTCGGGACCACTTAAATGTGAAGCAGACACATTATCCTCACACCACAGAGGCGGGCTATGCTCTGTTATTAATGCAAAAAGGTATTTGTTTTTTCTACAATAATGTTTTTGATCGACAACCCATTCATCTGCCTTGGTGGAAAGTTGAATTTCGTGCATTCAGTGTTTTGACATAACCTATCTGCACGTTTTGCCGTTTTCTGTATGTATGCGTGAACTATATTTACTCTACTCACTTTTGATTTAAAATCTTACCTGGATCTTTACTTTCTTTACTACGTATAGTAAGTAGGCGAAGTATTGTATTCCACCCAAAATTTTGATTCCACCGGAAATGTATGTTTCGCGGCCCCCTGAATACAGTTTTTGAAAAAAAGCTTCACCAGTAGGGAAAGTAAAAAGGCACACCAAAATTAAACCGTTAAGGTTTTTAAATTAAGTTAGAGGTAGAAAAGGTTTCAAAAAAAATCTTATTAATGTGCACTGAGCCCACAGCAAACTATTGTATGTCAGAACGCGGGAAGGATGAGAAGGATTTGTCCAGCGGATGTACCAGAACCCGGACAGAGTGCGACCCAACGTGGGGTCCTTTACGTATGCTAAAGATCTTCATCTCGGCATCAGGTTTATTCCCGTAACCACCCTGCCCAAGGGGACAAGTGACCGCAGCGCCGCTCCTACGCCGAGTACAGCAGTTACAGAACTCAAATTCTTCCACGAAGCAGCGCCGCACTCGCGCTTCACCAACACTTACGACCCTGAAACGTCCGGATTAAATAATGGTGAAAAGAAATACAGAGGCAGGAAGTCGCGGAAAGGAAAATAACCAACCCAGCATTCGCCTGGTGTCCAAGAAGAACCGCAAAAAATCTTTAGTCATATTTGTCGGCCACCGAGAATAAAAATGTTGGAAGAAATAAATTGTTTGCTTACACGTCCCCTTAAAAGTTTGCATGTAAAGTATGTATACACCACTCTTCTAATGTTGCCTTCTGCACCACAAATGAACACTATTGCTCTTTAATACATTTGGTATCAGGATTGACGCTTAGATAATCGAATACATAGAAACTGTCAATGATCTAATATAATATAAACAGCTTAAAACGTATTCTTTAAGATATGACAGGCCATTGTCACATTGATGTCGCAGTGATTTTTATAGTGAAAATTCATCGAAAGCAAAATACCCATATCCCGGCTTTCTCCTACTGCCTATTCACCGGAAGAAACACTGTAAAGTTTTAATTTGTAACGGCTGACTTTGGTCTTCTTCTGTTAAATGGTAGCTCCCTAAGACGTGATAATAAACTCGACCCTGCACGGAGGCTACAAGTGCCCGTGCATTAGACCGCACTGTAATTTACAACCAAGATTACATATAATTGAAGAAAAAATCAGCCACATTTAAGTTTCATTTCTTTCCCAGTGATGCATGTCTCCAAGATAAAAACTCAATAGAAAAAAATCTGATGTGTTGCACTCACATGACTTTCTCTACTCTTGTACTAACCATTCTTACAAACTCTTATTCTTCTATCTTCTTCGTGTTAGTTGAGATAAACATTTGCACAAATTATCTTATTGCTCGTTTTCTTACCCGTACAACGGGAATATGGAATACAGTAGGCTTTGAGCGATAGTCAAATCTTTTAAAGCTTTCACATTCCGTTCTCTTTGCACGGTTAACATATAAAAGAATGAATAGCGATGTTCCATTTGACAGAAGTATAAGTTCTCAAAAACTTACACAACGTGAAATATCTCCGAAATGGTTCACTCCACAAAAAATTTATTTGGGCATAAATTGTGTTTTAGCAAGATCTACATGTTTTCTATAGTAAGACTTGGTCTATCTCTTACGGTTTACCAGTTATGAAAAGTCATCCAGAGTAAATAGGACTTCATGGACTATAGCCAGAAAATTCAAGATACACATTTCATTTGTCATAAAAATATCTCAAGCATATGACATTTTAATCAAAATCGTTTGAACCATTTTCAAGAAATCAAAATTTTCGAAAAATGTTCCATGTAAAGGTAGTTTAGGGTGTAGCAATTTTCTTCAAAATCTTCTTGTCGCATCCTTGAAACACATTAACCTTAAATGACAACTTTGGTTTTTAACCGACTTTTCGCTTTTGAGTTATGCTGTCCACAACTGGCTGAGACACAAGCGCGCGCGCACACGGGTCGTTTCCAAAAATGTTTTTTTTTTGTATTCACGGGGCCTCAAAATATGTATTTCCGGTGAAATCTCGACACAGAATTTTTGGCTGGAATACAGTACTTCCTCTGTGTAGTAGGGAAAGTAAAAATTGCACATATTTGGTAAGTTCTCCCGTTTAACAGTTTTTAAAAGGCCGATATGTGTAAGGAATCACATGCACTAATAAATCTAATTTGTACATAATTGTTCTTTTCTTGTGATACTTAGATCTGTGGAAGGAGCCAGGACATGGGAATTTTTACTTTTTGATCTACTTTCACTAAAAAGAATTCCAGCTCTATCTGCAGCATCAATATGATGTTGACCTGTTGTTAAAATAGTGTAACATATAGGTTAAAATTGAGCAGAAAGATGGAGGGAATTCAATGGAATTTCTGCGAGTCTCCGAGAAACACATGGCGATGAAAACCTTGGCATATCGACAATTGGCTGTCAGCATATGGATAAGGGTGTTATAGGTATAGGATACGCTACATGTAGATCGTTGATTCCTTCAGAATGCATTATGCTGATTTCATTCAATCACTGCGCAGGTGAACCAGTTATGCACATCGAGGGATTTAGCTACGGAAGCGGGAACAAACCAGTGTTACCTGTTCCCACAGTGTTACCTGTGTTTAACCATGAGCCAAAGTGTTGCAGATTTGCATGTTGACAGGTACTTCATCACCTTAATGAGAATAAAATAAATATGCAATGTACCACCACCACTATCATTTGATGTGCTTCAACTCAAAAATCCGTTTTTCCTAAAAAAAATTGTAACCCTGGAGAAAGAGATTGCAATCATTTGAACCACAATTGAAACATTACAGAGAATGAATGATTTGCGTCACCCATATTTCCTCGAACCCAAAAAGAAAAGCAAGCACCATTAATCTGGGACGACAAAGTCATATAGCTACTTGGGCTTCTCGTACTTTCAATACATAGGTAAAGGTTTCTGAACTATCGTTTTCAGTTCATTCTGCGATGAAAATAAAAGTATTATTTTACAATGTACCAGTTATCAACCACATTACCCGCAATCACTGCACTAATGCCCTGAAACTATTCCAGGGATGGGTATGAAATAGAATATCTTCCATGATACGATTTCCTCCTCAAACTGAAGAAGTCGCTGATTTCACAATAGACATGCCACGCTGTGAGTAAGCATCAGGAATCAAGAAAAACGTTGGTGTGGTGACCAGCTTCCTACAGAAGTGTGTTAGAGCTTGATAAATATGGCAGCAGTCTTCAGTTAGCTTCTTATAAGTTAACATAATCTGTCATCACTTGCTTTACAGCACTGTTGTAATGTTACACACACTGGTATGCCTATAAACTTGTCTTAAATATATTATTTTTCCTACTGAAAATAAGATATTCTTAAATTCTGCTATAAGGATGTAGCAATTATCCTAACTGTTGTATTAACTTGGATTCTGGGCGTATTACCCAAGCACTATACTAGCTGACTCAAAGACCAGGTGGTAAGTGCCTCGTAATGAAAGTGCCGGTTTTGTTTTTCCAGCTAATAACTAAAAGTATTTGTATTCACGCACCAACTTCCCAAATGAAGTCATTACAACACTATGCGCAAGTAAATTTACTTATGAGTGACGTTCAAGTATCCTAATTTTTAGCGCAACGAGCTAATTGTGCGGGGTATAACCTTAAGAAGGGAGTGTTAATATAAATCTGAAAGCAAAGTAGAACCCCTATCGTGCCAGTAATAGTGTTCTCTACATCTTCTCTGCATGTAGTCTCGATCTACAACAACTGTCAAATATGAACAAGTAAAACAAGACTTCGCTCAGGATAACTTTACTTAATTAACGCTGTTCTGTTGAAATAAGAAGAGACACGATGTGTGTACATGACACTTGCGGACTCAAAAGAGAGCGACTTCGACGGGGAACTTCGAGTGGATGCTAATTAATATATGAGCTAAATTTAAATTGCTACCTAACTAACGTTAGTCGTTTAAAACGTTTCTTAACCTTTAAGAGAAGACGTGATATATGTGTGCCTGTGACATTTGATCGAGACAATTAGTTATTATTATAGTTATTAGTTATTATATTATTAATTATTATATTATTAATTATATAAGGGAAATCTGTGATGTGACACAGGTTTCAATATTATGAACTCTGAATCTCTATCATATTCTGTGTTCAAGATCTTGATGCCAATACAAATGATTTAGGCACAGCATGTTTCCTGGTATTATTATAGAAATTAAGAGTTAACCATCTTGAAGATATGTTACATAGTTTTCTAAAGCATACAAAGGGGCACATATTGCTTAAATTCGAGCTGAAATACGGATTGTCACAAAAAGTTATGTCACAAACTCTCAATGTTTGGTCTTGTTACTAACTGCAATCTCGATTTCGTGTAGTGCAGGAAGGGAGATGTGATCTAATGAGAGTCTGTAAAATTGGGATTTATCGGTTGTTTCCAAATAGTATATTAAATCCTTAATATGTTCTAGCCGTTATTTTCGTTTATGATTTGCAGTCTAGAGTGATCACCGGCACCTCCATGGGTACATATGTAGTTATGATGGGGAAATAAAGAACTTGCTATATTCGTAAATGATACGATAGTGTTTTCATGGTGATTCTGCAACGTACCGGGTCCTAATGACCTAATTGTCGACGGACCCTTAAACACCATCACTCACTCACTTTGTACCGTACATCATAAGCCACCCAGCAGATGATCAATTGGAACACACCGTCGTGAACTGACGCCCAACGTGATGGTTCAACCTATCTTTACCCGTGAATGGTTTAATTTAACATTTACTGAATTAGCACTACACAAGCGTATTAACTGAATGGTCAAACTGCAAGAAAGACATTAGAATATCTTCCATATTTTGGCAATTCATTCCGCAATTTGAAATTTCTCCTTAGAAAAAGAAATAGACAAGAAAAGAAACTCATTTAAAAGTTTAAAAAATGACTGTTTTCGCAGTGCTATACCAGGCGAGTCAGCTACCCCTTATTTTCCAGTTTTATACAATCCGCATTTTGTACTCCAACATGAAAACTTCAGCCGCCATGCTAGATTCTACCCAAGTATATAACATATTCATGTTAAACATATTCATGTTCTGCAATTCTAGGTATCTCAGTTGGACCGAGCGCAAGACCCGTAAGTAATCCTTGTGCTGTAGAGGCGGTTCGAATACTCTGCATGTACTGATTTTTTACCGTGTAATATTCACTAATAACATTGGTTGAATAATTAGTGTATTTAAATCTGCTATTACTTTAATTCGTAATTGTTTTAACTCCATTTTATGGCATTGTTGTATAAGAGGCTATATCTACTGGCATAGATGCTGAGCTACTTGTACTTGGCTCTTGCTTTTCCGTGGACCAAAGCACAGCAGTGTACTTGTCTGTCGAATACATCGTGAAGGACTGTCACAAAATATCGTGTGACAGTATACAACGGAGGGAGTCGGTGTTCATAATAGCCCACTGCATCCAATGGAGCAGAGGTCATTGTACCTATTCTATTACAAAATGCAGATGACCAAAAGCTATTTAAATTATAATGCCCTAAGTCGTCAGAGACTTCAAAATTAGATTATTGTGAATTCGGTTTCCAAGTTTTGATGAGCAGAAAAAAAATTGTCCAACGTCGAGAGGCGCACCCGTGTTCCTGTGGTTAGCACAAGGACACTGTTATAATTCTATCCAGCTATTTAAACGCTTGATTGACAGCATAATACGAGTTCTACCGTAGAACCTGCATGCCAGGTGCTATGCCATTGCCACCTCGCGGCTTTTCGTCCCTAATTTGGCCTTTAAGACAGTTTTAACCCTTTGCTGGGCGTTTTAATATTATTACTTACATAATGCACGTTATTTTAGATGTACGAGAAGTAGTTTACGCCAACATTTAAATAAACTGTTATTTAATAACATATGCGTTTTGACTGTACACCCGAATCCGCCTTTTTATTTATAGTTGTTGTTAGTGTGCTAATGTGATAGATCCATTTTATCAGAGGCGTTTACTGAATTGTGTTGCTATGTATACTATAATAAAAAGTTTGTAAAATCGGCTGGAAATCCGGAATTCGCTCTTAGTTAACGAGTCGCAAGTTTTTGAACTATACTTAAGCGAGGAGTACGTTCTGTCCCTTAAACCGCTGTTGCTCTAAATTTTGAGCATTTGTCTCCCTAATAACGTCAAGCAATGTGTTTTAGTAAGCGCAAAACTGGACTAAAGTGTACATGTCGTTTGATGGGTGGCCTATCTTCCAAAAAATAAGGGGCGGATGACCTGGTATACTTGCGAAGCAGAACTACAAGGAAAAACTATGTGGTATAAAACAATAGAAAAATAGCTGGAGAGAATATATTCAACAGACGGATAAAGCTGTTTTCCAAAATTGGCCTATAATTATTTTTATTACCAACCGATCGGTAGGTGTGGAAAGACATCTGATGGAAAAGCAATAGGCCGGAACAGAAGAAATTTTAATGCGTAATATAATTGTAATTCTCAGTATTTCGAGCAAGAGAATACCCAATCACTGCGTATGATGAAATGCACACAACTACTGGCATTCAACTGCTTCTGCACACTTCTAAAATATAATCGAAAACAATTCTGACAGGGTACTCCTAGGGCTAGCAGAGACTGCTGCAAGACTGAGATCATGTTATACTCGATACATGTTGTCTTACTCAGCTGCACTCATGCACATTATGAATTATATTGTTTTGTCTAAAAGGACTAGCATAAGCTCCACAAGTTAAGCAAGGGGTCTACATCGGAAGAACTAAAAGAAGTTTGAAAACCAAATTGAGTGAACATCAAAGAATATCAAATTAAAACAGACATAAAGCAGTTGTTAATCAGTTTTGAAATTAAATCATGGAGAGTAGCCGAGAAATTAAATTGTTAAAATCGATAAAACTTTCTTCCCATTTGGATATTAGGGGGAAAATCTTCATTTATGCGACTTTAAGTAAAATTGTGGATTTTGAAATGCCACCATATGATGCACTACTTCTTCCTGACATTCAAAAAGCCTGTCCTCAGAGTCCTAGTAACGTTCCAAAGATACTGTTAGTTCCTCACCGTGATCGTGTGCATCATTGATACCAGGAAGCAATAATTACCACCTTGGGGGCTCCTGACAAAATGGATGTAGAGGAGAGTCGTGGTTGATTCTAGTACGAAGGTGCCTCTGAAAGCGCTCGTGATGAACACACCTCAAAACGTAATGAAGTTGTAACACAATGCAGCTGCCAGGCAAGAATGTAACCGCGGTCATCATTCTCAAAAAGACGATTTTATTTGATTTTAAAAAGCATTAATCAGTTTAAGCCAGCCCTGGGGGAGTGGTACACATTGAGCGGGACTGCGCTCACGACCTTGAGCGTGTGTGTTGGCTGAGGACACACCAGTTCAGTGACGCACCTTTCACAATGAGTGCAGGACGTGTTACGCCAACATTTAATCCCGAATGGGAAGAAAAGTATTTCGCCGTCCTCGAAGGTGGAAAATCACATTGTTTGGTTTGTGGTGCAACAGTGTCATATCCTTCACATTATAACATTAGGAGGCATTTCACAAATGCGCATGCGCAAGAATATGGTGAAGAGAAGCTGACAGGTGTGGCTCGTGAAAAAATGCTGGATCGTCTTAAAGAACATTTACAAGCCAAAAGTGACAGTACTAGCAAGACGATAGTTGACCGGCAAAACATAGTTCGTGCCAGTTTTAAAATTGCAAACGAAATTGCCAAATCCTCTAAACCCCTCTCTGAAGGAGACTTTATAAAGGAGTGCTCGATAACTGCTGCTACAGAAATTTGCCCTGATTTAGTGAATTCCTTTAAATCTCTGAGTTTATCTCGTCGAACAGTCACCGAGCAAATTGCAGAAATTGCTTGCAATTTGGAGAAACAGCTGAAAACGAAAATCTGACAGTTGGTGTACTACTCATTAGCACTAGACGAGTGTAGTGACAGGAAAGACACGGCTCAGTTAGCTGTTTTCTTAAGAGGAGTTTATGAAAATTTCAATATCAGTGAAGAATTTCTAGATCTTGCATCGTTAAAGGACCGGACCACAGGTGAGAATGTGCTTAACGCTGTGCTAAAGACAATGGAACACTTTAATCTTCCATTGGAAAAACTAGTTTGTGTTGCAACCGATGGAGCGCCATCCATGATGGGTCATACGTCGGGATTTATAGGAAGACTTCGAGGTGTTCTTGCAGCAAAAGGAATAAACCCAGACGGTGTACTACATGTACATTGCTTTATTCATCGCGAGGCATTGTGTGCGAAATCAGTAACGTTGGATACAGTGATGTAGTTGTTGTGCGAATTGTGAATACCATCAGGTCGAATTCACTTCGTCATAGACAGTTTCAAGAATTTTTAAAAGATATAAATTCTGAGTTTTTAGATCTGCCGTATCACTCTCAAATTAGATGGCTAAGTAGAGGCAACGTGCTTCAGAGAGTTTTCGCGTTACGAAGCGAAATAGACATTTTTTTTAAAAGATCAGAAAATAGACTTTGGAGAACTTAGCACCAAAGACTGGATTTGTGATTTAGCATTTTTGAGTGATCTAACGTTACACTTAAATACATTGAACACCACCCTACAAGGGAAAGACAATTTAATCATTACGATGATTGATGAACTAAAGGCTTTCATGGACAAATTGCGACTCTGGATGTATCAAATACAGCACACAGATTTGTATCATTTTCCAAATTTGAAATGCGTATTTATTAAAGGATCTTCTGAAGTACTAAACAAATACAAGACAATTCTGAAAGATTTACTGGAAGAATTTAAAATCCGATTTAATGATCTGAAGACCATGGACACAGAATGGAGGTTGTTTAACAACCCATTTGCATTCGATGTTAAAGATGCACCACACTCTTTGCAGATGGAATTAATCGACCTCCAGAACAACACACCTCTGCGGACTTTAGGACTGTTGGGAGTAGAGTTATTTCATACACTACCCAAAGTGAAGTTTCCAAATTTACGTCTCTTTGGCAGTCGCATTGTAGCTATGTTTGGTACAACATATTGTTCTGAGCAGTTTTTCAGTAAGCTGAACAATGTGAAAACTGCTTCACGCAGTAGTATAAGTGATGAAAATTTAGTGCACATATTGCGATTGCAATGTTCAAATTTGCAGCCAGAATATGACGAAATAATGAAGCACAAAAGATTGTACGTTTCAACAGTGACTCAGTAAGTAGCACTCCAGGTTTACGTGATTTACGAAGTGTTTTAGTTTATTGCATATTAATATACTTCAAAGTCTTGCAAGTCTAAATAGCATTGTAAAATCTGAAAATATAACACTACAACATGTATGTAAATATTGTATAGTGTTTAATTTTGTGTTTGTAATAAATTACAATTAAGCAACACGCGTACGCCACTGACTGGTTCATGTGCCTTTATTGCACGCACGTGTGGGACGGTAGAAACCTGTTTTTTCTCACGCGAATACACGACGTCCCCAGGCCTGGTTTAAGCTGAGGGCATGGCTGATGCTGTGCGCATCTCTCGGACGCCGTACTTCGGCCATTTGGAACGACCGGCAATTGTATGACTGGCTTATTTTGGATCTCCTAACCTGCATGTTTAAGAAATGCGCTGCTACTATGTACCGTAAAACTCCCAGAGCTATGTTTACCAGAAGTATCTGGACTTAAAAAACCAAGTGTTAAGAGGATCAAGAGGAAAAACGAATTAACAGCTTCGACTTACGATTTCTCCAGACCTCCTGCCAAGAGATGCGCATAAACTCAGCTTGAAACATAACAACTTCTCAGTAAAGAAAACAAACTTTTGCGGAGTGTTATGGGGCCAAGAGCATAAAAGCGATAACAGCTCTTGCTAAAATCATGTTTGGAGACCTTCATGTTATTATCCACGGGATTTTTGTGCGTGGTAAGAGGAGCTTGTATGAAGAAGCTCATTGACTGAATAAATATTCTGCGGCATGAATATTAGTCAACCATTCTGAAACCTGGTTTCCATGTGATTACATCGCATTGCAACGCCGTTCTGGTGGACAGCGTAGCAGCTTATCTTTCCAAGTGACGTAAAACATTCTCTCGGGATTGAAAATGTGTGTAGCTGCATGTAATACCATCCTTCTAAGCGTCAAAATAAATACTAGCCTTAAATTTCACGCTGGAATGTTGATCGCTGCATTTATACAATTTGGCAAAGCCATCATTCATTAGCTTGAATTGTGCTGCGTTTCGTTTCTATGCAGATGGGTTTGCACACGAGTATCACGTAACCTAATTCCTTCCATCGGCTTTAGTTTCTGGCCGTTTTCCAACTGTTAAAACGCTAGCGCAGAATGCTGTTACCATGAAACTGAATGACTATTTCAAATATCGAGTATTGATTTACTTTAACCACTATATTTCTATAAAGTAAGAGTGACAGCTTTAAAGTGACTGTTGACCGTAGGTGTATGCTACCAAAGGCTTTAGCTATCTTCGAATACACGATTTCCAAGAAAGTAGAGGTGTCAAAAGGTCACCCTGAACTGCGCGTTGAACGAATGGAAGGTTGGGATTTCGATGCAGAAAGATGTTACTTTATTAATTAATTACACATGTTTCGTTCCACAATCGTATAACTATATTATTTTAATTAAACACTGTAACCTTGGTTGAAATATAGGCAAAAAAGTCACACCTAGCATTGTAATATAAACAACTCAATGTTGCTTTGTTTTCATAGAACCGGGGTTAGAAGACCTTGGGAAGTATACATATGCTAAATGAATATTGCTTACCCATTATCCTCTTTGTACAGTCACATTTAGCATACAATAAACAATCAAACAAAAACTTAAAATGATGTACCTTATGATCATGGAAACATTTTCTCTCCGACTTTTAAATAAAACTAGTTGTTCGTAGACTTGAAAAGTGATGGTGTGCCACTATTACATATTCCAGTTTAATCTCTTCAAAACTTATACCAATATTTTCCAAATGAGTACCTTTTTGTGTCCCTTTGATCTCAAAACTTTATATTACAAGCCATTTCCCCGATTTTAGCGGAAATGTTCCTTCACATTCTTAGTAAACTGTCCCAGTAGCCCTCTGTATCGGAAATTATGTCGACTGCAATGTTAGATGCAGGGCCTAAGACAGTATTGCAAAAGTACACATACAACTTTGAAATGCGTACGAAGTAGTCTTCTGTGATATTTGAAAACCAACTAGCTGAGATAGTCATTGAGGAACCAATCCTTTCCGTACATTACACTGGAAGAATTCGCTCAGAAGCGTGTCTATATAAAGCAACTTAGGCATGGTTTGAGGAAGAACAGGATGTGAAGACGGCACCCACTTAGAAATTAAGCACAATGGATTAGCAGTTTTAAATATAGCTGATAAATATGCATATTTAATGGTAGAACTTTAATTACATTTAATTACTTACACCGTAGTGCAAGATATGTTAATTAAGGATTTGAGGAAAGCGATTTGGGGTAATGTCCAACGCATTACTGTTAAGCTGGACTCGTAAATCAATGCTTCCTCTACTTTCTGTAGTAAAATGGTGCAGAAAGTAAAGAATCATAATTGTAATGGACAAACCATGAAGTCACAGTATTTTGAACAAGAGAACGATGACTATATTCTCAATGTTTCTTTGAAAAGTCAAAAATAAATTGCAAACGAGTATGGTCATAAAAAGGTGATAGCAAAAGATAACTTGAATACCATAGCCGCCGACCATTTCGATGCTAATTCTGCTCAGCTTTGCAAAGAATTCGGCCGTTAAGTAATGCAAAGAACCCAATTGCGCTAATAATTGCTGATATTGAGCCTTATATTGCTTTTTTATTCCTTGTTACCAGGTTTTGACATTTTTATGAAAGATTTATGTAGTTTTTGTCATATACAGCTCACATTTCCTGATGAAGCATTTTCTTTTAGAGTTTCCGAATCGATACCATGTTAAGTCATGGCATATCTGGAGTTTGACTCTACCAGTATATGAGTACTTGAGTAGTATTTTTAGAGTCTACAAATAGCAAACTTATCTTTATTTTAAATCTTTAAAGTTATTTTTATTCTTGTCTTTAATCATAGTAAGTCATATTGAGGCCGTTGCTAAAACTGTTAATAATGTGCAAATATGTTGAGATCACGCTGTTCAGTATCACTGCATCAGCACCTGAATGTGTTATTCGTTTGTTCACATGAGCCCTTCTGCCCATCCATGTTAAAAAATGTTATGTGTTGCACAGACTTGACTTTCTCTACTCTCGAACTAACTATTCTTACAAACCCTTATTCCTCTATTTTCTTCATGTTAGTCAAGATAAACATACAGAAATGACCTTATTTTTAATTGTAATTTTAATTTTCTTGTAAGGGGAATCTGAAAATACAGCAGGCTTTGAACGATAGCCAAGTAGAGAGATAAAAAAGTGATTAACGATCTTTTAATTTGATAACAGTTAAAAATATTACAAAATTCATACCAGATATAAATTTTTTGTATAGTAATACTTGGTCTATCTCTTATGGTTTACCAGTTATGCAAAAGCCATCAAGAGTAAACAGGACTATATGGTCTATAGCCAGAAAATTCAAAACATACATTTCATTGGCCATAAAAATATATTAAATATATCGTATTTTACTCAAAATCGTTTGAGCAATTTTTGAAAAAATAAAAATTTTCGAAAAATGCGCTATGTAGAGGGTAGTTTAAGGTAGAGGAATTTCGTTCAAAATCTTCGTGTCGCATTCTTGAAAGATATTAAACTTAAATACAACTTTGGTTTTTAACGGACTTCTGGTTTTTCAGTTATGCTGTTCACAGACACACACACACACACACACACACACACACACACACACACACACCTACACACACGGGCCTTTTTCTAAAAAAATGCTTTTATATTCAGGGGGCCTCAAAACATATACTTCCGATGAAATCTCGACATTGAAATTTTGGTTCGAATACAGTACTTCCCCAACTTACAAGGTAAATAAAGTATTAAGATATAGTTGCGAATAATTTTTAAACGTACTGTATATGCACAGAAGTAGTATTCAGTTTTGGAAGAGCGCCCGAATAGTTTACTTTGTGCTCTGCACCGAGCTACAATCTGACAACCGTAACGGAGTATATGGCAGACCTCCATGTTTCGACAGTTGCTTCCGGTCGGGTTACCTTTTGAAATGTAGGTGTTCTTCAGGTGGGTTTTCACCAAAGATAATTGTGTTCATTTATCTATCGAAATACTTGTTTACGTTTTAATATTTTATTCTTTAATGGATTTTCACTTTCTACTTTGATTTCTTTAGGTAGATTCACAGTAGGTTCAGAAATTTTGCATCAAGAACACACCGAAAACACTCGTTGTGAGGTCCCGCATATCCAAGCCGCGTGAAGCATTAAGGACCAAAGGTAAAACTCTTCAAGAATCCTGTCCCCAAATGTGTAACATGGACTATTCCACTCATGCCGGATTATCACCTCTTGATCGTAATATTATCGCTTTGATTATATCACATCCTTTTTTTTTATAACGTTTCTGAACATCTGAAGTATTCATATGCAGTAAAAACAATTAGCAGGCCATTCAAAAATGACAGACTAAAGCTTTGACGTATATTCCAGTGAGGATATTGACATTTCAGTCGAAGTGGCGAAGTCAAATAATTGTAATTTTAAAAATAGCACATCTACCTTTAATGAATAGCCTACTAACACAAATTCGTTAATTCATATTCACCATATGTCTAATTGCTCATTTCCCTGGATTAATCGCTAAAATTATTGTTGTTGTTCTCACTGCCTACTGGATTAGTTGCAGTGCCAACTGAGAAAATAAATCTTAATTAAAATGTATGAATTTTATTGTAATTTGTTTGCTTGTAAATCACTATCAATATTAAATAGCATTAAATAAATGAATTATTAATTATGTCACGGAATAGTCTAAAGAAATCCCACTGGAGGCTTTCATATTTGGGATACTTCTTTTTGCGTTCGCAAAATTATCGTCACATGAAACCCTACACAAAACGTATTTTTATATTCTAAACAGCCTTGAAGTACAGTGACTTCGACGAGTCATTTCATGGTTTGTGGTATGAAGTAGTATACAATCCGTTGAGAGTAAAGAGAATTTTGTAGCCCTTCATACACTAAAGATATCCTCTTAAATACCATTCAAATGTCTTAAACATGTAGTATTTTAATCAGAACGTTGGAGCCATTTTCGAGAAAATCAAATCTAAAATGACTGCAAAGGATAGGCTGAGGTGCTCATGTCGAATCGCTGGAAGACGCTGTATTTAAATACCAAGTTTAGCATTTGTTTGACATTTTGTTTTGGGGCTGTGCTATACGTATGTACACATACCCACATAGACACACACAAACACTAACACACAGAAATGTATGCGGAAGATTTTTCTGAGAATGTTATCTACTATTTGGGGATACGAAAACCGGTTAAGGAATTTGAGAAAGAACGGCATATGTAGCAAAATGACTTGCTAATTAAAGGGTTAAGAAACATTGAGAACACATCCGCCATTTTGCACATTCTTGCACATTCTTTCTGGGACACACGCCACAGCATTTTACAGATAATGTATTGGGATATGGAAGTTTTCTTTTTATTATTTTACTTGTAGTGGGGTTGTGCTAGAAAACCCCGTACTTTAAGGGCACTGATCTGAGAATTTTGCAAAAGCCGAATTACTCTATTACTCTATTAGTTTTTTTCACCACAACTTACGTCTGTACAAGTACCTAAATGCTACTAAAAAGGTTGGTACACTTATATAAAGTCATTCCTAGATTACTTATTCCAAAACACAAATATAAGCAATTTTATAAAAAATATCTGTGTTACATTCACATAACTTTATCACCCATTCTTCAACTTTTCTTTAAAAAGCTTATCTATTTTTCTGTCTCCTTGACGTTGAGACAATGTATCTATGAAAATTAAAAAATCCACGGTTTTCTTCTGATTGCTTTGAATTTTTTTCACACACTCAGAACACAAAATGTATAATATACACAAAATTTCAATGTTCTATGTCAAACCGTGTTTGAATTATTAATATACTTATTAATAATAAATCACTTTTTGATATGCTAACATGAAATGACCCATGGACCTTACACTTTATTGTATCTCTCCTAAATTTTTAATTTAAGCTCAGTATATAGATATAAAGAAATTTTCATATGCCATTGCTTGGATTTAATTAGTTTAAGAGAAAAAAATGTTTTGTATATAGTTTATTGATATTTTCAATTTTTCAGCATAAGTTATGAAAAATGTTTAATTTCAGCTTAATTATTTAATACCTTTAACTAGCACATGACAAATTTTAATACTTTAATCTTTGAAACTCTCCTCAAAATTTCAAGCTAATAACTTATAAACTAGGGTCCAAGAAGCATTTTGAATAGAGAAAAATGATAAAAAAGAATAAGATTTGAGAAAAATGGATTTTAAAGTTTAACAATAATTTTTGTACTTTAACTAAATCCAATCAACTTAAAATTCCCCAGCAACATTTGTGGGACTCTCAGTTGCTTTCTTCATGGTCTTAGTAGCAGTTTTTGAGAAGTTTAAATTTGCTTGACTGTTTCTTAATATGCAAACTTTACTTTCGCCTTTGCATTGTTCACAAAATTTAGAAATGTATTGTTCTTAGCTAACCTCTACACTCTGCACTTTCGCTAATTTATACAACAAATTCATAAAATATCTGCTTGTTACTGCTTTACTATAGGCTAACGAATAACTTAAGACCTATTAACTACCTAAACGATACCTAATATATAACTGGAACACTGAAATTACCTGGCAAGATTACAGAATTACAGGGGACTGACGACATTTCTCTGTTTGGAAGCAAAACATGTGTCAGATTCGCGGCATTTCAGCTCGGTATATCGAATTCATTTCAACACAAACTCACAACCTTTTGGAAAGAAAATTCCCTGCCAGGGACTAAAATCAAGGCCAGTGAAGACGAAAAAAGCATTTCAAAGCTGTAGCGACGAAGTATAGTGAGGAACGTTCATCTCACTAGGGCATTTAAATGCCCTCCTGGGGCTTAAAAATGGCTGATATTCAAAAAATTAAAGTGTGCCGTTAAAGTACAAAGTATAAGTATAATAAAAATGCAAAAAGTAAACATCAAAATTTTCGGAAATTTTCACAAAATTTCTCGATACATTGCCTTAATCAAGATAAACATGTGCCGAAGTGCTTTTAATACATATTTCCTTGTAGGTACAAAAGGAATAGGGGGATACATTAGTCTCAAGTGATTATCAAACATTTTAAATTATTGTTTATTTATGCCAACAAGCTTACTGCTGGTGTTTTTAAACACACAACCCGTGTGTGGGCAATGTTTAAGAGGTTGAATCAGAAACTGAAAAATTCAATTCCCTTGGGGTATTTATCTCTGATGTGAGATTCCCTTGTGGTTAACCGGGAAAAGGTACGAATCAGCTGGGGAATTTAATGTCGTACTGGCAAGCTGGCCATGGTAGCTTAATGGTTAGAGCAGCCGCTGTATAAGCGGAAGTTCCGTGGTTCAAATCCCGGCTATGGCATAGAATTTTTCAGTTTATGATTCAACCTCTTAAACCTTTTCGCTTTATACGGTATTAACGTGAAGCAGTTGTATGAAGAAGCTTTGTAAGTATAGTTTGTAAAGAGAGGTAGCAAAACCATGTGAGTCTACCACATCAGAGTTCTTTTTCTCGATGGTCAGAAATTATGCGTCCTTTCCATTGGAGTTAAACTTAGTAGCCTTAAATGTGGGGAATCTTCATATTCATCTGCTTCGCCTGTATTTCTTGTTATATGTCAGGAGTATCGTTTATTCATAGATTTTAGCGTTTACGTCCTTCACCCTTCTTCCATACTAATGACAGCACACAATAGAGAGGGTCCTCTCAGTATACTCTTTGCAAAAGAATCTGCTGTTGCCAAATCGGTTACAGTTGTGCATTCAGAGTGTTGTTAAAGATACTAGTTATTTAGTTACACCTCAGAACGACCGAAGTAATAGACGTGACAACACCGTCCACAACACTAGTTGGCACTCTAAAAGGTAGTGGGATAAGGAAGGCCTTTAAGGTATGGACGATACTATACTGTGATTAAAAAGTTACTCGACCATTCCGACCGCTAATTGTTCCAACGCCAAGTGGTGTTCATAGGTTGTGCAGTGTTTTCAGAGCTTGGAAGACTGTCCGGAAGAAACTAAGGAAGTCAGTGTTTCCGCAGATGTGTCACATTCTTTTGCGTGAATTCCAAGGAATTGTTCATCCGTTATTAGGAATATTAGGGACTATTACAATTACAAGGGTTAAAAGCAAGGATTCATCATAAAAATGGTCTGCATCATTGATTCAATGACTCAATAACTTACGAAGGAAGACTTAGCACCTCAACCGAAAGGCGGTCTTTTGTGCCTATGCCCCTGATGGGGCACCTCCCGGGAGGATGGATGAGGCGAATGGATCCGAAACGTTGCCATGATAGAGCAGAGGGCAGGGTCCCTAGGTTTTCCCAATTCGAAGTATCCCGGTGGAGGCTGGTTCCTCTCCCACCTCTTCGGGATTTTACTCCCAAGGGGTTTGTGCGGCTAACCTCGCCTTCCAATCCGGAGGACGATATTTCCAGAGTCCCCCTGCCGTGCTGCTCCCACAATGCTCACCGACGTTGTTGAAAGACTTGTACGGAGTGACACTTCCACGGAGAGACATTTTTACGGAGTCTTTTCCTCTACCTAATGAGTCAGAAGTGGAATGTTGACATGCTGTACGGAATGGCCACTAACGACTGTTAATAACCGGTTTTGGAATGAACATTTTCAGGTATAATATGCATATGCATAACGCCTAGTTTAAATTAAGCAAAATAAAAAAAATATATTTGCAGAATGCAGAAGTTTCACTTATGAATATACTTGCAGTAAATGTTAGCGACGTACTTTCTAGACAGTGGCCCATTAGGGCATCACAGGGTAGTATCAAATTGCCTTAGATTACGTTAAGGCTCCAGTTATACATAACTAAAGATTTTCCTTCGGTGATCTCGCTAAACTTCATATCTCCAAAATTATAGCACGCACACTACTTGACACTCGGACATCGACTGTAGTATCGAACTCTTCTTAGTGAGTGCCACCCCCAAATCATTACCCGCCATCCATGCATCCTAACTCTTACAGTTCTCACGTCAAAATTCTAAGAAATGCATTAGGCGGGACTGTACTGGCCAGCACCAGATTAGTCTCCGCACAACTCTAACTTTCTAAATGTTTCATGCTTGGCCATTTCCGACAGTATTCCTGACTCCGTATAAATGTCAACAAATTTCATATCCGTACAAGTATCACTCCGTACAACTGTTACAACCTCCTCACCGACGCTTCCAACCCTCAAAGAAACTAATGGGGCGAAGGGTGAAATGCAATGATTAATGTAGAGAAATTGAGGGGCTGGAAATTAGGAGGATATGGAAATCCTTCCCAGCATTCGCCTGCCGCAACCCCCCGAGTGTAGGCCACAAATGTCATCGCCTAAGCCATCCCGCTCGATTAGATCACTGTGCAATGATTTTATAAAGAACGACGGAGGTACATGTTAAATGATATCGCTATTTTAGTTTTAACCGCTACCACAACGTTTGGATAGCTAACTGGTAATACTTGAAAAGCTCTAAAGTTCCAAGTGCCTTTATCAGTTTTCGAGGCATTTCTCGTACAGATTCCATCTGCTCCTTTTAATAACACCAACTTGTGGAGCTTCAGTGCCAAGTTACGTCTGTTGATGTGATTCAGGAAATTCCCCGTAAAGTTTTTCAGGAACTGATAGTCGTCACACTTTTCCTTCCTTCCACTCGAACACGTTGGTATTTTAAACTTAGTGACGCACACGTATTCTAACTATACCTTTTATACCACCGACAGTTGTAGAAACGCTTTCCTGGAAAAACGCTTAATCTCGGCTTATGGACAACCTGAAACGCACAACCGTTTAACTAACTTTAGCATGCGGCAAAGCTTTTCCTTGAGTTAGGTATTTCCTGGTTCCATGCAAACCACAGCAAGTAGATTATTTGAAATTAAATTAGCATCGTTATTTTGTTTTTAATTGCACTTTTTAAAAGATTGGTAGAAGTATGTTAGATAAACATTCCACTTTAGCGCTTCAAAAGTATAACTACGGTTAAATGTATGCAATTATGTATTCGTCTTTGAGGTCAGTCTGTCATGAATTTTCACTGTAACATTACGGAAAATATCTTATGGTTTAGCAGTACACAAAAGTAATTCAAATGATAACACAGAGTATTTTCAAAAAAATTCAAGATATATATATGCATGCTGAGGCTTTCACGGCGGGCGTTAATCCAATAGATGGTAGATTTCGGGCTTGTAGGTCGTGGTCCAGTTGGTGAATTTTCTGACGTTTCTCCCAAGACTGCGTTGGGCATCTTCAGAGAATGACTCATATCTGACTCATAGAGAATGACTCATCTACCATCTATTGAATCAAGATATATATTATATTTTTTCATGCTTACAAAACATGCATTGTATTTTAATCATAATCATTTAAGCCATTTTAAGAACATAAAAATAACGCAAAATTGCACATGTATAGGGTAGTTTGGGGTAGAGAATTTTCTTGAAAACTTTCGTGTCATCTCTTGGAGGATGCTGAATTTAAATGTCAAGTACTAGTGAGTGAGTGGATGAGTGAGTGGGAGGACGAGTAAGTGGGTGAGAGGGTAAGTGAAAGCGTGAATGAGTAAATGAGTGAGCGAGTTATCGTTATAAACATTAATGCAGTTCATTGTTATTTATGGTACCATGTACATTTTCTATAAGTACATGCTAAATAGGTCTGTTTGTGAGGAAACTTCACCTGAACAAGAGATTTTCTCATTTAGGGCTGGTGCTAGAATTTACCCATGATTATTTATACCTTATATAATAATTCTCTAAATATAAATAAATATACGAGTAAATACAAATTTGGTTTGGCTTTTCAAGTACACATAGCCCACCCTTTCTCCTGATTATTCTCTTAAGTTTCATTCAGAGAGTTGTAAATAAAAAAAAAAGCTTTTCTTTATACAAACATTGTAAAGATGAAAAACAAACTTTTATTTTAATCCAGAATAGTTAGCAATTTGGATATCTGGCCTGCAGATAATTGAACTTCCTAGGTATAGATGTATACTGTATATTGCTTGTGGTGTTCTTTTAGAGCAAACCCTCATAGACACTCTTCACTTATGTTACAGTTCGGAAAGAAAACGAGGAGATGGTGAACGCAATCAGCAGGGATGATGGCGACTATAACGACACCATCGTCACCGGAGTTGCTTCAGGAAACGGTCCCTGGACTCCACAGGAGTCGCATCCGACACCTCCAGGTCCCTGATTACACCGGACAATCCTTCAACCGTTACTACGTGCCAACTTCGGAGGAGGAACTTCAGCGTTCGTGCAAGGGAGCACATATTGCATACTCAATCATAGGAACGGACAGAGATTGTGCCAGTTTTTAGGATATGTTGACTCATACTATTAAATTATATGGCTGTTGAAGTTGATGATTTTTCTGCGTATAATAATAATTGAAAACGGTGCTACAGAAAACCACTACTACAAGATTTTAAAACTTAAAGAAAGCTCACATAACAACAGTCATAGACATATTTAAAAATTCTTTCCGCTAACAAAATGATTTTCTATATATTAGATTATCAATTAGTTTTATAATACTACCTCAATGCTCACATTTGACATTCACGCAAAGCATAAATGGCTTCAAATTTGTTTTACCAGAACCTATTAAACACTGCTTTCACTATAACCTTTATTTATATGCGAGTTTGCCTCTATGAACTTAAGACTACTCTAAAGTTGCGTGCTAAATAAGTTAGATTAAAATGTTTGCATAACCTGGTGATGAAATGTAATCAGCCTTTTCCTACTTATTTCATTTTGGTATTCTTTTTAAGATATTTTAAAACTGTCTCATTTCTGTTTCTATTCAGATCAATATTTTACATACACAAATCGCAAGTGTATGATTTTATTACAAAAGAAAGAATGAATACTGAAAATAAGTTCTGAACATTTAATTCCCTACTTGAGCCTCCACAAAGTTGTGATATTAAATATTAAATTCGCAAGTAAATCATTTCCAAAATAATAGTATGTGATCTTTGGAACTGGTAATATTTAAAAAGAACCAATAAGGAAACATGAAGAAAAAAGAAAAAGTAAATGCTTATATTAACGATTTTCTAAACTTCAGGTATAAAAATGTCTATGCACAGAGCAAGAAAAAAAAATTACATGACCTAAAATGACTATGCTTTACTCTCAGATTTCTAACTAGTTACAATCTCACCGACAGTCTTGTCTCAAACGGTGTAGTATTCAATTTTTCTGCGCAGCGATGGTAAATATTCTAATGTGCAAGAGAGAGCAGAACTCAAAACAAACGAGGTAAAATAGGAATAAAAAAAAAGTATTTTAAGAGCACTTCATAATGTTGAGCTTCTATTCTTTTAGTAGGCTCAGGCTGACCGAAGTGCTAGAATTAAATATGTACACTATTCATTCATATAAAGCATTTTATACACCACAACACACACAAGTTAGTTTGTACAAATGGTTTTCTGTACAGTGGTTTCAACAGAAGTGAATGCAACAAATGTAAGATAATCATTCATTAACAGGTAGGCCATGTTCGATTTCTAAAGAAAGAATATGCATTATTTAACGTTCCTGAATCCTAAGAAGTAATATTGTGAAAAGTCCAAGAAAGTGGGCGTGTTATTGTTTTTGTGATTATGTTGTTTTGTAACATAGCTTCGTTGGTTGATAAGATTATCCATGGACGCAAACAGAATATAAATACGAAAGGGTTCTTCCGTGACCTAGGCTATATTTTCGTATCTCGGACATCTAATGAAAATAGTTATTCTTATTCAAAAAGCACCATGTGTATTAAGGTGATTGTCGTGCCTAATATATGGGAATGTAATGCAAAGTAACTTTTTTTTCAATGCCAGTACGTGGAGTTTACAAGGCCTTTTAAATTTGGGTAACTAAATAGAGCAAAGGCGAATCTCACCGAAGATAGAACATGTCTTTTTTATTTATTTTTTGTTCTTTCGTTGTTTTAAAATCTTCATTCTTATCAAATGTTAACGATGTTCCTTCACATTCATTTGTTTCTGCAGAATTTTATTTCCAATTTACTTTTATACGCATTTTGTCTTGTATTTAACAAAATAAAACGAATTCTTGGATCCTGTATTAGTCCTGAAAGTTTAGCTACCAACTCAATTAAGCAAGACAAAAAAGGGATTCAATTTTGCTCTAAATTTACCCCACTTTTATCTTGTTTTGTATCATAAAACAGAAGTTTTATTATTACTCTTTGTATCCATCTCCTACCCACTTGCAGCTTTTATAATCTTTCTTGACGTAATGCAATTTTAATCCAATTTGTATTTCACATCATGCTAGAGGAACTCAAAATCAGTGAAAATGTACTTACTGATAGGAATATAAAAATGTTCATTTAGAATAGTTTCTCGTCTGGCCTACGATACTGAAATATAGTGCGATAAAGTATGCTAACCAGCTTTTCAGGTAGGCGTAATGCTTGAATGCAAAAAATATACTTTAGTTTTACTGATGCATTAAAGAGACCTTATCTTAACAGCGTTAAAATTAGAAGTTGAACTTTACGTTTGCTCAATATCTATTGGCCACAGCTTTTTGAAATTTTATCACAATTTTAATATAAATTATACATAGGAATACTAATGCTCAGTTACAATTCTAAAAAAATGTTTAATGCTTTGTTAATTTTTAACACAAAGTTATTCAAAATTTTGGTGATAAAGTCTCTTCTAAATAATTTATAAAACGCTACAAAATTAAACTTTTCTTAAAAATATGGGCATTTGCAGAGAAAAATCTTAGTTTCGACAAAAAATGCATGTGAGTCAACAAGCCCTATAATATAGCGTACCAAACCTGCAATATATTCCAGTTTCTTTAAAAGTCCCGACCATTCTAATGCAAATTACCAATATTGAAATACAAAGGTAAAAATATATACTTTAACACAGAAATCCCCAATATTGTTATACTTTTTAGAAAAAAGTTATTCAACATCGATTGATCATTTTTTTCCTTAAAATCATTATTTTAAACTAAATTATACAACTATTTAGAATAAGTGGAATATATCACTTTAAAGTTAACATTTTGAATATAAGTAATCTGCAACAACTTAAAAAACTATCTCTTTTACGTTTTTGTCATTCTCAGCTTAAGCTTCAATCCCGCATTACACACTCTGTACAGTTCTGAATTATACTATATTTATATTCAAGACTTAAAATAATGTGCGCTCAAACTGCGCGCAAAAAATTTGACGGGTCTTTGGTGCAGCGACAAACGAAGATTCTACAATGTAAAGCATTTCTGTGCAACTCAGCTGATTTTTTATCACAGCGATAACGCAGAGGCATGATTTAACCCTTGGATTACCTCGAGATAATCTATCTGGCGTGCACTTTCATTTGCGCAATCTTCTAAATACAATGTACATTCAATTAAATTCTGTTTGCAACCATTGGTAAATCTTCCAAGTGCAACAAAGAACGCGTTTGTAATGGATAAACAAGTGTTAATGGTGAACGAGATGCCGTTCTCAAATGAATTATCAATGAGTGTATTGAGGGCAAACACAAACTATATAATGACACAAGAACAAAGAACTGTAATTTTGTTCTAAGTGAAACTACAGGATTCGCAAAATATTACCGTCGATGCAATAATAGCTGAATCACTTCAGTGCACTCGCATAATAGCAAGATGTAGACCTTTAAAAAAGGTAATCTTCGATTTATCAGCAATAACACTGAGCTACAGTTCCGTCACAGTTTTACTTGTACCTACGTTAACTGAAGATATGCATAAGCTTCTTTTTCTCATTTATAATGTTAGACAATTGAACTTTTGGGAAAAGAATGTATCACGTAAGCATCATTATCAATACAATCAGTTAAGTTTAGATTGTATGTTTTTTTTAAGTGCTGTTATACAATTGTAAACTTTGATAGGAACTGTTGATTACTTTGTTGATGGAAAGTTTATTATCTTACATGTAGGTCCTCGTATTCCTAATAGACTGACTATTACTGGTCACAAACGAGCCTAGATATAGTAGAAGCAATTACCAAAAAGCTCAAACTATGTTTTTCATTTATGTGCATTTTGAAACATTAAAAAGATTAGAGGTCTTAAGGTTTAATCTAAAATGTGTTATTACGGTGACCATGATAATATTTTTTCGTATATTTTGTCTATAAATGCAGGTTGTATTATATATGTTAAACATGAGCTATATGAACTTATAGGCTACGAAACTTGGCTTAAGGCTGTATTAAAAAATAATAATGGTGTTACAAGTAGATAATACACACCTTAAACAATTAGGCATTGTTTTATGAAATACAATAATGAAGAGGCTTAAATAAGGCATAATTACTAGTTGGGATGTTAGGAATTAAAAATAGCAGGAGCTGAAAATATAGATAGCAGCAATTTCCATAAATATTCAAGATTCAATACGTAAAATTCTAAAACTGCTTCATAATCTATATGCACAATCATAAAGTAATAAATAGTTTTTGTCAACGACGACGACGACAATATAACGCATTTCATATCACATCTAGCAAGCACAAGAAATTTATACTTGAGTGCTTAAAATGCAAGACGTTCACCGGCAGACAAAAGTTTGCTCGTGTCTCAACTATAGAAATAACATTCATCATTACTGGAACATTTAATTTTAGATTTCTTTATACTTACGTAAAATAAGAAGCATCACTCCTGGAGATATTCTAGAAACCAACTTAATCGCTTTTGTTTATAACTCGCGATACTTGCTTCTGCTATTTAATCGAAGAGCTTCAGGTCTATTCTTTTTCAGCATTTGTGTTTACACCAGCAATCAAGCCGGTGTTCTCTCCGACTTCAGCATTCGCTAGTGATTAAATAAACGTCAAATTTTTGTGCTAAAATACGTAAATCTGGGTACTCGTGCACGCCTATTGTTTATGTAGACTTTCTTTCGAGTTCTTTTAAAACTTAATTTCACTATGCTGTGTAGTTTCGAAATCTGAAGATTATAAAATGTTTTATGATTTATAAGACTTTCCTTAAAATGGCAAGCCGAAATGATTGATTAAACAAATTGGCTGGTTCTGTATTAACAAAGAGGTTATAAAATTGCATGTTTTGATACTGTATAGAGGTAGAAAAAGTATGATTTTTCCAGATCTTCATGATCTCTAAGATCTTCATGAACTATAAGCATCAGTCTACACCAGCAACTTCAATATCCTTTCCTCCTTCCGCTTTGTCATTCGCCATCTAAAGAGAATTTGTAACTATAGCACATACTGATTGTAATGAAGGCCCATTCCAAATTATAAAAATTAGGATTTTGGAGGAAAATCTGATTATTACCTAGATTAAAAAATACAGCTTTTACACCGTTAAGATAATGTTTAGGCATTTAAATTATTTTAAGTAGTATGTCACACTACTCTCTAATGAAATAGAAACTTCCAAGGCTTTTTTTTTTTCCAAAATCGCTTAAGTACATTTCTGTCAGAGGTCTGAAATTACATGTCCTTACATAATATGTGCGAAGGTAATACCGGGTGGAAAGGAAGTCATTACATTAATGTAAACCAGTGGTAGATCTCGGTATTTGGAACACATTTTGTATCTTACGTTTTTGTCTCTGACCATTTCCTATGAAGATATTTTAGTTTTGTCAAAAACAAACTGGCAACACAGCAGATTGTGTGGGTGTCATTTTCCCTAGCTCACTACATAAACAAACTTCCTAACGGTGAGTCTTGAGAATATAAACAGATACCGTGCCTTGTCCTTCTGTGTTTACTGTGCATGTGTAAGCCAATCACAAGCGTTAGCTCCCAAAACACTAGGCGAAAGTGAAAGTGTTTACATCCACAAACTAGGTCAATTCCCTGACCAACCTCAACGCAACGTTGAGGACATGCTATAGGTCTGAAGGAGCTGAGCGGAATATTCAATTCACGTCTTTTAAGTGATTGATTATTTCAAAACCCTCTGTGATGTCTCATAATTACTGCCAAAGTTATGTCAGAAATAAGTTACTCTACGCATCTTACAAGTCACAAACTTATCTTCTTACATTCTTGTGGAATTAAGTGCCCAATTTGGAACAAAAACCATTTATTCTTTCGAAATCGGCTGACCAAAGAACAAAATGTCATTCGACTTTTTTGTTTGCAATGCTTCTATGAAGCACATATTAGAAGGAATGTAATGACTTTCCTTCCACCTGTATTTGTCACTTATGCATGTACATATATTATTGGAGCTATGAATGTTATATCCTTGGCCCGGATTTTGATGTTTTAAAAATGTTTGAAAAATGACCTAGAAGGTAACTCTTTAAATGACAAAATAGTTACATAAAATCGTCTGAAACTTAAATTTAAGTTATTAAAATTAAGGTATCTAAAGATATAATTTAACTACACATGGGTATATCCCAAAGTAAAATGCGAAATATCCCCAGTTACAATAAGTGTAAACTACAAACTTACAGAAACGAAAGGAGTCTTCATTTTAATTTTAATCCAGACTAAGCACTTGGAGATGTGAGAATCAAGCTGTTTTTTAAAAAACTTCAATAGTAAATAAATTTGTATATAAAAAATGCACAGGCTCAGGGTGCTAACAAAGGCTGCAGTCATTCGAGAGTGTACAAACAGTTTAATGAAAACAACACATCTTCCTTCTTCCAAGAAAACCTCCCTTTAATTTTGGATATCATTTAGTTAGTTCATCTTGCTATACACCAGTGATGTAGAAGTATTTGTCTGCACCAGATAATCGGTTTGAAGTAATTGAAAGTCTGCCTGTCTCAAAACTGAAAATTGCATCATTGTATTAATTAGGCACAGGAATTTTTAAGCAGTTGGCCTAGAGTTATCGACATCCAAACCAATGTAACTATAAAGCACGCAAAATAGAGGCCATTAGTCCATGTCAGGCAGGTGAAATCTGGTCCAAGTGCTGTCTACAACACCGAAAAACTATACGAGGAGACGAGGTAGGGACTGTATGTCCCTACCTGTAGTACTGATACAGGTCAACATTGTTTCCTTTCTTTCTGGCTTTAATGCTTATAAATTTCTACTACTAGTAGCTTTTTATCCCAATTTTTTATCGCAATAGTCCAGGTAAACTGAAAAAATGTGCGAAACTTATTTTAGGAATTTCCTCAAAGTTTAGATGAGAATCGTCTAAAAGTGGCTGACAAAAAAAATTGAGCACAGGACAACAAATTCTGATATGTTGCACTCACATGACTTTCTCTGCTCTTGTACTAACCAATCTTACAAATTCTTATTCCTCTATCTTCTTCGTGTTAGTTGAGATAAACATTTGCAGAAATTATCTTATTGCTTATTTCCTTGTAGGTGCAAGGGGAATGTGAGAATGCAGTAGGCTTTGAGCGATAGTCAAATATTTTAAAGCTTTGAGATTCCATTCTCTTTGCACGGTTAACATATAAAAAATGAATAACGGTCTAACATTTCACAAAAGTTTGTTTTCCTAAACTCACACAAAATAACAAAGGATATCTCCGAAATGGTTCACTACAAAAAAAAAATTATTTGGACACACATTGTGTGTTTTAGCGAGATCTACATTTTTGTATAGTAAGAGTTTGTGTATCTCTTACGGTTTACGAGTTATTCAAAGGTCATCCAGAGTAAACAGGACTACATAGGCTATAGCAAGAAAATTCAAAATATACATTTCATTTGTCATAAAAATATCTTAAACATACGGCATTTTTATCAAAATCTTTAATCATTTTCAAGAAAATCAATTTTTTTTTAAAAATGTTCCATGTAAAGGGTAGTTTAGGGTGAAGCAATTTTCTTCAAAAGGTTCGTCACGCATCCCTGTAAAACATTAAACTTAAATACCAAATTTGGTTTTTAACCGACTTTTCGTTTTGAGTTATGTTGTCCGCAGCCGGACACACACACACACACACACACACACACACACACACACACACACACACACACACACACACACACACCATTATACCCACTATAATGGACCTCAGTATATCTACATCTTCATAACGATACTGTTATCCATCAAAGGACTCACAAGTAGCAACCAGTACTTTGCCGTCTGCACAGATTCCCACAGGAAACCATCGATCCTCTATGTTCAATCGAATAACAACAGTTCGGGTTTAGAAGAACGAAAAATGTTGAACCCGGTGAAAGTAATATGCAATAAATAACATTCTAATAAATTCACTTTGTCTTTTCGCTTTTTAAAGTCTACTTTTTTAAATGTTTTGCATACATACTCCCTATGCCATTGTAACAAGGTCAACATAAAAATAAAATTAATAATTTCGCAGTTGAAGGCGTAACTATCGATTCTCGTGTGTACAATCGAATAACAAATACATGTTTCAAATTTCGGGCACCAGTGACAATAACATCCATTATAGAATATTGTAAACATTTTGTAAATGTTTTAAATTTGTACACATAGTGAGCATAAATAGTCTTATGAAACTTGAGTATAATGAATGACAATTAATATGCTCGCATAATTATTATGAAACACGCTATCGCTCGTTCCTAAAGTATATCCGCATCTTGATTGGTGCCATTATACTCTCGTTGCATAATATACTGTTTTGGTTTCGTATATTTGCATGCAGTAGACTGTTCAGTTTGGACGTATGTTACCAATCTTAGGTTTAAAGTGACAAGTGTTCGTTTACCCCACTGCCTGGTGCGTTCAGTTACCATTTCAGTAGTATCTGGAAGATCGATAATGAAATCCAAACCTGGGAACAATATTTAGTGCGCAATTTGCCTACACCCACGCAACGAACATCATGATAATTAACAAAGGAACTCGAGATTTGTTCTGCGTTGAGATTTGTATTTAAAGAAACTTGTCATCTAAAATGACTCGCATTCCACGTGAGATTACAAACGTGACTGCCTCTAGTAAATATAAACCCAACAGAAAATAAGATGTTTTATTTAAAATGCTGGCAGTTTTCCATGGAACATAGCTTGAAATAAAAATGAACTGCACTAAATTCTAATACTGATTATTGTCCTTAGTTGCCATGACTTTTGCAGTCCAGGTTTGCTCGTATACTTTTCATATACGCTCAAAGCTCTTAATTTTGACATATTTTCAACTAGAAAACTTCAATGGTTAACTATCATGTCATACAGTTTCCATCAGTATTTTTAAGCAAGTGTAAATTGGAAATAAAAAGGCATTTGCTCTAGGAAAACAAATCATTCAGGACAAATTTTTTCATGTCAAGAAAGAGATGGAAAATATGATCTCTCTTGCTACAACTCGTCAGCTTTTTAAAACTGGTAACTTAAAAGTATTATATATGTTTCAGTGTAGCTGTGTAAGCTTTTTTTCTCTAGTTCCTGCTTGGATTGCTCTGTTCTTCATGAAAAGCTACAATCACATGACTTTCTCCAGCTCTCATAATTTACTTTCATAACTATTCTGCACTTTATTCATACAAAAGCTCCACTCGTATATACTTAATATTAACGATGATAACTGTTGGCAGAAATTACTTATATAAATGATGTAGTAAGCATTGAAGAGCACACAGGAAGTTCATATAAATCACTTCTTTTGTGCACCCCCGCCACGCTCTTTGCAAAGTTTATTAGAAACAAAAGAACGCCATTTTGCTTAGTATTGGAAAATTATAGTATCGACGAATATTTCGTAAATAGCTAATGCTACGAATACACTTATTTGGCATAATTTCATATTTGAACATTTTTGTGTATTTCCTGAAGTAAGTTTCTGTATATCTATTATGGTTTCCAAGTTACATAATTCTACTAGCTGAAATACCTGGCGTTGCCCGTGGTTTGACAGTTTATCCCAGCAACATTTAGCCTTAGGTCCCATTTCTCCAATAGCCTTGCGTTTCTTTGAAAGTGTTCAAAAATATTAAACAAGACGCTTAAAGAGCAAGTGAACATATAGAATAAAATTACTAAGAAAGCGCTATGCAAAAGCACGGTTGTACGACCACAAATACCGCAGATTGTAATAATTATGATTTCTCGTTAATGCAACTGACTTCCACGTTGGTGCATTCAGGCTCTCTCGCGCTATTTATAGAAAAAGTATCATTGTGATTAAATAATATCGGTTAAGTAACATAGATATAATCTTGTTTGTTATTCTCAGTAACCAGTATATATGAGAAACTATGAAACTACTAAGAAAATGCGACAAAGTTAAAACAAAACAAAATCCAAATTTGACCACGTTATTACTCTATAATTCATGTCAGAGAGATCCTGAATCACAAAAATCGGTTATAGAAAAATGTACGCCATGTACGCGTGTGTGTGTTTCAATATGTATGTGTGTCTGTGAGCAACATAACTCTGAAACAAAAGTAGGTTAAATATCAAATTTTGTATTTAAGTTTAGCATCTTCCAACGATGAGGCATAAAATTTTCCAGAAAATCCCCCCATCCCAAACTACCCTAAGTAGAAAATTTTTCAAGTATTTTTATTTCATCAAAAATGACTAACGATTTTGATCAAAATAGCATATTTTTTAGATATTTTCATGAAAAATGAAATGTATATCTTCAATTTTTAGGCTCTGAAGTTCTCTTCATTCTAGATGACTTTTGCATAACTGGTAAGAAATAAACAAAATGTTACTACACAAAAATGTAGGCTTCGTTAAAGCGCACAATTGATGTGAAATATTGTTATGTTTTGTTTTTTAATTCGTGGAGATAACCATTTTAACATATTTCGTCATATCGCTTTGAATTTTCAAATACTTACTTTTCTCAAGTAGGAAGTTGTTATTCGCTTTTTATGTCCTGACCATGCAAAGACAATGGAATATCTAAGCCATCACATAGCGACTAGCTCTTAAAAATTGGCTATCACTTAAGCCTACTGTACTCTTCTATTCCTATTGCATCCATACAGAAATGTGTAATAAATCCCTGTATGTAAGCGTTTATATCGATTAACATGAAATGAATAGAAAACGAGCGTTTTAAAAATTGTATGTACAAGAGTGAGTAGAGAAGCTCATATGGCTACTCATATTACATTTTTCTCTTAGATTTGGGAGAGTTCAAAACAGCTATTTTCAATGAGAACTTTACAATGAATTTTTTGGGCAAAATCCAATATTTCCGTTTACTAATGACTGGGAAAGTTCTTGTAAAAGGACTCAAACGCACCTTAAAGAAAGTACATATTCTAATATTTTAGTTTATATGGATGTTAACTGAAGGCGGCGCCGTGGCCGAGCGGTTAGAGCGCTCGCCTAGCAATTGTTTAGCAATTTTCGAGGCGATCCTTCTAAGGTGCCACCGATTTCATCTAGTTTATATTCTTTTGAAACTGATCTAAAATGTTTCTTGTCTAACGCAGCACCCGAAGCCTCAGATTCATTAACGATCACGTGTATAGTTTTTCATACCTTTCAACAAACTGCATGCGCACACGACGAGCAGATTCGCGTTTACAGTAAGTTTTGCAAACAAACACGCGTTCTTCCACAGAAAAGTGACGTATCATGGCTACTGTAGCGACAGAGGATCTGACTGAATGAACATAACACAGCAATAACAGTGACACAGTGCACTTCCGAACGAAATAGGCGTTCTGAAGTCCCGCTAGATGGTTCAAGAAGAGCGGAGGAGGGAAAGGCCGCTAGAAGGTTACCTTATAATATAACAACCCTCAATATAGCACGTGAAACAGTAAGGTACGAAATAAAGAAACTGTTTATTATTTAGATACCAACTATTTAAAGCAACTTTCACCATAGTTCTAACGGGAAAGTACAGGGAAAGTACGGGAAAGTTCCCGCATAAATGGAAAAGTACAGGCTCATAAAAGAGGTCTTGCGTTTTGACAGAAGTGGGTAGGAACTACACACATGATCAACCGCGCCAAGCAACAATGTGCAAAGAGGCGATGTGACAATGTTTACACAAAAAATAGCTTTATGGTAAGTAACTGCAATTGGGTATCACGTCACCGCAAAAAGCGAACATGTGATACAATTCCTACCGAATTAGATACGATGTGAATTCATGGGAGATGTGAACAGATAGTATCTACATCCAATCGTCTATCAAAAGATAAAGAAGGTGAAAAAGGCGAATATGCTAGAATATGTATCACAGTTAGGCCAAGAAGGTTATTCCCTAAGCTTGCAGATCAAGCATTCCACATAAAATGAAAATTGTTTGAAAAAGATCTTTAGTTTGTTACTTTTCAGTTGTAACGATATTTTTTTTTCATTATTATGTAAGTTATAGTTTATACAAGTAAATATGTTTTATTAATAACTTGAGGGAAATGCATAATTAAATTACTAAGAAAATAAATTTTGCATAAAACTAACCTGTGAACAAAATTCAAATACCAAATTACAATTCAACTGAATTTTAAAGAAACAAATGTTATAATGAAACTATACAAATCCAAGATTACTATTCAGACATTTTTTTCCAATTATCCTGCGTAATGCTGTGGCTTTAATTCTTATTGAAAATATCAACCTTTTGCATTTGCAGATTCAAACAAAGGATTGTCGTGAGAAAGAGTCTGGCTTATGCCGCTGGTGTTCAGAATTGTATGATGCGTTAAACGAGAAGAAGGATAACAAAAAAAATTATTCACATTATTCCTAAATGTTATTTGTTTAGATAGGAAATATTGTTAATAACTTAGAAGTTGAGAAGCAAATGGTAGTAACTCCGTCCCAATCTATTTTCAGTCAGTGTAAATCATCTCAGGCTTTTCATCGGAAGCATAATAACCAGGGAGTGAACCTTCACAGGGAACGAAATGTTGCGGAGTGTGCACTATAGGCAGTAGGAAGGGTCAGTCTATCACATGATTACAGCACCGAGGAGGCCAGGTACGTTTGACGCACGAACGTTGTGAATAACGTTGTTGCATAACTTACAGTTAATGCTGTCACCATTTGCAGTAAAATGTTCACTCCCAGATTGTTGTACGAGTTGCAATATGTGAATATATTTCTATTTTCGTGCTGGAAGCATTTTACTCTCTGCGTGGAGCTAGTGAATACATTCTGTGCACTGTAAGCAGTGAGCCCAGTTGTTTTTGTGCTGTCACTGTACTCGCGCAATGACGTCACACTCTGATCATGTGGTAGGTAACTTGCAATCACCTCGTTTCGCGATAGCTATATGAAGGTTCGAACCCTAATAATAACGGACAGGGCTTAAACGAATTTAGATAATTTGAGAAATCATGTTGAGAATAATTCAGTGCTCATATAGGGAGAAATTCAAAGAGAAGGAATAGGTAAACAACATTAACACAAAACTGATGTCATAAGCCAAGTTGTAGCAAATATAAAATCACTTCAACTCACCTGTTACCTGTAAGTTAAAACGCCAACTAAAATTGAAACAAACACTTGTTATAAATAATGTGTAATGTGTTTAATTTCATCAGAAACTTGAGGTTGCCATTTCTGAGGTATTAAATAGCAATAATAAATTCTTAAAAGAGGCTAAGTTAATAAACATATACGTAATTACTTCCCAGGCTCTGCCATTAATGTTATAAAACTGATTCAAGGGATTTAAAGTGTGCGATCATGTTACATCTATGTAGGAATTAACACTAGATGACAGTAATCGAGGAAGAAATTACAAAGAATTGATATCTCTGTTTTTTTCATTTTTTTTTCCTTTTCTTTTCAGTGTAAATGTTTTTTTTTTTTTTTTTTTTTTTTTTTATTCTCCGCCTTTCTCCATGTTTTATAAAATGTTTATGCTCGACCATGCCATGATGTAGCGCTTACACTGCTAATCCACCAATCAAAGGTGCACCAGTTCACAAGAAAACTGTTTTTTTATTATTAACGTCCTCCAATGTAGTGTCATATCGGACGGTGAATGAATAAAATGTATGAGCCCAAGGTCCATAGAGCTTTAAGTTACCCGACATTCGTCTTCTCAGGAAAAACCTCGCAATAAACCTTATTCGGATAACTCACCCTAAGCGAGATTCGAACTCGCAACCTCTTGGACGTGAGGCAGACACGCTATCACCACGCTACAGAGGTGGGCAAGGACACTGCTAATTGACCAATGAAAGGTGTACCTGTTCATCACAACATTGCTAGCCGCCAATCAAAATATTCGCATGAAGCGATCAATACTTCAGCGTCTGCGCACATTCTCATGCAGCTGTAAGCGTATACGGAATAAAGCTACTCCGTTTATTTAATAATTAATGTTAATATCGTAAATAATATTTTAATAAATTCAGTTTGTCTTCTTATTTTTGAAACTCTACTCTTAAAGGTTATAGCATGTATACTCTCTGTATCATTGTGTCAACCGAGTGGGATGGCCCAGGCGTTAGCGTCTGTGGCCCACAGTCGGGAGGTCGTGGGCTCGATCTCTGTAGCCGCGCACTCTGATATGGATTTTTCCGTGGTTTCCCCGTGTCACTTAGGCGAATGCTGGGGTGTATACCACGGTTTCCTTTCCATCATGTTCCTTCATTCCATTTCCTTCTCATCTTTCAGGTGTACTTCCAGGCGTGTAGTGTTGGCAGTGTCGGACAGATGGCGTGGTTGACTGCGCAAGGTAACTGCTGTTCTCGGCGCTAGGTGGCTTTCGGTGGCCCTTGTCTTCCGCCGGGGAGGGGGGACGCTCAGTGCGACACCGGACCTCGGTGTCATGGCTGCTTGGCGGGGCCTGGCGCCGGGATGAAGAGATCTCAGCACTTGTTAGGGACTTCCACGCGTCTCTGTGGCCTCTCTAGCTGCGACCCTGTGTGGCACCGTCGGTTCCCTCATTTCATTCTTGCCTCCTGAGGGGCTGTGTAGGTCGACGCGAGTGAGGTGTCCCCCTCTGTGTCTGTACCTTTACCTTTTATCATTGTGTCAAATCCAACGTAACAAAAGTTGCGTGCTCTACTACAGATGACATCAATGACAATAACATGCGGCGTAGAACGTTAAAAATATTTTGTAAATGCTTTAAACTTGCATGGTCGAGCATAAATAGTCCTCACGAAGCTTGAGTATAATAGCAATTAAGATACTGGCTACCGCTCGTTTCATAAAATATACTCGCATCTTATTTGCTGTCATTATGCTCTCGTTGCATAATATATATTATAACATTACAGAAAGTCACTGAGAGAATGAGGATCCTGAATTGGGAGAGAATTACGAGAGGTTAAAAAAAATTCCAGATAGTACAAAAACAGCATACAGAAATAAAATTATAAAGTCACTATTGGGCTTCTAGAATATGCATGTACCACTGGCGTAGAGTTCTGCATCAGCCATGATAGCGTTTCTTTCCACTCGCAACCTGGAGTAACTTATGTTTGTATTCAGCCCCCTCTTACCCCAATTAGAAGTCTCTGATATTTGTGTGGTAATCTGAACAATGAGAACAAAACACATTGCAAAAACTAAAGATAATTTAATAATTGAAACATATCTGATTTAGTTCTAGTGGTTTTCTCTTGAATACTAGTAAAACTAAAACTTTATTATTCATATTAAAGGATACGTATTTTCTTTTTATCCAAATGTTTTCAAAAATGTGTCACATGCTGCTCTATTTCAAGTGTTTTAAATTCTATGCAAATACCTTTAATTTAGGCGGCGCCGTAGCCGAGCGGTTAGACCGTTCGCCTGCCACCTAGGCGGCCCGGGTTCGATCCCAGATACCCGTATGTGGTATTCTTGGTGGACGAAGCGGCGTCTGAGTGGATTTGCTCCGGGTTCTCCGGTTTCCCCTACCACTCATTCCACCAATTGCTCCATCATCACCTTTCTAACTATCGATTCCGCCTGCATTTCATATCATTCTCTTCCTCATAATCACACCTGCTGCTTGGCTTACCACCCGCTTCCAGGTCTTCACTCTGTGCGGTACACAGGTTCCTGTGTTCCCCGGCAGGCGTTTGACCCGAAGCACTGGCTTGTAAGTCCTAGGGGGTTTAAGTCCCACGTAGCGGAGGGTAATCGTGCAAAGAAGAAAAAGAACATTTAACAGTTTTTGAGGAAACAAAAACATTTTACTTTATTATATCACTTGATCAAGTGTTACACATGATGCAGAAATTTAATTTTTAAAAAACTACTGTCATTATTTAAATGTGACTAATAAACACAACTAATATATAACAATTATTTTACTCTCGTGATTGTTTCAGAATTATTTTACAACTCTAAACATAATTGTTGTAACAACTTATGCTCAGTGGTCAAATTAATTACGTAATTTCTTAAGTAATTTGAATGCAGGAATACCACTTAAGTAATGTTTGTACTAACTTATCTAGTGTATTGTTTTTATTAAGAAAACTAAAAATTCTGATTTACCAGTCTTGGTGGCTCAGTTGCTTAGGTACTGGCCTACTAATCTTAAGGCTGCGAGTTCAAATCCACCCTAGATTCATGATTTTTAAAGTGTGCTTAAAACCGATAGCTCCATGTCAGTAGATTTACTGGCACGTAAAAAAAGTCCTGCGGGACGAAATTCCGGCAAACCTGCGGCGGTGACATGATTCTGACAATTAACAGCGCCCTTAACAGAAAAAAAAAAGAAAAAAAAAACATAAATTAAACATCTGATTCCTCCTAATTGTTTCAGATTTGTTTATTTTTTTACAAATTGATTCTATTGGATAATAGTCCACATTAATGAAGCTTTGCTTATGCTGAAGAACACCATTACAATAATTACAAAGTCAATTTATTAGGAACATGATAAACCTTTATTTGGGCATAGAACGTCTGGCAATCATCCGCCTGTACATTACAACAGGTAATGTATTGAAGAAAGTTTGTACTTACAAGGAGAAATGAAATTTACACCCATTATGCAAGAATATACAGGGTGTTAATGAACTACATCGAAATATTTTCAGAGCAAGTGGAGATCTCTGAAACAAGTAATTTGGGATAGGAGGCATGGTATGTTGGTTCAAATGTGGAAGTTATGGCTATAAGTTTCTAAAGTGCCAGTACGCCGCTGCTAATGATAATACCACTTGAGTGCACAACACACGAAAATGAAGAGACAGTCAGAGCACTCCCTCCAGCGCAATGGTTATGACATTAGCTTTCAAATGAAAAGTAAACGAGTTCGTGTCTTCTTCACTTTATCTGCCTTTTTTTTTTTTTTTTTTTTTTTATTAATATTTTGTCTTAAGGTTTTAATTCTTGTACAATGCATTTTACAGAGTAATTTCACCGTGTGAGTGCAATTAATTACAATTCCTTCTAACAAAGATTGAATCCTGCTTAATACTCTCACATGCTGTACGTCTAAATGGGAGGAGGTTTAAAAGGGTGAACGAAGTTACATAAAATGAAAAGTAAATGTAACTCTTTACGTCAGGTTTAAAGGAACTGCCTATTGTAATTTATGACGAAGAAAAAAAAAATTAACCACATGACAGTAACCGAACCTATGACCTATGGAACAACAGTTTGCGGCGTTACGGATTGGGCCACCAGAACAGTTACGCAACCACGACCAGAGTAGGCTATTCATGCAAGAAGGCAGTTAATCGCTGTTCAGTGTCGCACTGGCAGGTGATTAGTTCAAGATTTGAGATATCTTTGAGGCATTAAATCTTGAGAACGGCAATAACGAGCTATTAAGTTTCGATATTTCTATACTTGGGAAGCAGTGTTAAAGACATTCTAATCCAATAATCTCACCCACCTTGTTTAAACACCAACTTATCAGCATCTGACGCCAATTAGGTTTAACACAATTAACTGCGTTATGTTAAGCCGCAGACCATGCATTGCCTATCTCAACTTGCTTATATTAGTCACGTCTACAATCGCTGAAATTATTTCGGTGTAGTTCATTAACACCCGGTATACAAACTTAAATTTTCCTAAATATGGGCTGAGTAAAACTGTGGATGCCTTTGTAATAATGATTGTGGAATTTGCAAACAGATTACCATTTCACAATGCTTAAAGTATGCTATGAGTGATTAGCTCTTAAAATGTGTAATTCCATGACGAATATTTTAAATATATCCCTAATTTGAATGTACTTATTTTGTATTATGACAATATCAATTATATTGTTTTGTATCATATGCAGATATCAACATAAACAAGGAAAATATAAGAAATAAAATCAGAAACATTACAGTGATCGTGTACAAAATTTGTTTACTCTAAGCCTCAGGGAACAAGGTATTTCTAGCGTTTGCTGCAAGAGGTAATATTTAGCGAGTTGAAAATACTCGGCTGTGGTATGCCCAGCTACCGAGATGAGATAACTGTGTGCAAGTGGTAAGGACATATTCCAGAAGCCCTGTAGAAAAATAAACGTGGTCCTTAAGCGCTCATTTACAGTGAATTATAACGAAAAGTTTTGAAAGTAATTCGAGTTGGTATTCTTAAAACCCTAAAGCCAGTAAACAGTAATATGCAGTCGTTTTTCCAGGAAAACAGGACTTTGGAACTTCAGAACTGCTTAAGTTACAAGAAGAAAGAAACTAATTTGAATAATCTGTGCTATAAGGCCTCTACATATTTTGCTTATTTTAAGCTAATTCCGTCGATATTGGTTCTAGGATTTAGACATGAAGAAAACCCCAAGTTTTGCTTCTATTTTGGCAAAGGCAATGCATCTATGAAAATACAAAATTATACACATTTCTTGTGGTTGCTTTGAATGTTTCACGGCATGGGCACTTTTCTCCCGCTGGCAGGTTTGGTCCGGAATGCACTCAGCCTCGTTAGGTCCCTAAATGGCCAATTAAGGAACTACTTGATTAAGAAGTAGCGGCCGCAGCTCGCGAAGACCGTGTAATCGCCCGGGAGGACCCAGGTCGCTGACCACGTCCCACCCTCCAGTTCTGCACCTCACTCATAACGCCCGTAGGGGGCAAAGTGGGGGACGCAGCGGCCGGGCTGTAGGTCTTGGCCCGGTTAGCCCTCTTGGGCTGGGATTTATTATCTGAATAATCCTTGATCGCTATGGATGTTTTAATTTGAGCTTAAAGAAATTGTTGTGCAGAAATTTTCCAATTTTAATTACTATAAGAGAAAAAAAATTGTACATATGTCATTGAGCTTTCGTATTTGGGTTATTGATAAGTAGTGTACAAAAATTTTTATTATCAGTAATTTCTGAGGATATCCTGAAAATTTCAAACTAATAAGTTATACACTGTGGTCCAAGGAGTAAAAAAATGCTTAAATGACACTCAGAAAAAATGAGTTTAAAATTCAATGTGATATTTTACCTAAACGGTATAGGATCAATGATCAATTAAATAACCATTTGTGACTTTAAAGTTGTTTATAGTAAAAACTCAATTGTGTGGTCGAAAACACAGTAAGTGTAATAAACATCCAGAAAAAAATCTAATATTTTCACATTTTTATCTAGTTTCACCGATGCATTAGCTCAAAACATGTTAAATGTTCAATCATGAATTCAGGGTAAAACTTGGAGTTTATATCCAGGCGGAAAACAGCGGATTAATTGTCTCATAATGATGGGAAATGCATAAATCTGCTCTTCATCTACGTCAAGGTGTTAAAGTCAGATGATTTTATCGTTACTGTCATCTAGAGCATTTTATACTGAATTGACAATCAATGTTTACTATTTCAAAGCTTATTTTAAACACAATATTAATAATGGTTGATAAGTAATTAATGAAGCATTTAAACAAACTGAACATGTACTTGCTTAAAATTATCTTTAGAGAGTAAAATAAAAAGAAAGAAATGTGGTGCATATGTCTTGTGACATAAGGAAAGTGCATTTTATAATTTGCAGGGTTCTAAACTAAACAAAAGGCAAACCAACGTTTATTCTTTTATAGAAAAAGCGACATAATGCTTTTCAAATAGCTCTTTCTAAGGGTATTGTTGCTCTGCTTTTAAGTTTTATGTAACAAAAATACTGAATGTGCTTTGTACCCATGTTATGTTTCTAATTTTGAGCATTAAATCGGAGAACTCTTAAATAATTTAGTATTTCAAAGCTTTTTGTGTTCCCCAAAATAAATGCTTATTCTAATTGTCCAACAAATCTTGAATATTAATAGCTTCAAGCTATTAGAAGTCTAAGTTTACACTTCTGGTTGCTTCCCTAAGTTTTACCATAAATGTCATTAAAATTTTTACCGATAACATAATTTCTGTGATAACGTTGGTAGGGTTTTGTTAGTGATAAAACTGTTATCCTTTTGTGTGCACAATACCTTCGTTTGCAGTTTAAAGCTACAGTAAACAGGTTATTCAATAGAATGGATATTATCATCAAATAAAAAGTAATGTTCTTAAATTTTCATCGCATCCATGGTATTTCCAGGTGACCACTAAACTAAAAGATTAACTATTAAATCAGTAATATGTTAAGCTATACCTACATTCTAGAGGGTATCGCTTGTATACCAAACGAACTGTGCATAAGCAAGAATGGCTGATATTGAAGAATTTCGAGATAGGGCTTACTCGTTTTGGATTTTCAAGATGCATAAATAAGTTTGCTATATATTCTAAGTGAACTAATACGAGGAATTTTCTGTTGTGGAGCAGTGATGGATAAGAAAAGCTTGTCGACGACTTTATTTTGTTTGCCATCTTATCGATCTGAGATACACAAAATGGCTGCGCTAGTGAATATACACATCACGTGATTCGTTAACTATTGACAATGATATGAGTACGGAAATATTAGCGCTTTTTGAAGTTATTACAAGGTGCAATAATTTTGTACGATCGTAAAAACCAAGTGTTGAAAACATAAGCGGAAATATTATATTACTATTAATAAATGTTTTATATATAATATTCTTTGTTATTATTAGAGCTTCTGTCAAGTGTATACAGTTTAATGTAAGATTAATTAACATTAACCAAATTCATGCCAATGTTAAGAGAGGTAACTCTTACAGCGATAAGACGCTGTAAAGTAGGTGAAACAGTTGAAAGTTTTGTATTTATACAATCATGATATCCTATTGTAACGATGCAAATTACTAGTCATGTTCTCTGTTGTAAATTCCATGATTATCAGCCTGTTTATTAATAATAATTACTAACCAATGTTACACATTTATTTTATTGCAATAACTTGTGCGTTGACCATCCAAATTCGCATGACACTTCCGTATATTGATGCTTCCTTTATGATTACCTCCCTCTTTCAGAAGTATTCCTCCTACCTCAAAACGTGGTCCCCTCTCATTTTCCTTCAAACTCAGGATTGCCTCCAGAAGAGAAGCAATGTTTCATCTATACATTGGCTTTGATCTTCAGTTTGCCGACCAAGAACAACCTCGCAGTAATTCAACTATTCATAAGACACGAAATCGAAGCAGAAAAGAGGGAATGACTCCGAGTGACCAAAAAAGGTAAGCCTGTTCTGGGTTACGAACTACAAAAGTGATCTCAGAAATAATGCACATCACACATTCCCTCCCAGCTTTCAGAGTTACGACGTTGTTATCCGTACCGTTTTAAGTGTGAGTCATTCTGAACAAGTCTGTGCAGATTTAACCCTTAACTTGTGAGATGCGGTCTCCCATACCGATCGATATTTCTAACCCTTTATTTTGGCACCTTGTTGTGAGTTTGGTGTCGGTTTACCTTGTGCACTAATAGCCTTGAGCATTATCGAGGTTTCAGTTCATCTCCAGCTGTTTGCGAATGAGAAGTACAGCATTATTACATAGCGCGTGCGGTCTGTGTTACGCACCTCACAAGTCAGGTTACGTCGAGCGGAGTTAAACCAACATTCATTCCAAGTGATTCAGACTTCGATTCCAGTGTGGCTAAATGACGCAAGAGATGTTGGCAAATGTGGGGAAGACTTCTGAATGGTGGAAATTCAGATAATTGCGATTCTGAAATTTCTGAAGATTATAGAGAAGATGTTACAGTAAGCAATATACATGGTACGATTTATTACAGAACAAACCATTTCAAGTGGCCATGTGAACCTTTTATCATAACAAGCAGGACGTAAAAACACACGTGATAGATATGAATAATAAACACATATGTTTTATTTCCTAAGCATCACATTTGAGCATGAGGAGTAACAAACACTCTTTTTGTAAAAATATAAAAAAAACAGGATTCCGTATAATATATCTTGTTTCCCATTGTTCAGTTGCACCCTTTTATTTCTAAATATGCAATTAATTATTTAATAATTTTATTAACTAGCTAGCCTAACAGTTGTAATCGTTGTATGAATTTTTTTTCTTAATTTTTTAGTTGAATTCACATAAGTTGTATAAAGCGCACATGTATAGAGCTTTGTCAACATATAGCATTTTACTAGCTACTATTGATCACTAAATACTATCTTATATAATCAGGACATCAAATCTGGGACATTTGCAAATCTACAAAAAAATAAAGCGGTCTAATAGACCCAGCATGACAAACTATGTTCCAAAAAATACCTCACAAGTCAAGGGTTGACTAAATTTATTAAAAACGTCTTTATCTATAAGTATTGAAATGTACTGCGAAAGTCATCAGGCAACATAATGTCTTTAAGATCGTAAAGTAAAATTAAGACGAGCGAACTTACGATATTACAATCTGTCCCAAGTTTACCAAAGATAGACCCGTTTATGAAAATCTGATGCACTCACATGACTTTCCCTACTCTTGTACTAATCATTTTTACAAACTCTTATTCCTAGATCTCCTTCGTGTTAGTTGAGATAAACATTTGCAGAAATTATCTTATTGCGTATTTCCTTGTAGGTGCAAGGGGAATATGGGAATACAGTAGGCTTTGAGTGATAGTCAAATCTTTTAAAGCTTTTAGATTCTGTTCTCTTTGCACACGTAACATATTGTAACAAATGAGAAAGCACTGGTTGCTACCAATCACACTTTATTGCCTTCCAGCCAGTTAGCGCAGTGCTAACATTACACTTAGCTCACTTTTGTACAAACTCAGAGCACAGAACTGTCGAATCGAATCACGAATAAGGACTGTAAGATTATACTTGCACTGAACTCCTACTCGGCACGATTCACTGAACCCTTCGTATACGTCTTTCCTAACTCCAACACTTCACTACAAGCACGACAGGAATAACTTCTACTTCATTCTACTACTACTCATGCCCGGGCAAGAGCGGGTCCCTTACATAGTTCTTTAGACAAAAGAAAAGTTCTGGAAGTAGAATGATCGGGAGAGGCTGTGAAAGAACAGTCCAGACACCGCACTGCCACATAATGGCTATTGTTTCCGTGTGCTCTATTGTGCGGGTGGCGGACGGGTCTTTTATGGCAGGTAAACATCTCCGGCCCGTTCCTATTGCCGGCCGGAGATCAGACCTCGACCGGCACTTCTTACCAGCAGTGCCCGGGCTGACGATCGGCTAAACACTATAAAAAATGAACAATGATCTTATATTACACCAAAGTTTAAGCTTTCCGAAACTGACACAAATAACAAGGAATATCTCCGAAATGGTTAACTCTACAAACATTTTATTGGGACATAAAGTGTGTTTTAGCGAGATCTGTATTTTTTGTACAGTAAGACTTTGTCTTATCTCGTACTGTTTACGAGTTATTTAAAAGACATCCAGAGTAAACAGGACCACATAGACTATAGCCAGATATATCTTATATATTTAAACGAGCAATTCTTGTATATAAATATATTCTGTGTAACTTGGAAATGGCTCTAACGATTTCCATCAAATTTTGTATTCAGATGGGGTTTTGCTTTTTAAGTTCATCTATATAGGTGTAATTCCCGAAAAAAAACGCGATTTTACATAAAAAATAACATTTTTCATTCCCGCTTCTACAGTGCGGGTATTTCAGAAACGCCTTTAAGTTTTGGTTAAATTTTTGTATACATGCCTATCATAATCACACAGTGTTTTCTCTACTCACTTTTATGTAACACATTCACATCTCTTTCTCTACACACTCTTCTATAAACTATTTTCCATAAAAAAACGTGATTTTACACTCAAAAAACCCATTTTTATCCCCAGTTTTAAAATGTCATACATTGCTCTGTATATTTGAAATAGAACTGCTATTACGTTCACAGTTTTCTTCTCGCATTTTTAGGTAACACATTCACATCTCTTTCTCTACTCACTCCTCTACAAATAAGTCATACAATTTTCTGCAGGTTTGAAATAGAAATGCTACATTCACAGTGGTTTCCTACTTTTACGTAACACATTCACATCTCTTTCTCTACTCACTCTTCTATAAACAATTTTCCATAAAAAACATGATTTTACACCAAAAATCATTTTTATCTTCACTTTTAAATTAAGTCATACCATGTTCTGTATGTTTGAAATAGAAATGCTTTTATATCCACACTGTTTTCTCCTCTCACTTTTAGGTAATACATTCACATCTCTTTCTCTACTCACTCTTCTACAAAGAAGTCATACAATCTTCCGTATGTTTGAAATAGAAATGCTACATATTATATTCATACTGTTTTCCCTATCCACTTTTAGGTAACACATTCACATCTCTTTCGACTCACTCTTATACAAATAAGTCATATAATTTTGTGCATGTTTGAAATAGAAATGCTGCAAATTACATTCACGATGTTTTCTCTGTTTACTTTAGGGTAACACATTCATAACTGTTTCTCTACCCACTCTTCTAGAAATAAGTCATACAATTTTCTGTATGTTTGAAATAGAAATGCTGCAAATTACATTCACGATGTTTTCTCTATTTACTTTTGGGTAGCACATTCATAACTGTTTCTCTACTCACTCTTCTAGAAATAAGTCATACAATTTTCTGCATGTTTGAAAAAGAAATGCTACATTCACAGTGGTTTCTCTACCTAAGTACTTTTACGTAACACATTCACATCTCTTTCTCTACTCACTCCTCTATAAGCAATTTTCCATAAAAACGCGATTTTACATAAAAAAAAGCATTTTTATCCTCGCTTTTAAAATAAGTCATATCATGTTCTGTATGTTTGAAATATAAATGCTTTTACATTCACACTGTTTTCTCCTCTCACTTTTAGGTAACACATTCACATCTCTTTCTCTACTCACTCTTCTACAAACAATTCCTATCATAATATATATAAACTGGATGTTTGTATATATGTAACTGTTAATCTCTAAAACCGCTTCATCGATCAAAGCGAAATTCGGCACGTATATGTATTTTTTCATGGAGAAAGTTTTTATGGTAACAATTTTACTGCACAATATATTACTTTCAAATGGTTTTCTACTCGCTTTTTTACGTATCACATTCATGTATCCTCTGTTTGCCCCTCAAGATACAATTCATATAATTTTCTATGATTGAATTATAAATGCAACGTGTTACACTCATACGATTTCCTCTACTAATTCTTCCTTTACAAGGCACAATCAGTCTTCTTTCGCTACTCGCCCTTCAACATACAATTCATACAATTTTCTATATGTTTAAAACAGAAATACAAAATATTACATTCATACTATTTTCTATATTCACTTTTGTTTTACTTAACAATTCACATGTTATTTCTATCGTTTATCAACTTCATACATACCAACGCCTATGTTGCGTATTTTTGTAGAATGGGTAAACTCCAAAGCCGGTTGACCGATCACCATGAAGATTGGCATATCTAAGTGTTTTCATGTCGAAGGTTTTTATGGAATGCATTATACCACGTATTACGTTCACATGGTTTTCTCTACTCCATTTGCTTTTACCTAACATACTACTCCCTCTTCTACAAACAGTAGATACATTTTTCCATACATTTGAAATATAAGTGCAAGATATAACATTCACACGGATTTTCTACTCATTTTTCTTTAATAAAACACAGTCACATTTCTTTCACTACCCCCGCTTCCACGAATAATTACGAACAATTCATACTCTTTTCTATGTGATTGAAACAGAAATGCGCAGTACATTCACATGGCTTTATCAACAAACTTTTCTTCCTGTAGTCTTTATTCTTCAAGAGTTTTTTTCTTACTGTCATCCCGGTGTTTTAATAAAAAAATAAAGAAATAATTGAAGTAACGTAATCACAATTGGTGTCAGGAGTGCGACGATAAGCACGACATGGAACAGTTGATGAAACAAATTTTAGCCAAAATGGACATAATGGGGACTGAAATTAATTCCGGAATGCGGCAGAGGAAACAAATATGAAAGCTGAATTGGCTGTTCCGTAAACTACGGAATAGAAAATACGGGAACAAAAATGGACAAAATGGAATCAAAAATGGAAGCCAAATTGAAAATCCAAACTCCAAAATGGAAAAGATGGAGTCGGGAATGTCCAATATGAAGCTAGATCTATCGGAGAATACTAACGAGCGACAGGCCGGGGTTAACGAACCCATGGAAGAACTCGACGGAAATATGAAGGACCTTGGTCAACGTGTTAACGCCCTGGAGTCAATCGCAGCACCAAAGAACTGAACTCCATAACGGAACAAATGCTCGACGAAATCCTCAAACTAGGTGGATATCGATGGGGCAGACCTGCGTTCAGCAGTAGACGTTTTTCAGCTGAAATAATGGTGTTTATGAAATATTTTATGTGTTTCTATATCTCTTGTATCTCGGAAATAACTCTAAACACTTGCGACAAAAATTATTATTTAGTTAACGTTTTGCCTTTTAGGTTTATCCAAGTAAGTATCTTCTCCCCCCCCCCCCCCCCCCAAAAATGATTTCACAAAAACAGAGGCAAAAAACACCGAGCGAAGCTCGGTCGCCCAGGTACAATTTTTAGGTGGAAGGCAATCATTCTCTACCTATTTTGTACATGGTAGAGAAAGTAAAGAAGGCTCATTTCATAAGTGGAATATATATGCACTCACATGAATGTCTCTACTCTTGTACTAACCATACTTACAAACTTTTATACCTCTATCTTCTTCGTGTTAGTTGAAATAAACATTTGTACAAATTATCGTATTGCTTATTTCCTTGCAGATACAAGGGGAATATTAGAATACAGTAGGCTTTGAGCGATAGTCAAATCTTTTAAAGTATGTGCACCTTAACGCATAAAAAAATGAACAATGATGTTTCATTAAGTTTTCCGAAACTGACACAAATAACGTGGAATATCTCCGAAATGGATCACTCTACAAAAAAAAATTATTTTCACATAAATTGTGTTTTATCGAGATCTACATTTTTTGTATAGTAAGATTTTGTCTATCTCTTACAATTTATGAGTTATTCAAAAGTTATCCGGAGTAAATAGGACCACATAAGCTATAGCCAGAAAATTCAATATATACATTTTGCCATACAAATGTCTTACACATATGACATTTTAATCAAAATCGTTAGCCATTTTCAAGAAAATCAAAATTTTCAAAAAATTTTCCATGTAAAGGGTAGCTTAGGGTGGACTATTCTCTTCAAAATCTTCGTGTCGCATCCTTGAAAGACATTAAACTTAAATACCAACTTTGGTTTTCAACCGACTTTTCGTTTTTGAATTATGCTGTTCACAGACACACACACCCACAAGAACCTTTCTCTAAAAATGTCTTTTTTTTTTATTCAGAGGGACTCAAAGTATATATTTCCGGTAAAATCTCGAATTTTTGGGTGGAATACAAACTTCCTTCTACTTATCAGTAAATAAAGTAAAAATTATTTATTTCTTTATCTGATTCCCCTGTCCTTATGTAGGACGTATAGATCTTTGCCTAGGATCAGACTTCTGTCGGGGAGCAGACGAACCTATGGACCGAGTGAAGACCTCAACGGAAATAAAAAGTACACTTTCTTGTTTAAGAATTCAAAAACGGAGCGAAATGACTTCGCGATAACGTATCAAGTTCGCATTCGGGAGGTCAAGGGTTCAAATCCCGTAGACCGACCAATTTGAGTGTTAATGGTATCAAAACACAGTAATGATGAACGAATACATTTCTGTCAAGTTCGTGTGTTTTATGATTAAACTTTATTTATTAAAGCAATTATGGATCATTGAAACGTTTGGAGCAGTGAAAGCTTTTTATCAATTGTGGTAAGCTTTAAAACACCTGTAGCAGGATGTTACATCACATTTTTGCAGGATCTCAAGTGGCGTGCAATCCTTCAAACTTGTCTTCGTTCTCCCCATTTTTCATTTCAAGCATGAGTATTTTTTGGAATGTTTGTGTACTTGGAAGCGCATTTTTGTATCACGTTGATCAGTTACAAATATTTCAAGTTTTTGGTTGGGTTTTCAAACCTAGAGTCATTCGTTTTCTGTATGTCACTCTTTTCAGAGATGAAATGTACCTCAACCGGTCCGGGAACATCATTCACATTTACTGCAATACCTGTAGTACTTCACTTTTATTAGTCAAACTATCTATGTAGACCAAGAGGAAGAATCACGTCAACTGTATCACAATCATGAATTTTATTGGAATAGTTATCGTAATATCCAGCGTAATTCCTTTCAATATGTCATAATTATTACACGCCATATCTCTGAATGCACTCTTAAAAAATCTGATGTGTTGCACTCACTTGACTTTCTCTACTCTTATACTAACCATTCTTACAAACTCATATTCCTCTATCTTGTTCATGTTAGTCAAGATAAACATTTGTACAAATTATCTTACTGCTAATTTCCTTGTAGGTGCAAGGAGAATATTAGAATACAGAAGGCTTTATGTGATAGTCAAATCTTTTAAAGCTTTGAGATTCTGTTCTCTTTGCACACTTCACATATAAAAAAATGAACAACGATGTTCCATTTCACGATAGTTTTAAGTTTTCGGAAACTCATACACATAACAAGTAATATATACGAAATGGTTCACTGTCCAAAAAGTTTATTTAGAAATAAATTGTGTGTTTTAGTGACATCTACATTTCTTGTACAGTAAGATTTTGTCGGTCTCTTATGGTTTACGAGTTATTCAAAACTCATCCAGACTAAACAGGACTACATAGGCTATAGCCAGAAAATTCAAATTATACATTTCATTTGTCATAAAAATATCTCAAACATATGGCATTTTAATCAAAATTGTTAGAGCCATTTTCAAGAAAATCAAAATTTTCCAAAAACTTTCCGTGTAAAGGGTAGTTTAGGATGGGGCTATTTTCTTCAAAATCTTCGTGTCGCATCCTTGAAAGACATTAAACTTAAATACCAACTTCGGTTTTTAACCGACTTTTCGCTTTTTAGTTATGCTGTCCGCAGACTGACAGAGAGAGACTGACACAAGACACACACACGGACCTTTTTCCAAAAATGTTTTTTTTTTTTGGATTCAGGGGGCCTCAAAACATATATTTCCGGTGAAATCTCGACATCGAATTTTTGGGTGGAATACAATACTTCCTCTACTTAGTAGTACAGAAAGTAAAAATTAAAAGGCAGAATTTAAAAAATTGCAGAAGGTAGGCATAAAGTACCCTACTCCCTTGGTAATGCTAAGGTTAATAGCCACTTGTGTAAGCAAAATGGTTTAAAAGCAAGCCTCAAGAAGTGAAATTAGATTATCATTATGCATGTAAAACAAAACTATTTTTGATTTAACAAGCAGTTTTTCACCCATTCTTCAGAATTATCCATTACAGTTTGAAAGACTACAGTTCTAGCAGCTTCAATGATAGTATAAATATCTCCATGCAGTAAATTCCATACAATAGATACCTATTACATTTGGCAACTTCTATGAAAGAAAGTCATGATGGGCAATTGTTATTTTTGGGAACATTAATAAAATTTCTGCTTGTGTTGACAGAGAGGTACAAGATTCTTTTATTTCTTAACTGTAAAGCATTTGTATTAAAAGTACAGTCATCATTATTTATAGAGCAATAATATTTAGTAGGCTAATTATTTCTTGTAACTTGTTGGGGCTAATTGACCCCTGCTCCCCTAAATGATGCATGTGTTTCTTTTAACTGACTGAAAGATAAGTCTTGAATTATTTGTTGTAAGTCAGAACTCATTGCAAGGCAAGGGTTAATTAATGGGGAGCCCTCCTACATATTGTGGTGGTAGCATGTCTGCCTCACATTCAAGAGGTCCCAAGTTTGAATCTTGGTTAGGGTGAGTTATCTGGATAGATTTTTTCCAAGGTTTTCCCTTATCCTGAAAAGATAAATGTCAGTTCTATGGGCCTCAGGCTCATTTGAGCACTATTTCACTAATTTCATTCATACACCATTCAATATGACACATTATGTTGGAGGAGGACGTTAAAATACAACCAAAAATCTGATGTGTTGCACTCACATGACTTTCTCTACCCTTGAACTAACCATTCTTACAAACTCTTATTCCTATATCTTCTTCGTGTTAGTTGAGATAAACATTTGCAGAAATTATCTTATTCCTTATTTTCTTGTAGGTGTAAAGGGAATATTACTATGCAGTAGGCTTTGGGCGATAGTCTGATCTTTTAAAGCTTTGAGATCTCTTTCTCTTTGCATGCTTAACATATAAAAAAATGAACAACGATCCCCTATTTCATGAAAGTTTTAAGTTTTCTGAAACTGACACAAGTAATAAGGAATATCTCCGAAATGGTTTACTCTACAAAAAAATTTATTCAGACATGAATTCTGAGTTTTAGCGAGATCTACATTTTTATACAGTAAGATTTTGTCCATCTGTTATGGTTAACGAGTTATTCAAAAGTCACCCAGAGTAAACAGGACTACATAGGCTATAGCCAGAAAATTCAAAATATACATTTCATTTGTCATACAAATATCTTAAACATGTCATTTTAATCAAAATTGATAGAGCTAATTTCAAGATCATCAAAATCTGAAAAAATTTTCCATGGAAAGCGTAGTTTAGCATGGTACTATCTTCTTCAAAATCTTCATGTTGCTTCCTTGAAAGATATTAAATCTAAATACCAACTTTGGTTTTTAACAGACTTTTCGTTTTTGAGTTATGCTGTCCACAGGCTGACAGACAGACAGACAGACAGACAGATAGACAGACTGACAGACTGACAGACACACACACACACACACCCACACACACACACACACACACACACATACACACACACACATACACACACACTGAGACATTTTTCTAAAAATGCTTTTTATGGATTCCGGGGGTCTCAAAACATATTTCTGGTGAAATCTCGGCATTGAATTTTTGGGTGGAATACAATACTTCCTCTACTTTACTATACATAGTAGAAAAAGTAAAAATAAGAAATAAATGATAAATAAATGTGTATAGCAAGGAGAAAAGAGTACTTTAGAATAAATACCCATAAAGCTCTTCTGCGACCCATTTTAAAAACCTGCCATTGCAGAGACACCATTATTTATCTGCAAACTCATACTCTTGATAAACCTTTCACGATGCTGTCTGAGCTATACGTGCAGTAAATAAATTGCTAGTTGTCAGAGTCATCATTACCTGTTTTGATATTCAGAAGTTTCAAAAGAATTACAATAATTATTCTTTTAATTCTAAAAAAATCATCCCCCTAGTATTTATATTTATAAACTACAACATAATCTACAAAAATTCTTTAGTTATGACTGCAAATATTGCTGTTAAATTAAGTAAACACATGCTGAAAGAAACTATATTACACATTTTCTGCATCTTGAACTGTGTTCAAGAATAAAAACTTACAAGAAAGTACCTTTATCTATTAAAAATCTGATAGGCACATTCATACAACTTTACCCACTCACTACAAGTTCACAAATGTATTATGATGATAGAATAGTTGAATACGAGTATTTTATAAGTTGCTTGTGCTATTCACTTCTCCACTTGTACCTACATTACAGTGTTCATTAAAAGGTGGCATTCTGTCTACATTACAATATATTTTTGTCCAAAATTGATTTTGAATAAGTGCTCAATAACATACAACATGAGAAACTGTTTCCAAATGTTTACACCATTACATCGGAATAAAAGTGTGATAATGTGCACTCTAAATGGAAAAGAATCACAAACTGTCAAATACTTACATTTTGGAAAATGTAAATCTACGTTACAGAATATATCAAAAATACCTGATGTAATAAAGAAAACTATTTGACAAATATTGCACATTTTAATGTGCTCCACATGTTTCTTGCAATAAGTTTTGTTCTTCTTTTATGGTTTCCTAGTTATGAAAATTATATAAAATGCATTCAGAATGAAGACATACATACAGGTTATTCATATCGGAGAGAAAGAGGATTAATGACTTCATTGTCAGTAATCCAGCATTAACTAATAACAACATACCAGCTGTTCGTAGAAAATTATAAAAAAAAATACACTTTATTCTTCATGTTATAGCACAAGCAAACAGTATTTAAATGAAAAGTCTACTCACATAAAAAATAGGTTGTGGTATGGAAAACTTAATAAAAATATTTGCATTATAGCCTTGAAAGATGCTAACTAAGCTATTCTCTCTTTTGCTCTCTTTCTCTCTCTCTCTCTCTCTCTCTCTCTCTCTCTCTCTCTCTCTCTCTCTCTCTCTCTCTCTCTCTCAAACACACACCACACCTGCACAGCTTTTACTAAAAATGCTTTCTGTGGTTCCAGAAGACCTCAGAGCCTGTATTTCAGGTGAAATCTAGGAGCCACATTTTTGGGTGGAATGCAATACTTCTTCAACCAGCCATGAGTAAACAGTGTAGATAGTAAAAGGTATCAGAACCAGTACTTTCACGATCCTGCTAAGCAATTTTAATAACTAAATTGATCTAATGGTTGTAATAAATGGTAAACAATAAAGTAAGGAGTCAAGAATTATTTGATTTAGTATTCTCCCTCCAAACTGCAAAAATAATTAAACCTAATAGCTCAAATTTACTGGGATCCAATCACGTGAATGATAGTACCATAGTGCATATCTACTGTATTAGATGTTTGATACTCCGTGCTAATTGAAAAATTTTCAAGATATTCATTTTATGGAAAATTTATCTCTTTTTATACCTTTAACTTCAGCCTTTTTTATAGTATCTAATTTTGCTTTATGTGGAATGCCTTTTTTGGCTGGATTTTATTCAAAGGATATAATTTTGGCAGTGAAAACAAACAAATAAATAATTAACGGCTGGAAAACTTTCTTTGGTATACATTGCATACAATCTTCTAATGTTATTGGATTTCGAAAATGTATTCTAATTTATAAAATCCCCAAAATAAAAAAGCACTCCCCTATGTGACCTAAAATTAAGATAGAGCTCTGAAAACTGTTTTCATTAACTACTTACAAAAACAATTTCTAAAGCTTTGCTTCCTAAGCATGTTGTGGAATGCAAAATTATTGTAGCACTTCTGTTGCATGAAAATAAATATTAAATGTGTACCCAGTTACTCACCAATAAATTATACAAATCACCATGATATTTTTCCAAACTGCCATTGTATCTTCGATATTATTTTGCGCATAATTATCTCACACGCTTGGACATATATATTAGTCCTAAATAAACAAGTCTAAAGATGTAGTTGAAAAAATTTGGTTTAATATACGAACAAAGGAGTTTTACAAAGGAGTTATACTCTTCCTTCTCCCTTCGCGTGCGAGTCAAATTTCCCGCTCAATTTATAACGTCTCCTATCCACACCAATCCACACTAATATAATCAAGTTGGTACCTGTACGACTATGAACTTTTACCGCTAGTGTGAAAACTTAGTTTCAATTAGAGAAAATAAGTATAATGATTTAAGCTCAGTATTAGGAGTAGGAAGATAAGTATTCTGTTTTCGCTTAAGAAAGAAAAAGTAAGGGATTCATGAGTAAAAGCAAGTTCTGTTACAAAACCTGGTATTCTTTCTTTAATAGTCGCGCTTTGAACAGCAAGTGTTACGCTATAACAAAACCCAGCGACTTCTTGTGCAACTAAGTATTTATAATGCGTATGTCTCTACCCATACCTTATCGTGCAAGATCAAATTAGTACAATACAAGAAAATTATGGTTCGACACCTTTATCCTGTTAACTTCGTAATACGTTGGCGGCCTTGTCAGCGACGCAGGGAGTAAATGTGTGTTACCAAAGCAAAGAGTGTGTAAGCGAATTTTCTGTGATGTTGGCGTCGCTGGGCGAAAGCAAAATTAGGATTACGTAGCTTGAGTAATTCTCTATGGTTATTGATATGAGGGGCAAATGGAATTGTGATATTTTTCACAATAGAATTAAATGGAGGTGTTATTCAAGATAAATAAGTGTTCATATATTAGATTCATAGCTATTTGAGTGTCGTGTGACGTGTCAGTACTTTTCAGCGAAAGGATAGGTTGCAATATAGCGTAACAAGTGTAAGGTAAGAATGTTTATTGTGGAAAGAGTTCTCTTCAATTTCAAGTCCGTTGTTTTAGTGTAAATAAAAAAGACTGAAAACATGTGAGAAGAGCTGGCAGAAGAAATTACATCCTATCAAATAAACAGAAAAAAGAACGAACAATTCACACATTTTCAGGTTAGGTGCCGCGTGCAGCACACATTCGCAAGTTTACGTCGTAATTTGTTCGTTGAGATTAGTAATATTTCTATGCTGATCGAAGTCAAGTCTCAACGGCTAGTAGTACTAGTTCTTGGTACCTGTAACAAAACAAATTAATGCCTGTACCTCTTGTAAACCAGCGTATTTTCCCCTTACATAGTTTTAAATGTGTTATACAGTTAAAATACGTTTCAGTAGTCAAGAATAGACTATATCCTGCACTGCTGTATAAAACTGTAATTCTAAGAGCTTATTTTTATTGTATGCATACTTATGTTACTATTTCTGTCAAAACTTGCTTGCAATACTTTCTTTCATTTCTAACATGAATACTGTTTTCATACATAATTCATAATTCTTACCGATTTCATTACATGGGTACTCTTTGGGGACGACGTTTTCAAGACAAAACTTACAAAAAGGTGGGGTTTGCATATTTGTAAGAGATGATGTCCCTTATAAGGTTGTAAATGTTTCTAAGTTTTGCATTGAACAGGACATAGAGATGTGCGCAGTTCAGTTAAATATAAATGAAGTAAATTTAATAATTATAGCTTTATACCGGTCACCATTAGGTAACTATGAGGTGTTCAAAAAGCAATTAGAAGGTTCCCTAAAACTTCTTTTTAAACCTAAAAGAGAATTAATTATATGCGGTGATATAAACATTGACTACTTAACTCCTAATTCTCGGAGGGATCAAGTCAGTTCTATATTTGCAACATATAACATGTCCCACACGGTAAACTTTCCCACAAGAATACAAAATACTTCATCCACAGCAATAGATAATATGTTTATAAGTATAGATAGAATAAAATCACACACCATTGAACCATTTGCAAATGGCCTATCAGATCACAAGGCACAAATATTACACTTGAAAGAAATAAATCTAAAGTTAAAATCAAAGTACAAGCATAAAAGATCCAGAATAATAGATGAAAGTAACATAAAAAGTTTTAAGCAAGCACTAAAACAAGAATCTTGGAATGAAATTTATGTAACAGAGGGACTAAACAACAAGTTTAATAAATTTTTGCAGCTGTTCAAAATTAATTTTGAAGCATGCTTCCCAATTAAATATACTAAAGTACACAATCGCAAGCAAAATAACTCCTGGATTACATTAGGTATTAAAACTTCATGTAGGCGGAAAAAAGAATTATATCAGGAAATAAAATATAATAACAAAAATTTAGAAATTTACTATAAAAGATATTGCAAAATCCTCAAAGAAACAATAAAAGCCGCTAAAATATTGCATGATAAAAAACAGATATGTAATTCTGGAAATAAAATAAAAACAATTTGGAATATAATAAAGAGAGAAACAGGAAGGTGCACCCAAGAAACCCCCACAATAATACTAAACACTGATAATCTATATAGCGTTTCACTCTTAGAAGACAGTATGGAGTTAAATGGGACATCTCTGTCTCTATCTAGCGCATACAAGTTGCCATTAGCCGCGTCCTTTTCTACCCTCGCTCTGTTGCCAGATTCTTAATAGCATGGTATAAATATTCATTTGTTATAAATTTCAGGTTTGAACACATTATCCTATGCAGAATTTTTTTCTCTATCAGGTTATATCCTTTTCAGAGTCATTATACATTTCTATAAGTCCAAATTTCTTCAGAAAACGTTTTTTTCAATAGAAGTCCGATATTTGCTGTTTCTACACTCATCACGCACTAACTAACAAACTAACTGCTAGAATGCATCTATATTTTTTTTCTTAGGTAGAGTAAACTATAGTGCTACTACCTGCCTACTTTGAATTCTCTATGTTTATCCAGTTAAGTGTTATAATTTTTTAAATTAAATGTTTTCGGAAAATTTTATATATGCGCACTGCAAAAGTTACGCAGTGTGAAACTTTTTTGTTATTGAGTTTACATCAGGGAACCAGCGAGAACAAATGTTGAGGAAGGTTGGAGAAAGTTTTTAAAATAAACCAAAAGGCAGTAACCTCTCTTTTATCCAGTAAGGCAAACAAAAGGTATTCATCTATTCAGCGTCAGGCCTGACACAGAAGATAGTATAAGCAGCAGCACTAGCATTAGTTCAAAAGAAGTCGTATGTGTAACTGTGAGCTGTTATTGCGTTATTTGTTTAATATTTTTGTAAATATTTGTAGTTATGGAGGGTGAAGCTAGGAAGGGACGATATGTTGGTAAATAAAGAAGTAAGGAACGCCAAATAATTATGAATGTGTTAGATTATTTTTTAAGTAAAATGCGTGTAAGTAAGGCGGTAAAAGAAACAGCTAAGGCTATCGGGTGTTCAGAAGCAGTAGTGTGTATGATTAAAAAGGAACTAATGAAAGGACCTCTAAGAACGCCATCGAAAAAGAAAGCAAAAAGGGCGGGACTACACAAAACGCTAGATTAACGCAATATGATTGAATAGTGCAAGGTGGAGTGCGGCGAATTGTTCATTCTTTACTGTTTGCAAATATTCCACCCACGCTGAATATAATTTTGTCACAGTTCAACAGTGATGAGACCCTACCAAATTTCTCAAGGGCCACTCTGATTTGGGGTTTGAATATGAAAGAAAGGGTAACAAGTGCATATTAATAGAAAGAGACGATATCGATATCATCAGATGGCGACATAAATATCTAAAAGACGTAAAAAGGCTTAGGGACCAGGGGAAATCAATTGTTTATACAGACGAGTCATTTGTAAATTTAGGTCATACAGTAACAAAGGCGTGGAGGGATACCAAAGTTAAAAGTGCCCGTCTCGTCAAGCAGCAATTGAAGGACTAAGTACAGGACTCAGGCCACCTCGAGTCACTGGCGGAGAAAGATTCGCAACTAGTACATGTTGCAACACTGCACTCCATTTAACGTGTACTGTCTTTTAAGGGTGAGACGCGCTATAGTAATTAGTGATCCTCAGATGGTAGCAGATACTTTTAATAATTTCTTTCTGAATGTAACAGACAAATTAAACATCAATTTGGAAACAAGGAATCGTCCCTAAACTTTTTAAGAACCTCATTAACTGATGAAATCCCTAAATTTAACATGGATATGACAACTGCATTTGAAATTAACAGTGTAATAAATTCCCTTAAGTCTAAAAACTCGTCTGGATATGATGAAGTAACAAGCAAAATCCTAAAAGCATGTTCACATGAAATAAGCATTCCTCTCAGTTATTTATGTAATGAATCACTAAAGACTGGAATATTTCCTGACAGAATGAAATACTCAACTGTCAAACCCCTTTTCAAAAAAGGCAAACAAAATGATGTCTCAAATTACAGACCAATATCCCTCTTACCAATATTCTCGAAAGTATTTGCGAAAGTAATGTTTAACAGACTGTATAATCATATGGAAAATAATAATCTGTTTGTCCGAGAGCAGTTTGGATTTAGAAAACGAATATCAACCAATAATGCAATCTACAAACTCTCTCATGAAGTGTTGACAGTGTTAAATGATAGTATGCATGTGGGTGGCATTTTTTGTGATCTAGCAAAAGCATTTGATTGTGTAAACCATGAAATTTTGATAGGAAAACTACAGTTCTATGGGATAAAAAATGAAAATCTAAATTGGTTTATATCATACTTAAAAGGAAGAAAACAAATGGTCGAAATCAGCAATCCCAACCAGTATAACAACAACACATCGGATTGGAAATCAATTAAACATGGCGTTCCCCAGGGATCGATATTGGGGCCTCTATTATTTTTAATCTACATAAATGACCTCCCACTATACATAAATAACATTGCTAGTATCTATCTATTTGCAGATGATACCAGTGTCCTCGTGAAAAGCAAAAATTTAAGTGAGTGCGTTATCAAATTAAATTATGTACTAAACTGCATGTCAAATTGGTTTAAAGCAAACAAAGTGTCAGTAAACCTTGAAAAAACAAAATTCATTAAATTCATAACTAATCGTTCACCACATACCCATATAGAGAAATAGGAATCAATGATATTTTACTGGAACAACCTAATGAGGTAAAATTTCTAGGTCTCCAAGTAGACAACCACCTGGATTGGAAGTCACATATTAATTACATTACACCTAAGCTTAATGAAGCATGTTATGCCATCCGATCTCTGGTTAACTTCCACACGATTGACACACTGAAGTTAGTTTATTTTGCTTATTTTAACTCCATTATGGAATATGGAATAATGTCCTGGGGAAATTCAGTGTATAGTAAGAACATATTCCTAATACAAAAGAAGGTTATACGAATAATATGCAACACCCATAGAAGGCAGTCATGTAAAGATCTATTTCGGAAACTGGGTATATTAACCTTACCTTGCGTATATATACTATCTATTTTAAAATTTTATGCTAATAACCAGAATTGCTTTACAACTAACATGGAAATTCATACGTTTAACACTAGGCAAAAAAGAAATATACATCGTCCCAATGCCAAACTCTCTTGCTTCCAGAAAGGTGTTTATTGTGAAACAATTAAAATATTTAATGCTCTCCCCAGTAATCTAAAGGAAAATGTTAGCAATTTCAGAGTTTTTAAAGCTTCCCTCAAAGAGTATCTCTGTGATAAGTCATTTTATTCTGTAGAGGAATATTTAAATCAATAATTAGCCTAATGTCAGATCAGTTGTATTGTTCGATAGGTACCAATTAGGGAATTAAGTATAACAAGGGTAGCTGAAAATACAATAATGACCTGCAGGCTACAAAAAGCCGACTAATTGATTACAATTTAAGTTCCAATATTAAGTAACAGTGTTAATATGTTTGTTGATAATTTGAAAATGTATATTTGAACAATCATGTTGGACACGCTTTATGTAAAAGTAAGGATGTAAATAGATATTCTGTATATATGAACATAATTGAAATGTTGTCTACTCTGTACATTACATACTATGTAAGAATTAAAATAGGTATGCTATGATTAATGTGCACAGTTAATATTTTGAGGTCGCTTATCTTAAATTTGACACACTTAACACATGAGTAAGAATATTGTTTACTAATAAGCTAAATGTACATGTGTAACATGTTAGAATGTATTACTTAGCTATAAATTTGGACTGCTTTTTCATACAAGCAAAAATGTAAACATTGAAGCAATGACACAGTCTGTAAAAGCCAAGTAACATGATTTTGTACATGTATAATAACTATGTAAGTGTCAATGCACTAGAAGTATTATCTTCATCTCGTACTTTAACAGCAAAACTTGAAACCTATACATGTTTTGCATGTTTTTTATGCATTTAATTGTAAATGCTTTTGACATGTTCTATGTTCAAGGTCTGACTGGCCATCATTGAACCTACAGAACGCAATGTAATCTAATACATAGTGTACCACCTGAATTAATATTTTATTTAGCATTTTGTATTATTTTCATTGTTTTACAGATGGGACACCAATGTTGTATTCCCGGTTGTAATACAAATGGTAAAACTGGTTCGAAAGTAGGCGTTACATTTCATTCCTTCCCTGTGGACCCAGTAGAAAGAAAACAATGGCTTGACAGTGTGAAAAAATTGGATATACAGAAGCTGTCAGTAACAAAGCACACCAAAGTGTGCTCTAAACATTTTCGAACTGAAGATTTTCTTGCTCAGCATATGACCAAAAGACGACTGTTGAAGAAGGGTATTTTTCCAAGTGTTTTTACATCAGTTAATAAAAGTGCTCAGCCCCACAAAGAGAACAACTCATCAGCTACAGAAAATGGTATGGCTTATTTTATTTGCTTTCTTTTCTTAGCTAAATCCTAGATCAACACATGACCTTGTACCATACTATGTTGTTAGCTAATGCTGGATTTCTGACAATGAAGTCATTAATCCTCTTGCTCTCCAATATTTTTCACTGATGGATGGGGCATTAGAAGTGGCCAGGCATATTTGAAGGTGGTCTCGATCCATTTCCTCTTGCAGATCACATAGAGGACAGAGTGGTGAAGAATATATCCCAATTCTATTTAAATGTTTTGCCAGACAATCATGCCCTGTAATCAACCTGAAGGTTGCAACTGCTGTTTTTCGAGGATACTCAGGAATTACTGTTCGAATGTTTGGTAGTTCCCATCTTTTATTCTTTGATTTTTCATAGTAATATTTTGCAATAATTTTTTTGAATTCAGAGTTGACTAATCTTTTAGCTGCATAAAATGGTAAATTAACTATAGATTTCTGTACACCACTGGTACCCTTTTTTGCAAGAAAATCAGCTTTCTCATTACCACTCAGTCCACAGTGAACTGGTATCCATTGGAAGACTATGTGTTTTTGAAGTGCTGTTAGATGGGTAAGCATTTTCCAACATTCTATAATTGTTTGGTTTTATGGTGACAACTTGGAAGTAATTGCTATAATTGCTGCCCTGGAATCCGAGAGAATAACTGCTTGCTGAAAATGTGAAATTCTGTACAAAAGATTTTGTAGGGCCATTCGAATTGCTTCAATTTCTCCATCATAACTTAAAGATTTGTAATAGGAAAAGAGGTGACATGTGACTCCAGCACCTGCTCCATCTTGGTTTGGTATTAATGATCCATCAGTATAAATATGGAGCCATTCGTGTTCTGGAAATCTAGTATGGATTGTCTCTAATGCCAATAATTTTAGAACACTAGTTGGAGTATCACTTTTCTTAACTTCTTCTGTCAGGTGTAAATAATATGTGATGTCTAATGTTTGTGTCGGATTGACTTTAGATATGAAGTTTTCCTTTGAATTAGGAAGGTATACATTCTTCTTGATGTCTTGAATTTTGGAAAGAAAGCTCTCCTGAGTCTTTAGTGTATGTGTAAAATTTCTCTTGTGCCATGTATTGAATGGGAGTCTGATCAACTTTTCGTGTTGAATAAGAGCCGCTTTTTCTATTTCATATTCAATGGGACATTGGTTGGTTAGTATTTCCATAGCTGCTATTGGTGTACCATACTATATAAAAGATTATCTATTGGATGTGAACAAAACAGGGTGTACAAATAGTTGATCATTTTTCTTTGTATCAATACTTTAAGTGTTTATATCAGCTTCTAAATTAATAGTAATATTTGGAAAGCACTAACAGAGAAAACGTTAGTTTGTGCTCTTAGCTACTGATGCAGCAAGGACTGCTGTTTCTGTCAGTCATAAATCATCTGTCTGGTAAATTTAAGTGTCAATTGTTTCTTATAGTAAGGCATGTCTAAATGCTGCTTCATTTAAGCTTATTCAGAATGTACACAACAATGCACATATGTGTCAAATTTATTTCCTCTGCATTACATTTTCTCCAATTGGTCAAAGCTGTTTGCACAGTAAAGTGCATGATATTTAACATGTGGACAACAGGACTAATGGATGGCATAATATGAGTGTAGTGTAGTGAAGTTCTATATGCTGAATTGAATTTATTATCCTTCAGTAATCACATGTAGCATATGATTGAGAATCATCAAATGCACAAGCTATGTACAAAAAACGATTGTGTTCATGATGAGAACAACTAATTATGACATTTGAGGAAAAAAAAAGTATGATGAAATAACAATTCAGATCTGTTTTAATACATTTCCAAAAAAATGGAAAATCTGGTATACCTGGCCATGTAGATGCAGAATGCAATCATTAAAAACAAAAGAAATAAGCAAAAACGAAACAAAGTCTGGTGTGTTTCACTCACATGACTTTCTCTACTCTTTTACCAACCATTCTTACAATTCTTCTATCTTCTTCATGTTAGTTGGAATAAACATTTACAGAAATCATCTTATTGCTCATTTTCTTGCACATGCAACAGAAATATGGGAACACAGTAGGCTTTGAGCAATAGTCAAATGTTTTAAAGCTTTCAAATTCCGTTCTCTTTGCACAGTTAACATAAGAAAAAGTGAATAGCATGTTCCATTTGACAGAAGTATAAGTTCTCCAAAACTTACACAAATAACAAGAAATATCTCCAAAATGGATAACTCTACAAAAAAATTTATTCAGACATAAATTGTGTGTTTTAGCAAGATCTACATTTTTGAATGGCGACCACAAGGTACCCAAGCTGAGCAGAACATTACTTCCACTTACCGGTGTTTTGCTCCTCACTGTAACTTTTCTGTCTGACCTTACCTTAGTCATCTCTTGTTCTCTTCTGACCCCGATGCTATTAGGGTTCCCGAGGGCTAGGGAGTCTTTATTTTTCCAATCTCTCCATTTCTCTAATTTCTCTATAAAATATTAACCCCTAACATGCTGACCTGTCATGGCATGTAATGCGTCCTCTGATAGGTAATCGGAGGATATGGTCGGTGAGTTTATTTTGATAACTCTCCCGGTCAGGTCGGTGAGACCCGTAAACCAACGACAGGTGTGGTCCTCCAGACATTCTGGGAGTTGTGAGAGAGCGATGTGACTGCCAAAACATAAAAATATGGTGCTCTCTTAAAAGTGGTTACTATACTGCTATTGCTCTATGAGTGAAAAATATTGTAGAGCAAGAGGATTAATGACTTCGTCGTCAGAAATCCAGCATTAGCTAACAACATTTTTTGTATTACTAAGAGCTATTAGTCTATAATTTTTTATTTCTGATGCTGTTTTATCTTTCTTCAAGAGTGGGACAATTATTGCTTTTTGCCATTCAGCAGGTACAGTGGTTTTCCAGGATAGATTGTAGAGTTTTAGTAGTTGTTTTGCTGTTTTTCCAAGGTTTTTTATGAACTCTGGATGTATGTGATCTGGTCCAGGAGATGTCAGTCTGGGTGGCTCAGATGGTTAGACGCTGGCCTACCAATCCCAAGGTTGCGGGTTCAAACCCGGCCCAGGCCGATGGTTTTTAAGTGTGCTTATAAACGACAGCTCCATGTCAGTAGATTTACTGGCATGTAAAAGAACTACTGCGGGACGAAATTCCGGCACACCGGCGATGCTGATGTGATCCTGGCAATTGACAGCCTCGTTAAACAACAAAATAAATAAATAATGGTCCAGGAGACTTTTTGTTTTTTAGATTGTTGCTAATGCTGGATTTCTGACAATGAAGTCATTAATCCTCTTGCTCTCCAATATTTTTCACTGATGGATGGGGCATTAGAAGTGACCGAGCATATTTGAAGGTGGTCTCGATCCATTTCCTCTTGCAGATCACATAGAGGACAGAGTGGTGAAGAATATATCCCAATTCTGTTTAAACGTTTTGCCAGACAATCATGTCCTGTAATCAACCTGAAGGTTGCAACTGCTGTTTTTCGAGGATACTCAGGAATTACTGTTTGAATGTTTGGTAGTTCCCATCTTTTATTTTTTGATTTTTCATAGTAATATTTTTCAATAATTTTTTTGAATTCAGAGTTGACTAATCTTTTAGCTGCATAAAATGGTAGATTAACTATAGATTTCTGCACATTGCCCGTACCCTTTTTTGCAAGAAAATCAGCTTTCTCATTACCACTCAGTCCACAGTGAGCTGGTATCCATTGGAAGACGGTGTTTTTGAAGTGCTGTTAGATGGGTAAGGATTTTCCAACATTCTATAATTTTTTGGTGACAACTTGGAAGTAACTGCTATAATTGCTGCCCTGGAATCCGAGAGAACAACTGCTTGCTGAAAATGTGAAATTCTGTACAAAAGATTTTGTAGGGCCATTCGAATTGCTTCAATTTCTCCATCAAAGTTTGTAGTTCCATAACTTAAAGATTTGTAATAGGAAAAGAAGTGACATGTGACTCCAGCACCTGCTCCATCTTGGTTTGATATAAATGATCCATCAGTATAAATATGGAGCCATTCGTGTTCTGGAAATCTAGTATGGATTGTCTCTAATGCCAATAATTTTAGAACACTAGTTGGAGTATCACTTTTCTTAACTTCTTCTATCAGGTGTAAATAATATGTGATGTCTAATGTTTGTGTCGGATTGACTTTAGATATGAAGTTTTCCTTTCAATTAGGAAGGTATACATTCTTCTTGATGTCTTGAATTTTGGAAAGAAAGCTCTCCTGAGTCTTTAGTGTATGTGTAAAATTTCTCTTGTGCCATGTATTGAATGGGAGTCTGATCAACTTTTTGTGTTGAATAAGAGCAGCTTTTTCTATTTCATATTCAATGGGACATTGGTGGTTAGTATTTCCATAGCTGCTATTGGTGTGGTTTTGATAGCACCTGTAATTAATCTCAGACTTTGGTTTTGAAAGATTTTAATCTTTTTTGTGTTTGCTGTTACAAGAACTTCACTGCAGTAAGTAAATAATGGCTTTATATATACATTGTATGTTGTGTTAAGAGTTGCTCTTGACCATCCCCACTTCATTCCTGTTAGACGTTTTAACAGTGAAAGGTGCCTCTCTGCTCTTTGTATTACATTTTCTATTTGTTTGGTCCATGTAATTTTAGTATCAAATGTAACTCCTAAATACTTTGCTTCCTTTGTGTCTGGTAATTGTTGACCCTCAAAATTTAGTTTTATTTTTAGTGGCTTTTTTCTTAGTGAAAAGATTTGGTAGTTTGATTTTGTTGTATTAACAGTCATTAAATTTTCTTTGGTTCACCTTTGTAGTTTGGTTAAGGATTGTTGCATGATTTTTTCTAGTTCTGTACTTTCGCTTTTTGGTTTTGAAGTCCACATTACTAAGTCATCAGCAAATAGTGCACATTTCACACCTGATTCTTGTATTTGTTGTGGCAGATCGTTAATAAATATATTAAAAAGTGTTGTGCTGAGCACTGCACCTTGTGGTAAGCCACGGTGTACTTGTTTGTATTTAGATATGTTTGTTCCATATCTGGTTGCTATAAAGCGTTATGTTAGGAAATTACATAGCCATGAAAACATTGGACCTTGTATCCCTATTTTTTTACTTTCTTTAGCAGTTTTGTTCTGCATATAGAATTATTTATTGCAATGTTTAGTTCTTGCATATTAAAATTTTGAAAAAAGATATTGTATTGAGTGTTAGGATCACATTTTCTTTCATGTTTCAAATCTTTCTTAAATTCTTACGTTTCTTTTCATTATTTCTTGTTACTTTATGTGAATTAGCATAATATTTATTGAATGTTTCGGCTATGATAGCATCATTTACTAATATTTTATTGTTGTGTATGATAGGTGTGCTGTTGTTTTCTTTCCTTCCTTAACATTTTTTATAAACTTATGGGCTTTGTTACCATCTGTCCTATAATCCGTTTTTTCTAAGAAATTATTAAAGTGATTCTTTTTAGCTGTATTAATTTCATTTTTAGTGAGGCACATTTCTTCCACCATATTTGTGTATCCGATATGCTTTATGTTTGTCCAGTTGTATTTCTAACTATATCCCTTTGCTTTTTCAGTTCTTCTAACTGGGGGTATGAAATTTTTAATTCTTCCACGAGGAATATGTTTTTTTGCGGTTTCTAGGATGACTTTACAGAAATTTTTGTTCAAATGATCTGGTTAGTCATACAGCTGTGAGTTTGTTTGTTCATTAAATTTATGTTCCAGTTTAGTTTTATATTTGTTCCAATCTGCTTTTTGAAGTTCCAATACAGATTCGTGTGATGTTGACTGTTATTTGTATTCTCTAGTTTTATATCAGCAATTACTGCTCTGTGAAAAAAAATGATTAGAACTTGGGTCTTCTATAACTTGTTTTTTAATTTTTGAAGCAATATCAGTTGTAGCTAACAAGAGGAGCAAAAGTGATGGAAAGAATGGTGTCAAACAGGTTAAATTGGTTTCTAGAATCACAGAATTTAATATCCCCATGTCAAGCTGGTTTCAGAGAGTTCCACTCTACAAATGAACAAGTGTTACTTGTCAGTCAAGGAATCAAAGACTCCTTCAATAGGAAAGAAGATAATGTATCAGTTTTTATTGATTTCCAAAGTGCATATGATTCTATATGCAGAACACAACTACTAAAGAAAGTAAAAAAAAATTGGGATACAAGGTCCAATGTTTTCATGGCTATGTCATTTCCTAACACAACTCTTTATTGCTACCAGATATGGAAGAAATATATCTAAATACAAACAAGGACACCGTGGCTTACCACAAGGTGCAGTGCTCAGCACTACACTTTTTAATATATTTATTAATGATGTGCCACAACAAATACAAGAATCAAGTGTGATGTGTGCACTATTTGCTGACGACTTAGTAATGTGGACTGCAAAACCAAAAAACAAAAGTACAGAACTAGAAAAAACCATGCAACAATCCTTAACCAACTTACAAAAGTGGACCAAAGAAAATTTAATGACTGTTAATACAACAAAATCAAACTACCAAACCTTTTCACTATGAAAAAAACCACTAAAAATGAAACTAAAGTTTGAGGGTCAAGAATTTCCAGAAACAAAAGAAGCAAAGTATTTAGGAGTTACATTTGATACCAAACTTACATGGACCAAACAAATAGAAAATGTAATACAAAGAGCAGAGAGGTGCCTTTCACTTTTAAAACGTCTAACAGGAATGAAGTGGGGATGTTCCAGAGCAACTCTTAACACAACATACAATGCATATATAAAGCCATTATTTACTTACTGCAGCGAAGTTCTTGTAACAGCAAACACAAAAAAAATTCAAATCTTTCAAAACCAAAGTCTGAAAGTAATTACAGGTGCTATCAAAACCATGCCAATACCAGCTATGGAAATACTAACCAACCAATACCCCATTAAACATGAAATAGAAAAGGCGGCTCTTATTCAACACAAAAAGTTGATCAGACTCCCATTCAATACATGGCACAAGAGAAATTTTACACATACACTAAAGACTCAGGAGAGCTTTCTTTCCAAAATTCAAAACGCCAAGAAGAACTTCCTAATCTAAAGTCAATCCGACACAAACATTAGACATCACATATTATTTACACCTGAAAGAAGTTAAAAAAAGTGATACTCCAACTAGTGTTCTAAAATTATTGGCATTAGAGACAATCCATACTAGATTTCCAGAACATGAATGGCTGCATATTGATACTGATGGATCATTGATATCAAACCAAGATGGAGCAGGGGCTGGAGTCACGTGTCACCTCTTTTCCTATTACAAATCTTTAAGTTATGGAACTACAAACTTTGATGGAGAAATTGAAGCAATTCGAATGGCCCTACAAAATCTTTTGTATAGAATTTCACATTTTCATCAAGCACTTATTCTCTCGGATTCCAGGGCAGCAATTATAGCAATTACTTCCAAGTTGTCACCAAAAACCAAACAACACTTCAAAAACACCTAGTCTTCCAATGGATACCAGCTCACAGTGGACTGAGCGGTAATGAGAAAGCTGATTTTCTTGCAAAATAGGGTACCAGCAGTGTACAGAAATCTATAGTTAATCTACGATTTTATGCTGCTAAAAGATTAGTCAACTCTGAATTCAAAAAAAAATTGCAAAATATTACTATGAAGAATCAAAGAATAAAAGATGGGAACTACCAAACATTCAAACAGTAATTCCTGAGTATCCTCGTAAAACAGCAGTTGCAACCTTCAGGTTGATTACAGGACATGATTGTGTGGCAAAACATTTAAACAGAATTGGGATATATTCTTCACCACTCTGCCCTTTGTGTAATCTGCAAGAGGAAATGGATCAAGACCACCTTCAAATATGCCCGGCCACTACTAGTGCCCCATCCATCAGTGAAAAATATTGGAGAGCAAAAGGACTAATGATTTCATTGTCAGAAATCCAGCATTAGCTAACAACATTTTTTGTATAGTAAGATTTGGTGTATCTCTTATGGTTTACCAGTTATGCAAAGTCATCCAGAGTAAATAGGACTTCATGGGCTATAGCTAGAAAATTCAAGATACACATTTCATTTGTCATAATATCTCAAACATGGCATTTTAATCAAAATTGTTAGAGCCATTTTCAAGAAAATCAAAATTTTCCATGTAAAGGGTAGTTTAGGGTGGAGCAATTTTCCTCAAAATCTCATGTCACATCCTTGAAAGGCATTAAACTTAAATACCAACTTTGAGTTTTAACCAACTTTCTGTTTTTGAGTTGTGCTGTCCACAGACAGACACACACACAGCTTTTTCTAAAAATGCCTTGTTTGGATTCAGGGGGCCTCAAAACATATATTTCAAACAATGTGAAAACTAAAATATGTAGATAGATCAATATAAAACTTAGTACAGGGCTTTCGAACCGGTTCTTCACCGCTGCACAGCCGCCTGTGCGAGTTTGAAGCTGTTGCGGCCAGGTTCGCCGCACGTAAAACATGTATAAAAATCTTACCTTATAGAAAATGCTGGAAATGTCGTCCCTCCTCCGATATACAGGCATTACATCGGGAAAACTCATTCTGATTCAAATGATTAAGTTGGGCTACTGTAATGTCTCTGATTTCATTTCTAATATTTTGTTTTAGTTCTTCCAGTGTATGAGGATTTTTCTCGTAAACTTTGTCTTTCAGGTTACTACCCCACACACTGTTAGATCGGGGGAGCGAGAGGGACATACACCAGCACTAATTACTCTATCATCAAACACTTACCTAATTTCATTCATGGACTCCTCTGCTGTATGGGCAGTAGCAGAATGTTGTTGAAACCACCCATATGATTTCTCTTCTTCTGTCAGTTTACGAAGAAATGCGGTCAAAATGTCATTTTGGTACCTCTCTTTATAGTCTGGTCGTAAAATATATTTGGACCAATTATGCATCTAGCACTAACAGCACACCAAACTCCAACTCTCCGATCATAATGAGGGATTTCCTGAATGCTATGTGGATTTTGAAATGCCCAATACCGACTGTTATAACTGTTCACATGACCATTTAGATGAAACCATGCCTCATCTGAAAAGAACGGAACCTGTGGATCGATTAAACCATCGTTCACGGCATTTCCAGCATTTTCTATAAGGTAAGATTTTTATACATGTTTTACGTGCAGCTTGTTAGTAGTGGCAAACTCGGCTGCGGCAGTTTCAAACTTGCACAGGAAAAGGCCTTGCAGTGGTGAAGAACCGATTCGAAAGCCCTGTATTATAAGAATTATGTCATAGTATATGAATGACTATGAATATTAAATAATCTCTCAAAATGTTTGATTGTACATCTGCTATATCACTCATCACTTACTGCACACATGTACAGCCATGGACAAAAAAAATGAAAGATTTGAAGCTTTCACGGCAAACATTATGGATCAAGGCTTCACGCGTGATCAGCCATGCTAGATTTATAAAAGTTGAGCTTTCGACCATTGTACACTCCATTGACATCTTCAGGATGAAAAAGTCTCCTCAGTTTTTCCAAATATATCCTATGATTTGGAGGATGTGGGTTGTGTTGTCCTAGCCAATGAATGGGTGATGTTCTGTGGTTGGGCCTGCTGTCGTGAGGTATGTATATCCTCAGCTGAAGTGTTTTCCTGCGGGTACGAACTTTGTCCGGGGTTGCCGGTTGGGCCATCCTGAAGAGGCAATGGAATCTGCAGTGGGCAAAAGCTCGACCTTTATAAATCTAATATTAATAAAGGCTGATCACCCGTGAAGCCTTGATCCCCAAAAAAATGTCATGTCTGGAACTCCAGGCTACCTTAATGGTAGAGAACAACTCCACGAGTACCAAATAACTTTCAGTTTTCACAAAGTAGATATGTATGTATGCATGCATTCTGGACATGACCTTTTTTGTCCACAGGATTACCTTATGTTGCACAACTTGTAATTGACAATAATTCACTCTCAGTATATGGTAGTTATGTATGTAATTATAGATGTATCTGCTTGAAATAAAGCTATATACCACATTGGTCCAAAATTAAGCTGCCAGCATAAATAAGCCGCACACTGATTGAGAGGAGAAAAATTATCAAAAGTTTACTTGTACTTACATTTAAGTTATATGTACCTTAATTATTTGTTCTAACATTTGATACGCTACAGTGGCACCTAACATCCCAGGACCATATTTTGACATAACGCACCACTAAGTTTGAAGCTTGTGTCATAACTGCACTAAATTCCTTGGCTTTGATGATGCTTTTTGCTCTTAATGGTCGTTCATATCGGCATAAATCAGACTTTCTTAGCAATATCCATGAAGAAAATAATGGGAGTGATATTGGTACTGATAGTGGTGAGTATTCACCTGAAATTGAATTACAAGCTAACGAAGCAATATTGGTACACCTACACAATATTAATGCCAATAAAATACCGGTAAAAGTTTGCAATGTTGCATACTAAAATACTTTGCCGTCAGTTTCTGTTACAGATACTGGTTGTATTGGTGCAAATGAGAATAATTTTTTGTAGTAAGGATGTGTAAGAAGACAAGGTAGCAGATATAAGCCACACCCTAACTTTTTGAGGGTGAAATTTGGATAAAAAGTGTGGCTTATTTTCGGACCAATACAGTAAGTCAGTGGATGGGAAATCTTTACCGACTGGTGATATGACATAGTACCACCATCAGTGACAAAGCAATACATTCAGCCTGTTTCAACCCTCTGTCCTTCAAGTAACATGCATTCAAACATACACAAGCAGTGGTGTTCAGTACACCAATAGGACATGACTCTTTTGGAACCACAAAAATGCAAAAGAAAATTCCTATATAGGTATGTTAGGAAAGTTCAAGACAAAAGGTTTCATGACTTCAAAACGATGAACGTGATTTTAAACTTTTTGCAAATTAAGACTGCGAATTTACAAACGCAATATAAAACTGATGAAAATGAAGTGTTTAAAACAGTGTAGCATATTAATAGATTGAAAAATATGTTGATATTTATAAACATATTTGCTCCAACTTGTAATAATATTAATCACAGGACTAGTTTCGGAGAGGGTCTTCTCCATCATTTAGCTGTTGATCGACGGTTCATCATCAGGTAACTGCCTCTCCCTCCTTGCCTGGTCTGCTGTTCTTCCTATTGGCTAGTTGTAAGACATCATCTATGTTTGGTATGTCAAAATTCATCAGCCGATCTGAATCCTTAATGATATATTTTCCCACACTGTTAACTCCCAATAATTTTTTGCTGGTTTTAAAAGCTGTATATTTAGGTTGATGTTGATGTATGTGCCTTCAGCCTTCTAAACATTGTGGTAGTAAATGTGCAGATAATTTACAAGACCAATACAAGTACCAATGTGTTGATTTCTCAAAGAAAATGTCTTACAGATCTTAGTGTGCTGCTTGTGAAACCACATTTGATAAAACGAATGCATATTCGAAGGCTGTCATTTCATCTAATGCAAATAATACAAATTGTCGCTGGTATCTGTGGATTACCAACAACTACAACAAAGGAATACACAGGAAAAGCCAAGATGCATCTTCTGTCCCAGAAAGAAGAACCAATTCACCAAATGTCGTTGTAACAGCTGCTCCAGTCCAATTTGCAAAGAGCACACCACAAAAATTGTTCATGTTTGCAGGGAGTGAATCAACACTTCACAAGAAATTGACTGATTCATGCCAGTGAACTCAAAACTGAAATTTGCGCTTAACAGTTGAATTTAATTTCTACCGTTAGATATTTTAATATTTATAACATATATTGTTGTTTTTTTTAAAATATGTTTAGATTTTTTCCTGTTCCTTGTTGTGCAACATAATTTGGAGTATGACATTGCTCACACTAGTTACACGAGTGCACATACAAACTTGTATGTTAACTGTAATGATAACTCTTAAAATAAAGGCATGTTATTAAGAAACCAAGCTTGTTAGAAAGTGATTACATTACCACAAGTGACGCAAGCGATCTTGGGTTAATAGTGGCATGTGGTTTTTAATAGTTCTTTAGTGTATGTAAGGCAAGGGCTTCTTCTTTACAACCAGCAACAAATTGTGCTGCTGGAATGTTGGCACACAACTTAATGACATTTGGTCCATAACGAACCTGAGAGCAAACTTCAGACACTCGCCTAAAGTAAAAACATCACTATTTTTGTGAATCATGTTAATACATTGTAGTTGGTAGTTTCCTGGGTATATGGCAGTATGAACATGATTGTTGAATATCTGATGACTGTAGTAAATGAAAGTGTCTCAAAAAGGAAGGGCGGATGGATTACAAGTTGTGTGTGTTACTCTACATAGAGCCACTGTTGTAGGCAATCTTTTTTTCATATCTTTTCTTTTTGAAAGAGTAATTATTAATAACACTAGTTAACCGAAAAGACAAGCCAACCTTTCCGCGTGGAAAGAGGAGTTAGACAAGGGGATCCCATTTCCCCAAAACTATTTACCTGCATACTAGAGGACGTATTCAGAAAACTAAACGGAATATGCCTCAACGGCAAGAGACTAACAAAGTTGAGGTTCATCGATGACATAGTCCTCTTTGCCAAAACTGCAAGGGAACTGCAATCAATGCTTCAGGAGCTTAACACACAAAGTTGTTGTTGTTGTTTTCTACTGCCTTGCATCTGGCAATGAAGCCATTAGCATTCGTGCTTTCCAATACTTTTGAACTGTAGTTTCTTGCTTAACACACAAAGTAAGATGGCAGTACTCACAATGAACAAATCTAAAACACAACTAATGACAAATGGATTAGAAACCCCAATATATCTTGAAGGAACGGAACTGCTGTATGTATTTCAATACATATACCTAGGAAAATAATTTCATTTAACAACAAAATGGAAAAAGAAATCAAACGAAGAGTTTCCTTAGCTTGGAAAGCTTTCTGAGCCCTAAAATTCATATTTCTGGACAAATCCCTGAATAGGAGACTCAAAATGGAGACACTCGAAAGCTGTGTTTTTCCAGTGCTATTATATGGTTGTCAGACATGGGCTCTCAAAGCCAAAGATCTCTGAAAGATAGAATATCAAACACCTTGATGCACAAGATGTTAGTAACGGTAGACATAGCAAACAGGCTACAAAGACCAAGTGGAAATGGGGTGGCCATGTGATGAGGCTGCAAGATGACAGACGGACAGCATGAGCTACCACATGGGACCCTTACATTGGCAAGAGACTCCCAGGAAGACCTAGACACAAATGGTCGACTTGTTCAGAAAACAAGTAGGAGGACTGGACCACCATAGCCAGAAACAGACAGGAGTGGAAAGAACTAGAACAACAATTAAATGACCATGTGCAATCCAATGTTTAGTGTATTATGTGCAATATCCTCTTACGCGGACTAGCTCACCACATGAGTGTTTTAAAGCAGCTACCCCTACTTGTAGGAGACCTTTGCCCTCAATGGGACATCACAGGTTATTTTCATTCATTTCATTTTCAATTATTAATAAAAATGCACTATCAAAGTTTGTTTTGAAGAGGTCTGTCTAATGGTACCCAATTCGAGCCCACTGGCATATAACATTTTAAAATCATAAGCCACTGTCCCCACTCCAATTTATTGCTGATTGTCTACAATATAAAAATGTATTTTTGTTTGTTTCTAATCGACATGTATTCCAAACCCAATTATGAATGTTCTGTTCTGCTGCACACCAGAAGCTTTAATATGTAGGGTCACATGAGTCAAATGTGAAAATATAAAGTGCATGCATGATCCATTTAATTTATAAACTGGAAATAGTAAATAGTGAAGCTCAATATTAACTACATTTAATAAACTTTTTAGTTCAATGAGCACAAAATTGCCTCACACAAACTGTTATATATGCAGGACTAGTTTGTAGGAACTTACTTTCCAACGAAACTAGTCTATTGTGCATAAATAACAGTTTGTGTGAAGAAATTTTGGGTTTAGGTTTATTAAAATTTACAATCCATTATTACAGTACCAGAGGCTGAGCCAAACGAAAAAGCTAACACTAGCGCAGCATTGGAAGATGTGGAAGCCCTTGATGAACAGAAAGACAGTTCCAGCAATTTGGACAAAGAACAAGATAGTTCCAGAACAATGGAATCTTCATTAGATGATTCAGCATCCATGGATCAAGTCCTAAAGGGGGATGCATCTTGTGACTTCTCAGGAAGAGCAGAAGATTATGATCAAGGGAATATGAGTGACACAACACACATAAGCAGTCCTTCAGATAGCAATATGGGAAGTCCAAGTAAAAAATCTGGATCAGGCCTTAGTTTTCACATAGGCTCTAGGCTGGAGGCCAAAGACCTTGGAAATGAAGTTTGGTAAGTACTGTAATTGCAGATGTGGAACATTCAGTACCTTAATTATAGTGCATGGATGTGAAAATAAAATCAAGTACAAAGCACTAATATATTAAGTGGAATTTTGTTTGCATGTTTTTGCAGGAACCCAGTATTTGGGCATCATAGTCAAAACATATAATCGAAACATTTGCCACATATAAAATCTAGTTATACATTTTAACTCACATGAACCAAGACTTATATTGTGCTTGAATTAACGTAACTTGCAAATTCTTACGGTTCCCTTGGCATGCATTATGCAGTAGTAGAGGGGTGGCAGAGCCATCTGTTGTCATGATAACTATACTTTGTTCATCTAGAGATTAGAGGAGACGTAAACAAAGCCACGTGCGTTTTGACCACAGCACGCCCTCCTGACGATTTCGCCATGTAAATAGTCCCTTGAAGAAATACTGTTACTAAGGTCTAAAATGTCACTTAATGTTTGCTAAAGCATGAACTAAGTGTACTAAGCATAGCTAAAGTGTAAGAATACGCACTTACGTGAATCTGTAACCAGCCTAATTCATTCTGCGCGCGCATTATTCAGTATGACAGTAACATAGCGGAACAAGTGAGTGCTGTAAAACATAAGCGCGGCTAAGCGTTGCGAAGTGGTGAAAAGACAATAATATTGAACGTGTTTAACAAGTTCTGCGAGAAATATCCCGAACTTGCTATCGAAGACGTGCTAAAATTAACATTCGAGTTTACCGGTGTGTCAGTTGCAAGTATTTATAGCACACGCAAAGAGAAATCATCAGTTGGTGAAGATCCCAGCCAAAAGCTTCCACTTGCCAGATAAATGGTGGATGTAGTTTGCAACGAATTTGTGAGTGTGAGATCTGCAATCCGTCAAAAAGTTCGTCAGTCAATGAATCCCCACCTTAAACAAAGTGCTGTTGGCAGTTAACTCTGAACCCGATCTTCCAGATTTAAAACTAACCTCCCTCCACAAGCTGCTTCTGGAGATTGGTTTCGAGATTGTGAGCAGAAAATGAAAAAGTGTTATTGTGGACAGAGTAAGTAGCAGTTAATTTCCATGTGCTACATGTTATTTGAATCAAGTAAATATATCCTTTTAGTAGTGTAAAATGCATATTATAACTACGCGTAGCGGTAGGTAACTGTGTTGCGTCATTGTGAAAGCACGTGGCCACAGAGTGATACAAACCGGTGCTTTGTTTATATCTCCTCTAATCTCTTGATGAACAGAGTATAGGTATAATTTTGAAGTCTGTTGGCTACTGAAATGCATTGAGAGAACCACTCTGATGGCACACATATAAAACAGCTCAGTATGTAGCATACAGCTTGCATTATAAATAGAAGTGCTACTATGAAAACCAAATATATATGGTTTGGTTCCATAAACATAAGTACATCCAACACCATTGGTCCTCTTAGATCCTTTGGCACAGACCATACATCTGTTAGTATAGTGTAACAAAAGCTCTGTGGCGGCACCGTGGCCGAGCAGTTAGCGCACTCGCCTACCACCTAGGCGACCCGGGTTCGATCCCAGGGACCCGCATGTGGTATTCGTGGTGGACGAAGCGGCATCAGGGTGGGTTTTCTCCGGGTGCTCCGGTTTCCCCCACCATCTCATTCCACCGGTGCTCCTTCATTCCATGTATCATCAGTGTCACCACGTGCGGTGCCGTAGTAGTAAAAGCGGGCGTTAAACACTACAACAACAACAAAAGCTCTAAAAGGACAACTGCGTATGCTAGACATAGGTATCTTGGGATTCTGGTACACAGTCACCCTAAGTTCTACACACAACCAAGGGAAATAGAGCCTCCCTCTCAGAAAATAGCAAGCTTGTTAGAGAAGCGTCCTGAAAGAAAACCTGCAACCTTGGACTTGGGGAGCTCTTGCTGTAACGTTTGTTTAGCATGGTGTTGAAAAAACAGACAAATGTTGGGTGTGTAGGCATAATCTCCTCTTTGTATTCATATAGTGATCTAAGCCAAGTTCAGTCTTAGGTTTGCCCGCATCAAAACAAACCCACGTGATCAGTGCACCGTGGTACAACACGGTAGCAATGCGTGCAGGGAAGTAGTCCCATTCTAGTAATCTGAGTTTTAGAATGAATTTATCATTAAATAACGTTCTACACAAATACCTGAGAGGTTAATTAACGCAGATGTATACTGATAAACAGAGCTACAAGTCCCAACATGCAACTCGTGTAATAACCTGATATCCGAGTATTGTTTATAACAGTAGTTTCTATTTAGAATCATGGCGGACAGTCGCAGTGAATTTGCTCTTGCATCTTTGTCGACTTATGTAAAGCATAAGGCGGGAAAACCATTGACTAGTGGTGAAAAAACAATAGTGTTGAACGTGTATTATAAGTTGTGCGAGAAATATCCAACTGTTCCCATCAAAGAAGTAGTGAAATTAACTTCTGAGTTCACCGGTGTTTCGGGTACCAGTATAAACAGTGCTCGTAAAGAAAAAGCTGAAACAGGAAAAGTGGTTACACCCGGGAAAAAACGAAAGCGTGTGAAATACGCCATGCAAGAATGTGACGAGTTTGTTAGAAATGCAATTCGTGTTACGTGTTAGTCACTCTTTAAATTGACGGAATAAGAGATCATTTCGTTTCTATTACGTACCGCATGCACTCACCACGTGGTTGTGTTGTGACTATTTCTGGCACGAATGGCGGAAGGATACATTATAACTGTGCACTGGCCACCTGGGTTCAATTTCGCGCGGATCAACCTTAGAGTGAATAGATAGTATGTATAGTTGCATGCAAGATGCATTTTTAGTGTATTTTGATTTATGTATTAAACAACGAACAGCAAATGTGAAAATAAAGGGAATACACATGAACACTACAGTCAGCGAGAAATAACCTGGCACTTGACAGCTGATCCACTTACCTGCTAACGAGACTAGCACTATCTCGTCCAATCGACTAACCATTGTGCGATATGTTTGTAACACGATTGGACATATAGTGCTAGCCTCGCTCCCAGGTAAGTGAATCAGCTGGTTGTCAAGTGCCATGTTATTTCTTGGCGACTGTAGTAAATAAACAGAGCTAAAGCATGTACTACAGTGTAATTCATTAATGCATTACCCCTCAAGTTCAGCTGCAAGCAAAGGTAAAGAAGGGTGGCGGCTCTTAATGGCTAATTCAACAGCGAGGGGACTTAGCCATTGAAATGTCAGAAATCTCAAGTTGGTTAAATGGAACTGTAGGTAATGCTGGAGCACCATATCTTTTATAGGTTGTGAATGAAATCAGCTGTTGACAAAGTCAAATATTATAATGCTATGATACAGCATACTCCTTGCATGAACTCATTGGAAACAAAGAGTTTCAAGTGTGGCACTGCTTAAAACATGAAGTTCAGAAGTGGCAAATGGCACTGTTAAAGTAATTTCTTAAAATGTTGCAATGTTGTTGCATTGAACAAGAATAAGGATAGTCAAGACATCATTCTAATCTGAAATATGTGTAGGGTACAGGGATAGAGGAAGAGGGGATGTCAAGACGAGATCGTTGTACGAGGGTCATGTTCAGTCATGGGCAACCCATTGTAAAAGTTCAAAATGCAACAATGTAAGAAAAAAAAACTGTAGGATTGTAATCTACAGACTTTACACCATACATATATATTGCCTTATTGTGACGTCATTAGCTTCTTTCACGAGACCACAAACAATATTTCCAAAATGTTTTCATCGATGTTTTGTTTTGACAGCATGCTGTAATTGAATTCCTTCTTAAAGAGGGAGAATCTGCTGCTGAAATTCACTTCAGACTTCAACATGCCTATGGATAAGTCTGCATGGATGCTAGCAGTGTTAGGAGATGGGTGAAACATTTCAAAGATGGAAAAAGAGTATCCAAAAAGAGCCTCGTAACAGTCGCCTGTGCACTGCTTCCATGAATCACATCAAGGAAAGAGTTGAAGAGATCATTAGAGCAGATTGGCATATCACTATGAACGCTATCACTGCACATCTTACAGTAGGACATAGTGCAAGGCAAAAAATCTGATGTGTTGCACTCACATGACTTTCTCTACTCTTGTACTAACCATTCTTACACACTCTTGTTTCTGTATCTTCTTCGTGTTAGTTAAGATAAACATTTGTACAGCTTATCTTATTGCTTATTTCCTTGTAGGTGCAAGGGGAATACTAGAATACAGTAGGCTTTGTGCAATAGTCAAATGATTTAAAGCTTTGAGATTCTGTTGTCTTTGCACACTTAACATATAAAAAATGAACGACGATGATCCATTTCACGAAAGTTCTATGTTTTCCGAAACTCACACACATAACAAGGAATATTTCCAAAATAGTTCACCGTACAAGAAAATTTATTGAGACATAAATTGTGTATTTTAGCGAGATCTACATTTTTTGTACAGTATGATTTGGTCTATCTCTAACGGTTTACCAGTTATGCAAAAGTCGTCCAGAGTAAATATGAGTATGGGGGCTATAGCCAGAATATTCAAGATATACATTTCATTTGTCATAAAAATATCTCAAACATATGACTTTTAATCAAAATTGTTAGCCATTTTCAAGAAAATCAAAATTTTCGAAAAATGTTCCATGTAAAGGGTAGTTTAGGGTGGGGCTATTTTCTTCAAAATCTTCGTGTCGCATCCTTGAATGACATTAAACTTAAATACGAACTTTGGTTTTTAACCGACTTTTCGTTTTTGAGTTATGCTGCCCAAAGACACACACAGACCTTTTTCTAAAATTGCTTTTTTTGGATTCAGGGGGCCTCAAAACATATATTTCCAGTGAAATCTCGACATCGAATTTTTGGATGGAATACAATACTTTCCCTACTTAACAGTAGAGCAAGTAAAAATGATACAAAGCTTAGGTTTCTGAAAAGTCTATGCCCGTTGAGTCCCACATTTGTTGTTTGAAGACCATAAACTTCAGAGAAGAACCATCAGCCAAAACCTTCTAGAGATTTCAAAGTGAAGGTAATGATTTTTTGATGTGTATTATGATAGACGATGAAAGCTGGTTCCATCATTATGAGCCTGAAACAAAATGCGAGCGTATGGAATGGCACCATTTAGATTTGCCATTGAAGAAGAAAATGAAGACAGTGCCATCTGCTGGGAACATTATGGGTAGCATCTTCTCGATGCACAGGATTGCATTCTGGTTGATTTTCTGGAACCTGAACAAACCATAAATGCTGCTTGCTATATCCGGACACTTGCAGCTCCATTGTGCGATAAGCACTGTGAAAAGATCATCTTGTAGCATAATAATGTACTTCCTCACAGTGCCCGTGTCAGAATGGAGAAGATCAGAACATTTAAGTGGGAAACTCTTCCACATCCTCCCTATAGTCCCAGCTTGGCACCCTCCAACTACCATATTTTTGGTTCTGTTAAGGAACAGATGGGAGGCCAACACTACGAGATGGTAGAGGATATTCAAAAAGCAGTGCATCTGTGTCTTCATGCAGAATGATGAGCAAAATGTGTGCAAAGAAATGGAGACTGCTGAAAAGTGAGAAAAGAATGTCTAGATTACAATAATGTGCTTGGTTTATAAGTTATAGCTCACTACTTTCAGCTTTGAAAATCATAGTGTTACATACCTTTATAAAATGCAAAAGCTATCCAACCTCTTGCTTTCAAGCAATGCTGTTATCCTCTATCTTTGTATTCAGCAGAGCTTGATAGCAAGGATTATCCAATATTTAGTGTGTATTTTATTGCAAAATGGATATGACTTTCAGGAATTTCCATTTTGCTTCATATACAGGGGTCGTATTGAAAGTTGTGAAAAACTATGTAAATTTCTTTTTTTAGGACACACCAAGTGCATCATTTTAATCTACAAATGTTTCTGTCACTTTCGACATAGTCACCTTTCTTTTCATAGATTTTTCTCATTATTCTGCAAGTATGAAAATACTCTGTTGATAGAACTCCATTCCAGCTTCCTGAAGAAACTGATACACTGCTTGTCAAATGTCTTGTCTCATAGCATTGGTCCTGCTTCTGTTCCTTAACAGAACCATCATTTCGTAACGCAACGCTTTATTGCTACCAGATATGGAAGAAATATATCTAAATACAAACAAGTACACCGTGGCTTACCACAAGGTGCAGTGCTCAGCACTACACTTTTTAATATATTTCTTAACGATCTGCCACAACAAATACAAGAACCAGGTGTGAAGCGTGCACTATTTGCTGATGACTTAGTAATTTGGACTTCAAAACCAAAAAGCAAAAGTACAGAACTAGAAAAAATCATGCAACAATCCTTAACCAACCTACAAAAGTGGACCAAAGAAAATTTAATGACTGTTAATACAACAAAATTAAACTACAAATCTTTTCACTAAAAGAAAAAACCACTAAAAATAAAACTAAATTTTGAGAGTCAACAATTACCAGAAACAAAGGAAGCAGAGTATTTGGGAGTTATATTTGATACCAAACTTACATGGACCAAACAAATAGAATATGTAATACAAAGAGCAGAAAGGCACCTTTCACTGTTAAAACGTCTAACAGGAATGAAATGGGGATATTCCAGAGCAATTTTTAACAAGACATATGATGTATATACACAAAAGCCATTATCCACTTACTGCAGCGAAGTTCTTGTAACAGCAAATACAAAAAGATCAAATCTTTCAAAACCAAAATCTGAGACTAATTACAGGTGCTGTCAAAACCACACCAATACCAGCTATGGAAATACTAACCAACCAATACCCCATTAAATATGAAATAGAAAAAGCACATGTTCAACACAAAAAGTAGATGAAGACTTCCATTCAATACATGGAACAAGAGAAATTTTACACATACACTAAAGACTCAGGAGAACTTTCTTTCCAAAATTCAAGACATCAAGAAGAATTCCTAATTCAAAGGAAAACTTCATATATAAAGTCGATCTGTCACAAACATTAGACATCACATATTATTTACACTTGACTGAAGAAGTTAAGAAAAGCGATACTCCAACTAGTGTTCTAAAATTATTGGCATTACAAACAATCCATACTAGTATATAAACTTAGGCTTTCACGGCCTGCGTATTGACTGTTGGAAATGTTTAGTTCTTCCGGGCGTATATGCCGTGGTCTAGAAGGCATTTTGTTGTTGTTGTTAGCTAATGCTGGATTTCTGACAATGAAGTCATTAATCCTCTTGCTCTTCAATATTTTTCACTGATGGATGGGGCACTAGAAGTGGCCGGGCATATTTGAAGGTGGTCTCGATCCATTTCCTCTTGTAGATCACATAGAGGACAGAGTGGTGAAGAATATATCCCAATTCTATTTAAATGTTTTGCCAGACAATCATGCCCTGTAATCAACCTGAAGGTTGCAACTGCTGTTTTTCGAGGATACTCAGGAATTACTGTTTGAATGTTTGGTAGTTCCTATCTTTTATTCTTTGATTTTTCATAGTAATATTTTGCAATAATTTTTTTGAATTCAGAGTTGACTAATCTTTTAGCTGCATAAAATGGTAGATTAACTATAGATTTTTGTACACCGCTGGTACCCTTTTTTGCAAGAAAATCAGCTTTCTCATTACCACTCAGTCCACAGTGAACTGGTATCCATTGGAAGACTATGTGTTTTTGAAGTGCTGTTAGATGGGTAAGCATTTTCCAACATTCTATAATTGTTTGGTTTTATGGTGACAACTTGGAAGTAATTGCTATAATTGCTGCCCTGGAATCCGAGAGAATAACTGCTTGCTGAAAATGTGAAATTCTGTACAAAAGATTTTGTAGGGCCATTCGAATTGCTTCAATTTCTCCATCAAAGTTAGTAGTTCCATAACTTCAAGATTTGTAATAGGAAAAGAGGTGACATGTGACTCCATCACCTGCTCCATCTTGGTTTGACATCAATGATCCATTTTACATACCAATGTTTTGCCAAGTACTGCGCTTTGCATCATAAGGGTAACACAATCCTCCATCTGCACTGGTCAGAGTTTGAATGTGGAAGCAGAGAAAGAGTGGAAACGACCATTAACGTCCGTTAGGATTATTTATATGGTGGGGGTGGGTTGGGCATTGTTGCGCTGGCTACGGTAGTGATTGGCTAGTTTTTGGTAGGGTTTTATTACAACTGTTGTGTATAAATAATCCTAATGGATGTTAATAGTCTTCATTTCCACTCTTTCTCTGCTTCCATATTCAAACCCTGACCAGTGCAGACGGAGGATCGTGTTACCCTGATGATGCCAAGCACAGTACTGGCGAAATGTTGGTATCTACAATGCCTTCTAGACCACAGGCTACAAGGCCGGAAGAACTAAACATTTCCAATAGTCAGTCCATCGGGAACATGATTGGCACCATATTTATACTGATGGATCACTGATATCAAACCAAGATGGAGCAGGGGCTGGAGTCACATGTCACCTCTTTGCCTATTACAAATCTTTTAAGTTATGGAACTACAAAGTTTAATGGAGAAATTAAAGCAATTCGAATGGCCCTACAAAATCTTTTGTTTAGAATTTCACATTTTCATCAAGTACTTATTCTCTCAGATTCTCGGGTGGTAATTATAGCAGTTACTTCCAAGTTGTCACCAAAAAACCAAACAATTATAGAATGTTGGAAAACCCTTACCCATCTAACAGCACTTCAAAAACACCTAGTCTTCCGATGGATACCAGCTCACTGTGGACTTAGTGGTAATGACAAAGCTGATTTTCTTGCAAAAGAGGGTACCAGCAGTGTACAGAAATCTATAGTTAATCTACCATTTTATGCAGTCAAAAGGTTAGTCAACTCTGAATTCAAAAAAATTATTGCAAAATATTACTATGAAAAATCAAAAAATAAAAGATGGGAACTACCAAATATTCAAACTGTAATTCCTGAGTATCCTCGAAAAACGGCACTTGCAACCTTCAGGTTGGCAAAACTTTCAAACAGAATTGGGATATATTCTTCACTCTGTCCTCTATGTGATCTGCAAGAGGAAATGGACTAAGACCACCACTCCTAGCGCCGCATCCATCAGTGAAAAAATTGCAGAGCAAAAGGATTAATGACTTCATTGTCAGAAATCCAGCATTAGCTAACAACATTTACCGAACTTTCATCGAGGTACACAATTTTCCTTCCCTCGTTCCTGAATTGTTTTATTCAGGTTATCAGTGTCTCCACACTATATCATTTCTCTCAATCATAAATGATTTATTTCCTCTCTTTTCAAAATCAAATCCCATTTCCTTTACTAAGTGATAAAAGGTTGAATATTTAAAAATTGGCAAGTCCTCATCCTCATTGACCTTTTTTAATATGCACAGCATTGTAGGGGGAATATTTTGAAGTAGAAATTCATGAAATTCGCATCATATATCAGTGCATACAAAATCATTATATTTTACCTCCCTGCTGATTTTGTTTGTATGCCACAGTGCAGTGATGGGACCCTTTTTATATCCTTTTCTTAATCTAAAAAATGCACGCCTACTTACACCAGTAGCCTTACGAAGTTCACTAAGAATAAATGAGTCACTGTGTCTGGGGTTCTTTTTCTAATAATACACACTAAGAATTGTTTTTCGCTCGCCACTTCTAATAATTTCTCCCTTTTTTCTGTGATCCATTGTGCACTGATCACTTAATTGCAATGCACACGATTACCAGAGAACTTTTAAAACTCACTCACATCTCAGATTCCCGAAACCTATTGAAAACCTCCACTGAAGTACAATCCCTTATTGACCCTTCAACTGTCAGACCACATCTTGTTTTCATCATCTCCAAGAAATGAGGACCAGGTTGGCAATGTGCATTGCGTGCTGCAAACATTTGCCTTTAAATGGTGTTTCATGGATGCCTTGGTACTGGAGATGTTCTATATGTATATAAAAAACAAGCTGTACCCTACCATGCTTTGCTATGGCACATTGTGGTTGCATGGATGAGAAATGAGGAAGACAACAAAGCATATGTTTCAAAAAAGTTCAATTTTGCAATACTTGTGGATATACAATATTTTTTGTTTTTCCATTCTTTGCTTAGATATAAAGCCTGTCTGGTTTGCTAACACAGGAACATGCAACATACAATTGTCCATGTGAGAAGCAATGCACACCTAAATCTAAACCACACAATTCTAAATGTTGACCTTGAGCTTTATTGATTGTGATTGGGAATTGTAATCTTCAATTTAAATGGTGTATCGGTCGGGACCATGGGAATTCGAGGAATGAGGACATCTTTGCCTTTGAAAGGCCCAGTTAATATTGTTGTTTCCACTACGTTGTTCATCAATTTCTTAACTGAGAGCCTTGTGCCGTTTCATACGAGTAGTTTTGACTGATTAACATTACGCAGCATGACAATTGGCACATCTATTTTCAATTTTAATGTGTGTGGTGGCATTCCTGGCAGATCAAGAGAGTTCAAAAACTCTGATGGGTAATTAACTACTTCATCTGCTTCCACAACGGTGTCTATCGATTTATATATAATTCCCTCACTTTGAATGCTGGATTGTATAAAATTAAGTTGATAGAGATCTTTATTCTTCGCAGCAAGGACAAGTCGTTTGCTGATCCAATCGTGATTCCTATAATTCATTAGTATATTAGGATATACTTTTTCGATAAGTTCTTCTTTCGATGTTACTAAATTACAAAAATTATTAGGAAATGATATTAGTGATGTCTCATCTATTGACAGTTATCCATTTTCAATTTCTAGTAACTGCCGTGAGAATATTTCGGCTTATTTATAATTTTGAAGCTGAACACACATATTCGTAGTCAACTGTAATGTACGAACGTGTCGCCACAATGTTGAATATTTTATGTAAGTATTTATTTCGTCCGCTGGTGTCGATCAAGAAATTGCAGGCAGTGTTTGTCTAAACTCTCCAGCGAGGAATATCAGTGCATTCCCAAACAGCTGAACATTTCCATGTAAATCTTGTAACGATCGATCCATAGCTTCAAGTAATTTTTTATGACCATCATGCATTCATCCTAAGCAATGACTTCACATTTTTGTAATACTTTTCCGATACCAGATGCTTTGGAAATATTGCACGTGGGAGTCATGATGGTTTAATGTTCAGTGGCAACTTCATTATGCAATCATAAATGCCCTTCTGTTCATGCGTTAATTTGGGAATATTTGATTGGACATACGACTGGGATCACTGGTGTAGTAACTTTGTTCACAGCGCAAATTCACATCAAATAAAGCAGTCACTGCTTGGTTGGGTGCTGGCATTCCCAATTGAATAAGAACTTTATTTGCAATAGTTAAGCACTTATATTAATGATTGGGAGGTAGAACTGGAACTTAAAAATTCAATACCACAGCTAGGATTTGAACCACAGACCTTCCGCTTACTAGGTGGGTGCTCTAACCATTAAGCTACTGTGACAACCTGCCAGAATGACATTGAATTCTCAAAACCAGTTCGTATTTCTCCCGGTAAACCACAAAGGCAGTCTCACATCAGAGACAATTACCCCAATGGTGACTTACTATTGCATGTACTTTATGTCCCAGGATTAAAAACACCAACAGTAAGTTTGTTGGCATAAATAATACTTATATTAATATTTATCAATATTTCTGTAAATTCCATGGCCATGAATATTAAAAATAGAAGCACTATTGACAGTGAAGTATTCTTCAAGTTTGAGTTTTTTATTTTGAGTCACTTATTTACACACACCTTCACTAATAACTGCTTTTTTAAGCGGAAACGTTTTCAGGACCATTCGATCCCATCTTCAGCCGTTGGATGACTGACGTTATCCTCTTGTTCCTTTTCTCTGTTGTCTCTATTCTGCTGCCATCTGGTGTTAGGGTTGCAGAGTTTTAACACTTCATTCAATGCTGGTATTTCGAAATTAATAACTTTATTACTGTTTTTGATGATGTATATTTTTTCCCAAATATTCAGTTCTATTGGTGAATTAATAGATTTTAACAGTTTTATATTAAGGCCGATGTTGTGGTTTTCAGTCCAAAAATGATGTGCCACAGCAGATTTTTCAATTTGTTTTAATTTTATGTTTCTTTGGTGTTCCTTAAGTCTTATATCCAAATTTCTCTTTGTTTTCCCTATGTAGCTTTTGTCACAACTATTACAGTTGATCTGGTAAATCCCCGATTTTTTATTGTATGGGATGGTATTGTTTAGTGGCTTATTAAGCAGGTTTTTTAAACTGTATTGGTTTTGCGGTGCTAGTTTTATGTTTAGTTTCTTGAAGATTTTTTCAAATTTTCTGAAGGCCCAGGGATGGTACGTGAATTTCTTAAATTTCCAGTTGTTTGTGAGTGGTGTTAATGTAGTGGTTTGCGAAATTATCTTGAGCTTTTTTGCATTTTTTGACATGTTCCTAACGGTGGCTGGGTTGAATCCATTTAATATTGCAATTTCTTCTATGTGTTGTTGTTCTTTCAGAAATTCCTCTTTACTTAACGGGACATTATATAAACGATGTATCAAGCTTCGAAATGCTGCCAGTTGGTGTGAAATTGGGTTGCAATTGTTTTTCTTGATGTAATTGTCTACATGTGTGGGCTTTCTATGTATACCAAATTTTACACCATCTATATTTCTAGTAATTTTGAGGTCCAGGAAGGGTAATGTGTTGTTGTCTTCTATTTCAATTGTAAATTTTATATGGCTGTCCTGTAGATTCAGTAATTTTAGACAGTCGTCTTTTTGTTTCTGGGGGATTATAGCGAAAATGTCATCCACACATCTTCTCCAAAATTTGAATATATGTGGAAAGGCTTTAACTAAATGAGATTCAAAAAAGCTCATGCACATATTTGCTAAAAACGGTGATAGTGGGCTCCCCATTGCTAGTCCTTTTGTTTGTCTGTAGAATTTGTTGTTAAATGAGAAGTAATTATTTTTTGTGCAAATTTCTGTAAGGTTAATGATGTCCTTTATTTCAATGGGGTCAACTGTAGTCGGAGTCAACCATTTTTTAATAAGTAAGGGTATTTTTTCCACCAGGATGCTGGTAAACAGAGCTTTAACGTCGAAAGACACCATAATGTGGCCTTCAGGGATAGAGTAATTTTGCAGGTTTTTTATGAGTTCCAAAGAGTTCTCAATTCCTAAGCTTTCGAATTTTTTTTGTAAGTATTCAGTTTTTTTACTAGCCACTTAGCAATATGGTAGGTAGGTGAATTGATGCCGTTAATGATGGGTCTCATGCTATTGTCCTGTTTGTGTACTTTTGGTAGGCAATATAACCTTGGCAAAATGGGGTTAGAGGGTTTATCGGAAAAATATATCCTAAAACCCTCTAACCCCATTTTGCCAAGGTTATATTGCCTACCAAAAGTACACAAACAGGACAATAGCATGAGACCCATCATTAACGGCATCAATTCACCTACCTACCATATTGCTAAGTGGCTAGTAAAAAAACTGAATACTTACAAAAAAAATTCGAAAGCTTAGGAATTGAGAACTCTTTGGAACTCATAAAAAACCTGCAAAATTACTCTATCCCTGAAGGCCACATTATGGTGTCTTTCGACGTTAAAGCTCTGTTTACCAGCATCCTGGTGGAAAAAATACCCTTACTTATTAAAAAATGGTTGACTCCGACTACAGTTGACCCCATTGAAATAAAGGACATCATTAACCTTACAGAAATTTGCACAAAAAATAATTACTTCTCATTTAACAACAAATTCTACAGACAAACAAAAGGACTAGCAATGGGGAGCCCACTATCACCGTTTTTAGCAAATATGTACATGAGCTTTTTTGAATCTCATTTAGTTAAAGCCTTTCCACATATATTCAAATTTTGGAGAAGATGTGTGGATGACATTTTCGCTATAATCCCCCAGAAACAAAAAGACGACTGTCTAAAATTACTGAATCTACAGGACAGCCATATAAAATTTACAATTGAAATAGAAGACAACAACACATTACCCTTCCTGGACCTCAAAATTACTAGAAATATAGATGGTGTAAAATTTGGTATACATAGAAAGCCCACACATGTAGACAATTACATCAAGAAAAACAATTGCAACCCAATTTCACACCAACTGGCAGCATTTCGAAGCTTGATACATCGTTTATATAATGTCCCGTTAAGTAAAGAGGAATTTCTGAAAGAACAACAACACATAGAAGAAATTGCAATATTAAATGGATTCAACCCAGCCACCGTTAGGAACATGTCAAAAAATGCAAAAAAGCTCAAGATAATTTCGCAAACCACTACATTAACACCACTCACAAACAACTGGAAATTTAAGAAATTCACGTACCATCCCTGGGCCTTCAGAAAATTTGAAAAAATCTTCAAGAAACTAAACATAAAACTAGCACCGCAAAACCAATACAGTTTAAAAAACCTGCTTAATAAGCCACTAAACAATACCATCCCATACAATAAAAAATCGGGGATTTACCAGATCAACTGTAATAGTTGTGACAAAAGCTACATAGGGAAAACAAAGAGAAATTTGGATATAAGACTTAAGGAACACCAAAGAAACATAAAATTAAAACAAATTGAAAAATCTGCTGTGGCACATCATTTTTGGACTGAAAACCACAACATCGGCCTTAATATAAAACTGTTAAAATCTATTAATTCACCAATAGAACTGAATATTTGGGAAAAAATATACATCATCAAAAACAGTAATAAAGTTATTAATTTCGAAATACCAGCATTGAATGAAGTGTTAAAACTCTGCAACCCTAACACCAGATGGCAGCAGAATAGAGACAACAGAGAAAAGGAACAAGAGGATAACGTCAGTCATCCAACGGCTGAAGATGGGATCGAATGGTCCTGAAAACGTTTCCGCTTAAAAAAGCAGTTATTAGTGAAGGTGTGTGTAAATAAGTGACTCAAAATAAAAAACTCAAACTTCCATGGCCATATTGTAATTTTCTAGCCAGACTATGCAAAATATCTTCGGCCATATACGATCAATATCTTTCCCATAACTGTGGGAGATGAAGGGAAGCAAGAGGTCAGTATAATTGAGAATAATGCACAAATTTGGTTTCAATGTGCAATGTTGCATGCGTTATTAATACATATACCCATTGTTGATTACTTTCTAATAAGTTCAGAACTTGAAATGCACTGTGAAAAGTGGCATGTGCAATGTCAAAAATTTTCAAAAATAAAGAGATCATTATTGTTAACAATGCCATCTGTTGGCAAATAGTGGTGGAAAAGCTGTTTTCTCGCAGTTGCAAGCATGTTACTGATGCAAGAGATAGATAAAAACAATCTTTGAAGCAGGTTGTATATCGTCTCAAAATTTCAGCTAAATCGATGCAGAACTTTGAGTTTTTGAAGCGTACACAAACCAACATAACATTTTTATACATATATATAGATAATTTCATTATTTCCTTGAGAACGAGAATTAGCCAGCGACAACATTTTCCACTGTATTAACGAAGAATCCCAACACTTTGTTTTAAGCTTTTTTTTAATATGTTTAGACATATTGATATAATCTAAATACCAATGTGGTCTATAAAAGCAAGCAAATAATCCAGATTTTTTCATTGCAATTATTTCGGTTTAAAACTGTGTTTCAGCGTCCAGAGCAAGAAAGATGTTAAAAATCCGCTTTCAACAAACTTTTAGATTTTATTAAAAAATGTGCAATCATATAAACGATTTATTGTGCATATCATAGTGTTCTTCGACACATTTCTCATCAAAATGCATGTTCATACGTTATCTTAGTCACATTTGAAAACATTAATATTTGATTCTTCCATAAGAAAAGCATGGTCCATAAGAGCCTGTTGTGCCTTCATGACGTGAAAATTCCTATAGAAGTACAATTAAGGCAGTAGCTTCTTCCTTTTCAACAACAAATTAGATGACAGGTTGCTGTCAAAATGAAATATTGATGTCCATCGTTTTGGAAACACTGCCTGTGGCCACGCAATAGAAGTGTGATTAACGATAAAGACAGGCTGCGACACAAATCAGAATTATGTAGTAATGGCAGTCTGATACATGACTAACATTGTATACCATCATGATAAAAATATTTTTTGTATGAATTCAATGAGCAATTTTTTTTAGGTTCAGAATATGGATGTATTAGGCGATTGTGGTTTCACTTCATGACTGGACTAGGAAAATTGCATCATAACACTTCGTGCTGCAGCCTGTCTATCTCAGCCATGATAGAAGCTAATGACATCACAATATGGCAACAGGTGGTGTAAACTGTGTTGGTTAGGATCCAGCAGTCATTTTATTACATTGTTGGAATTTGGATTTTAACAATGGGTTGCTCTCAACTTTCAGTATGACCCTCATATTAACATCTCTCCTTATGATGATAATGATGACAATGTAAGTGTATGGTTTCTTTTCTTTTTCTCCCTTAAAGTTATGATTTTGGAAACACTTGATTTATGTTGCTATTGGGCATGTCTATACAGCAAATTTGAACTGCTTTGCGTTTTTCTCACTCAGGTATCCAGTTAAGATTGTTGAGGTGGACTGGGTAGAAGAAGAGGTTCTAATTCATTTTGAGAAGTGGTCTCAGCGCTATGATGAGTGGGTTCCAATGGACAGCTCTCGTTTGCGACCCAGTCAAAATCCAGTTACACCGTAAGTTCTTAGAAAGTGTGGAGTTAATACATATAGAAATTGTATAGTAAACTGTGTAACTAAGGGAATTGCATAACTTTATAGCTCTATTTTTAACTTCATGACAGCAACACTTTGTACATACAAATGATAAAGAAAAACAATGCCGTCTTCTGAGAGAAGGTAGTTCTTACCAGAACTAAAACATAGACAGACATATATCTTCTTTCTTATGAGACAGAATATTAGAAGACCCCAAAAGAAACTCGTTCATGTGAATGTTTGTTAAAAGTGTAATTTGTTTTTTGATGTTGGTATGAATTGATCAAATGATGAAAACGTGTTAAAAATGTTCATTGTTACGAACAACTAAGTTTGCCCAAAGACGTCATAAATCTTTCCATATTTGATTTTAATATATATGTATAAATATTAGAATTATATGTGTTCCATAATAAAAGTAGGGGAGGATGATTAGGGATCGCTTCCCTAACAAGAAAGAACTATTTGATGGACGCATACGCGGATGTATACGAAAAAGGCGGTGTCGCGTCACGTGAGAACGCCATAAACTGTCCACTCGCGTGTGTGTTACCGAAGTGAAAAGATATATTTAGGTAGTGTGAACATGGATGCTTTCACCAAACTTTCATCAAGCATAAGATCCAATAAGTGAAAAAGTGGAAAGGTTTTTAAGCATTTAGAAACATCGTGTGATTTTTCATTCCATCCGTTACCAAGCCCTGAGATCACAAAGATCTCGTTAGCACGAAGACACAACGTCATTAATAATTGCAAAAAACCGCACCACTTAGAAGCTTGAAAACAGTGTTGTAATAACCAATTTAAACCAAAAAGGCAAGTCGATTAATAACATTACACAACACTTATTTATAATTTACCGGAACATGTTTCGGAGACTGAATTTCCGCAATTATCAACTAGACATTGACTAGTTCTCCCTGGTGTGGATGGCGATGTTTCCTCTGAGGCCTCCTCTGGTGGTGGTTCAAGGAACTTGCTGAAGATATCCTTCTCAGGGATGTCAAATTGAATACTGTGTTTCTATTTTTGAAAATGAAGATTTGCTCCCACGTGGACAGCTCTTGTTTTCCCATTACATGTTTGAGGAGTTTCGGTTCTGGCTTTGTGTTCAAAAGTGAGTGGCAACTGTTAATTTTTCCAACTGTGGTCTTTCTTCTTCATTTACCCTATATCTTAAATGTATGACATTTTAATAAAACTCATTAGAGCCATCTTTGAGGAAATCAAAATTTTCCATGTGAAGTGTAGGTTAGAGTGAAGGAACTTTCTTCAAAATCCTAGTGTCACATCCTTGAAAGATACTAAACTTAAGTACTAACTTTAGTTTTTAACCAACTTTTTCGTTTTTGAGTTATGCTGTTCACACACGCGCATGTGCACAGAGAGAGAGACAGACACACACAGAACCTTTTTCTAAAAATGCTTTTTTTATTCGAAAGGCCTCAAAACATATCTTCAGTGAAATCTCGACATCCAAGTATGGTGGTAGATTTCGGGCTTGTAGGCCGTGGTCCTGTCGATGAATGAATATCCATCGACAGGACCACGGCCTACAAGCCCGAAATCTACCATCTATTGGAATAATGCTGGCCGTGAAAGCCTCGGCATGTATATCCAAGTTTAGGTCGAATACTTACTACATGTAGAAGAGACAGTAAAAAATATGTGCTAAGAAAGGCCAGGTATAGCAAGGAAGAAAGTCATCTTCCATCAAGACAGTGCACACTCATACACAAGTCCTGTTGCGATGGCAAAATTATGCAGAGTAAGGTATGAATTGTTGTCACACCTGCCTTATTCATCTGATAAGGCTCCGTCAGTCTTCCATCTGTTCCCAAAGCTGAAAATGTTCTTTGGTGGACAAAAATTCACTTCAAATGAAGAATTGATAGCTGGAGTTGACAACTATTTTGCAGACCTGGAGGAATCTCATTTTCGAGATGGGATCAAGGCAGTGAAACATCGCTGGTCTAAGCGCATTAATTTACTAGGAGACCACGTAAAATAAAGTTTCAGTGACATAGGTCTTATTTTCTATTCCGTTTTGAGAACTTTTCAAACCACCCTCAGGGTACCTTGCAGATGTGAAGCATAAATAATGAACACTAAAGAAAAAATCTAGAGAACTACTTTTTTGATGGGCTATATTTAGTGATTAAGTTTCTTAAATCAGCTACTTCGCATAGTAATCTAACATCTGTGGTTAAAATCTCAGCAATATTTGAATGATTAATGATTTGTGGGTTTTAAGGACACTCAACATCTAGGTCATTAGCGCCCTGCAATATTTGAAGCATTTTATATCTAATTTGCCTTGCAGACTTCATCATATTGGTGCTGTTTTTATAATAAATTTGCTTTGTATGTGCTGAGCTATAAGATTCTTTTTCTACCCCAGGTCGTGGTACTAGATGGAATAAACAAACACTCAAAGTTACCTCACTATAATATATTACTTTATTAACACTTTTTCTCGGCTCTACACTTAAATTACTTTTCATCGCACCAATTTATATTATATTGATAGTCTTTCCAGTTTTTTAAACAACTTTAGAACAAAAGCTTCATGAAAGTTTAGTCAATTTTCTACTCACATCCAAGAGCACTATAAAAACACGTCTTTTCATACCAAGGACAAGGACGCTATTAACTAAACAATTGGCGCCTCTTCACATAATGCTGCCTTCTTTTTGTGTACATCCGCGTATGCGTTCATCAAATAGTTCCTGTATTGTTAGGGAAGCGATCTTTAGCTATTCTCCCTTCGCTTTCAATATTGAACACATATAATTCTTTTATTTATACATATATATTAAATTTAAATATGGAAATATTTATGACGTCTTTAAACAAACTTAATTGTTTGTAACAAAGAACAATAGCAACACGTTTTCGTCACTCAACCAACTCGTACCAACACCAAAAACAAATTACACTCTTAACAAATATTCACATAAATGATTTTCTTTTGGGGTCTTATAACATCCTGTCTCAATATATACCATTATCTTAAAAGTAACATTATAAGTCTCAGTTTTTGATCTTCAAAATGATAAGTAGACTATTTTGCTGTTCACAGAAATGAAAGCAAGAGCTCAGTGAAAGTATTCAAAGTGGGTGATAAGGTAATGGCAACTTGGAGTGACAGTCGCCGATATCCTGCTAAAGTAAATGCAGTTTTGGACAATGGTGAGTGGTTTTCCCTTCCCCTATCATTTCCATTTTTATAGGATTCCATTAATTCCCCCCACTTTTAGAATGCATGAATAAATAGCTTTGAAATGCTTGAAAGTGTTCTCTGATGTGTTGCAAAACTCAGCATTTACATGTAGCAATTCTGCAGGTGTGTTATGAAACGCTAGAAATGTTAAAAAAATTATACCTCTTGGAAGGCCTTTAAAATAAGTTTCATAATTGTCATGAAACTTTCAATATTATAACTTATTTGAAATAATCATTACAATTGAACAGTAATAGTCAATTCAGTTGTAAAGTAGACATCTGCAGTAGTAAATTCATTTTTCTCCTCACAATAATTGTAAATAGTGCGGCGCCATGGTCAAGTGGTTAGTGCGCTCGCCTACCACCTAGGTGGCCGAGGTTCGATCCCATGGACCTGCATGTGGTATTCATGGTGGACGAAGCGGCATCAGGGTGGGTTTCCCCCGCCACTCATTCCACCAATTGCTCCATTATTACCTTTCCAATCATCGATTTTGTCTGCATTTCATATCATCCTCTTCTTCACGCTCATACCTGGTGCTTGGCTGACCACCCGCTTCCAGGTCCTCACTCTGTCCAGTCCAGAGGGTCCTCTGCTCCCCAAAAGGCGTCTGACCCTAGGTACTGGCTTGTAAGTCCTACATATGGCGAGGATAGTACGAAAAAGAAAGAAAGAATAATTGTAAATAATATTGGTGGTTTATTCCTCCCAGTTGACAATAGACTAAGTTGTTAAAACTGTTACAACAAATTCATCAGTTCCACATACCAGATAGAGCTCTACATTTTTAAGGCAAGCCAAGCTGTTTTCTCTGAATTTGTCAACATTTCAAAGGTTTTGCCAAGTGACATATTTCAGCTTCATCATCCACAAATTCTTGATGCAAGAAAGCCAAGTTGTATGGAGTTGAGGGTCATGTTTTACCCCAAAGTCTTGTAACAATTGAACATGTTTTCTGTCCATTCTCTGTAGTTCTCAGACCTGTTTCCTGAAAAGCTCTACATTTTTAAGGCAAGCCAAGCTGTTTTCTCTGTATTTGTCAACATTTCAAAGGTAATTGTCTTGAGTTTAGAATATCTAGGAAGAAAAGAAAGAAGATAACTTGACCCCAGAAAAACTGTTATAATAAACAAAAGAATTTTTCAAAATGTTTGCTACTGCAACTCCACATTGTAAGTACCTCTGAACCTGAAGTAGTTAAAATTTGATTAGGAAGAACATATATACGTTTTGAACATTTATTTGCTGCAGATATTCATATAAATAATGAAAATATAAGATGCTCACTCAAAAGTGGCTCAAGAAATTGTCCTGTCGTGGAAGTATTTTGTCAATGTAGTATAAGTTTGGTGGAAGACAATCTGTTAGATGAGAAAGTCAGCATGTTAACACTACTCTGAGAACATGAAGTGTATCGATAGACATATTCTGTAAGTCAGAATTCAGCACTTATGTCCCATTGCAACCAAATAACTGCCAAACTGACGTGTGTTTGCTAGTGCTTGTTGGTTTTGGCGTTAGAAGAGGCTTAGATTACTTAGATTAATTGACTGTTTTTAAAATATTTTAATGGATTTTTGTGTTCCATTTTTTCTTTCGTTTAATTTATTTATTTTGGGATATTGAGTAATGGATTGGTTATATGTACCACTAGTTTTAAATAACGTAACAAATCTAAATATAATACCGTATTTCAGGGGTAGTAAGGGGTAGTGATGCGCCTCCTATAGCCTCTCCTACCCAATTCCCATCCTCATCCTGCCCGTGGTGCACCCTGCTTTTAACAGATGAGGCTCTGGGGACCGAATTACAGCGGTATAACTGTTTCATCTAAAATGGAGGAAATGTCATTTACATATGTGCTGGCCTATCACAGCACAACAGCGTCCCTCAGAGGCACATGAGGGGAAGGTCGGTGGATCTAAATATCATCTATTTAGTCCTCCCGGCTAGGTCCGATGGACCCGTTGACCAACGATAGGTGTGGTCCCCCTTGCAAAATGGGGGTTTAAGTCGGGTGATGTAACTGCCACATTGTAAAACTGGTGCCCGTTAAGAAAACAGTTACATGAAAGCCACATACATGAATATGAGTCCTAAAGATAAACATTCCGGAGTTAAAACTGTCCCCCAATCGGATCTCCGGGTGGGGACATCTTTAGGCAAATTTCATCTTTCCAATACTTTAAGAATTCTACAATGGAATGCAGGAGGCATGTCCCAGCCTAAAAAACAAGAGCTAATGAAAATATTAAAAGACCAAGATATAGATGTCTTCACAGTACAAGAAGCCAATATATCACAAGAACAGGAAATATACTTTGAAATGGATCAGTACACTACACATATACTTCCAAAGGCTCGTCAAATAGCAAGTGGTATTACAAATCATGACTGTTTGGCAAGTCATCTCTACAGAATAGGTATCTCAGCCTCACCAATATGTGTCCTGTGTAACGATCCAGCAGAAATGAACGAAGACCACTTGAAGACCTGTGAAGCATTAAGATCAGAAGAAACTACAGTTCAAAAGTATTGGAAAGCACGAATGCTAATGGCTTCATTGCCAGATGCAAGGCACTAGAAAACAACAACAACTAATACCGTATTTCATTGCCTAATTGTTGCACTCTTTATGCTCTTTGTGCTCTTTGAAGGCTTCCCTAAGCGAATCAAACTTAAAAATACAGGATTTGTGTAGGGAACCCTTTAAAGAGCAAAAAATGACATTACCAAGCCTTTATATTTATAAACCATTTTATATGTGATAAAATACTAATTCAGATACCCATGACCACAACACCAAAATTAAAAGTAATCTTGCTGCTATACACAGGCTTAGCCTGTTTGAAAAGCTGCCAAGTTAGGCTGGTGCAAAACTGTAAAACAGACTGCCAGCTGAGGTTAAGAGATGTGAAAGTGATAAGAAATTAAAAGACTTTACAAACTTTGAGAGGTAGAATTGGAACTTAAAAATTCAATGCCACAGCTGGGATTTGAACCACAGACCCTCCACATACCAGGCATGTGCTCTAACCATTAAGCTACTGTGACAACCTGCCAGAATGACAATGCCCACACACGGCTTGTGTGTTTAAAAACATCAACAGTAAGTTTGTTGGCATAAATAACTTTACAAACATATTTAATTAAAAATGCACTTTATTTATTAGAGGAATTTTTAAATAAATAAGATGTATATTCAAGTTTACTAATTTTAATGCTATGTGTGTATATTTGTATTATATATTTTAAGTATTATCAGTCATTAAAACTATTAATAAGTTTAGTATTTTGCACATTATAAACAAAAATCATGTACACATTTGTATATATTTAATATAATTGACAATTCACCTCTTTTCTGTATAAACATAAGATGAATAAAGTATTAAGTATCTCGTGGCAGTACAGAAGGTACAAATTTGTTGCACTGTGTTATTACGTCATGATGCAGTCTGTGCTTCTAAAGATAAATTTTATAGCAAATTAAATACAATTATAAGCCATAGCAAATTCAAGAGAAATAATTTTAGCACATGATTTTGTTATTAGGATAAAACATAAAGTTAGAGATATTTGTAGATTCAAAAGGAGGGGATTTCATTAATGATATTAGATAGCACTTAATTGTATTTTGTAAGAAACATTAATTTGAAATGACTTTTACAAACAAAAATATTTATAAGTTTACCTTGCATCAGGATATGTTGAGTCTATTACAGATTATATAATTTCAAACAAAACAGAAAGGTAAAATTAATTATGTTGCAGTATTCAAGGAATTAAGTGTGGCAGTGACTTATCATTTATTAAAATTTAAGATTATTTTTACCCTTTTCATACTAAGAACACCCATTGAATCCTATGATTATGTTTTACATGCATGTTCAGATTTTAATATAATTTCAAGCACCTAAAAGCCATGCAAGTAGACAATAGTCCCATACCTTTAACCTCTTGAGCGCTGGCCTTTTAAAATGCCCACGAGCTGAGAACTGCTACCGAATATTCAGCGCAGGGCATTTAAATTGTTAAATGCCCTAAAAGTGCTTCGTGTACACAGCTGTTTTTTGCGTAAATATTAAGTTATTTTAATAAAACAAAAACTGGTATAAAACTCGTTATATGCAGTATACATGTATGTCATCAGCAAAGTTGAGCTGCATTTACAAAACGTTGAAATGGCACTATTTTGTTTCGCTGTGGTGAAAAGTTAACTTTGCTCTGTCAAACGCATCTAATATAAGTTCTCTGAAAGAAACAGTAGTCGACCCATTGTATGTGTGGCCTGTGCATCAGCAAAAGCAAAGCATAGTGTGAAATAAAGCACTAGTGTATGTGTGGTCTGTGTGTCATCGGAATAAAGCGTGTTTGCAACTTTTCCTTATGCGTGTTTCGTAACTTAGTAATCAGAGGATATGGTCGGTGAATTTATTTTGATAATCCTCCCGGTCAGGTCGGTGAGACCCGTAAACCAACGACAGGTGTGGTCCTCCAGACATTCTGGGGGTTGTGAGAGAGCGATGTCACCGCCAAAACATAAAAATATGGTGCTCTCTAAAAAGCTGTTACATTTACTGCTAAGTCTCTTCAATATTTATGAAATATTGGAGAGCAAGAGGATTAATGACTTCATTGTCAGAAATCCAGCATTAGCTAACAACAACTTTCCTGCTTGTAGCTGAAGGGAGAAGTGGTATAAAAAGGTATTTTTGCACCAGCTGAATATAACCATATACAATTGTTTGGTAATTTGGAGAGCTATAAATCCGCACAAGACAATGGCCTACCTGGGCTTCCAACTATCAGTAGCTCGCAGCCTAATTAAACAATACCATGTTGGGGGTAAAAAATCCAGAACCCCTGCACCCCTCAGACTTCAAGAAAAACATTATCCTACATTGGATACCACCAACAGCAAAGAAGTCCCGCCCATCTCGAAAGTCTTTCATGTGCCGCAAGAAGGGAATTCGCGAATGTGGAGATGTGTCCTTGTGTGTTTATCCCTGTTTTGAGGCATATCACTGCAGATGGAACATATAAAGGTAAGCCAGTAAAGTATATAGATTTTACTTAAATGTTTCATAAAGGGAAAATTAAAATAATTTGAGTTTAGATAAGGGATAAATAAGGGTTAAATGCACAAACGCACAGGACATGTATACACGCTCATAACGCTTATCTGTCATTTTAAATGGACGTGATTTTACGTCCATAGCTCTCAAGAGGCTAAAAACCATAACACCGGCCTGCAAATTTAAACCTTTTTTCTGCAGCACAGGTTTTATTGGCTCTCTAAACCTAATTTTGGTATGCTGAATTCAAATCTGCTTTCCATTTTGTCGTACCACATACCATTTTCTTGCCATACAAAAAGGAAATATGTAATATTAGAGTTTGTTTCTGATTTTTAAGTACAATTTAAAATGCATGAAATCATTCAAACAAAGAAACAATCTCAATTCCACAGATGCAACAGTGTACACTGAAAATCATAAGATATGTTTGAAATTTTCTAGTTATTTTCTCCTCCACTTTGATGAAAACGCATGCTGAGTTGACTTGCATTTCTGGACCTGATGAATGCAGAAAATGTAATGTTAAGCTCATATTGCATCCGAGTGCCTTTAACTTTTTGAGCACCATTTTAACAATGTGCTCATATTGGGCAACTCTAACATTGCCCAAAAACTTAACTTCACTGAATGAGACCCAAGCTTGAACCTCTGTCTGTTATGATATTTCTAAAATGAATGTGCTTCACTAGTTTCCAAATTTGTGGCCCATTAAAAATGCCTTCTTTCACTTTTGATTGAGGCAACATTGGAAATTTCTGCATAAGATATTGGAAACAGCAACCACTTTTGTCTAAAGCTTTGACAAAGTTAGGCATGCATTTTGGGTAGTAAAACATTCTGTGTGTCAATCAGTGGTTGACTTATTACATTTTTTTGTCCCTGGCACGAAATCTTTTCTTTTTGGCCAATTTAGTTTCACCCCAGTGTCTTTCTATGGTTCTGGAGTCCCATTCACACAAAAAGCACGGAAATTTCTTGTACCCTGCTTGTTGACCCAATAACATACTACAGACCTTAAGATTACAACTCATGAACCACTTGCGTTTAAAACATTTAACTTTTTCCAGGAAAGTATACTAAGTTTGGTATGTTTCTTTAAGGGATGTAGAGTGAGCTATTGAAACCGAAGCAAACATATAGCTTTTGTGTAGCATAGCACCCCTTGCCCAAGCCAGCAAACAGATGCTAATCTTTTGCTTCATAACTTGTTCCAAGACGACTTATCAAGTTAGCAATATCACAACAATACACTAATGTAAGATTTGAAGCTTTCACGGCGAGCGTTATTGATCAAGGCTTCATGGGTGATCACCAACAGTAAGTTTGTTGGCATAAATAAATAATAATTACCATGTGAAGGTTATTTAATCCTGGGATATAAAGTACTTGCAATAGTAAGTCACCATTGGGGTAATTGTCTCTGATGTGAGACTGCCTTTGTGGTTTACCAGGAGAAATACGAACTGGCTTGAGAATTTAATGTCATTCTGGCAGTTTGTCACAATAGCTCAGTGGTTAGAGCGTCCGCCCGGCAAGCGGAAGGTCTGTGGTTCAAATCCCAGTTGTGGCATTGAATTTTTAAGTTCCAGTTCTACCTCTTAAACTTTGCCCACACACGGCTTGTGTGTTTAAAAACACCAACAGTAAGTTTGTTGGCATAAATAAATAATAATTAGCCATGTCAAGTTTATGAATGTCGAGCTTTTGGCCATTGTAAGCTCCATGGCCATCTTCAGAATAAAAAGACGACGACGCCATCTGGCAGGCTGAGAACAGCCCGAGGTGTGTCATGCATGTACCTGCCCTTGTAAGGGCTTAACCACTTTATGACGGGATGTGGGGTTTTACAGGATGGCGGGTGAAGTATGAGGTAGTAGGTTGAAAGGAGGCAGCAAGATTTTGCTCCTCAGCGGCTGCTTAATCAGTGTGCAGCTTCCGTTGGGCACTGCTGGTGTAGGGGTCCAAAAATGGAGGTTCATGTAAATTTAGAATTTTGAATCCAAGCTTACTTGGAGGACTGTAAGGTGTTCAACTTTCGCTGTTGGAGGGATGTCTCCTTCGTTACCGGGGATGCCCGCAAGCCATGCGGGGAACCCGGTGTCCCACACGCGTGCGTTCTGTGGGGTCATAGTCCCCAAGAGACCTAACCAGGGCACTCCTGTGTTGTGGAATCTGGTCGTATAGTTTCTTTGCCCGGCGCCTGATTTCGTCCTCCACGTACGGAAGAGACGAGGCTTCGTGCAGTAGTCTCGATGGGAATCTGCGGCATACAGAATAGATTATCCGAAGGCCTCTGTTCTGTATGCGCTGCAGACGCAGGAGATGGGAATCTGCGGCCATGCCCCAGATTTCACAGGCGTAAAAAGACTATACTCAGTTCTCCTTATATACTAATGCTTGTTGGTTGTGACTTGTGTTGCCCTAGCCAATGAGCATGTGATGATTGGTGATAGGGCCGGCTGGGACAGACTCATTAAGGAAGCTATTCAGATCAAACTACATCCCAGCAACTACAATAGAGACGGCGGACTTCAACTAAGCTCTGCTTGGGAAACAGCCATAAAAACACTAAAACAGCAATTCCCAGTGACCCCAGACAAAGTACAATCCCTCCCCCCCTGGGGAAAATATGGCAACTGATGACAAAATTTGAACCTGCGGGAAAAGGAAAACACTGCAGCCGACGGCAAACATACCACATGACAGCTGGCCCTATCACCTATCATCACACGCTCATTGGCTAGGCAACACAAGTAACAACCACCTTAGTATACACAGAGAACTGAAGGTGTCCATGGAGTTTACAATGGCCAAAAGCTCAACATCCATAAACTTGACACGGCTGATCCCTGTGAGGCCTTGATTAACAATACACTAGTTCTCCTTTTGCATAATTATTATTTAAATGTTTCCCAAAGTCTATACCAACAGAAAGTTGTTCCAGGTGCTAAAATTTCAGTTTTGGGTCTTACCAAATCATCTAATTTTGACTGACTCAATGGATTTGGATTGTAATCTAAGTCTGGGGACCAGTTTATTTCATCTTCTACACTCAAATAATTATAATTTGTTGTTTAACAACGCTGTCAATTGTTAGGATCACATCAGCATCGCTGGTGTGCCGGAATTTTGTCCTGCAGGAGTTCTTTTATATGCCAGTAAATCTACTGACATGGAGCTGTTGTTTTAAGCACACTTAAAAACCATCAGTCTGGGCCAGATTTGAACCCACGACCTTGGGATGACTAGGCCAGCGTCTAACCAACTGAGCCACCCAGGCCCACTTCTACACTCGAAGTCTCAGTACCACTTTTTGGCAATACGGTAGTTGGTGATGGAACAGGAACTTCATTTCCATGGGTCACAGTTGCTGATGACAAGTTTGGATATATAATGCCCACCTTGATTTTCTATGGAATCCAGATATATTACACACCAAAAATAAGTCATTAATATGATTTTGTTGTTTGTGCCATACCATAACACCAAAGGGCATAGATGAACGAATGCCATTGTACAAGTGTCTTAGATTTTCTACACAAATTTTACACACAAAATGAGGAGAAAAATGTTTGTCTTGATCTCTTAGTTTCATTTTAAAATAGACCAGATACAAACTCTTGGTATATGCAACACGGTTTCTTTTCTGTTGCGTTATCACATAACAACCACAGACATAGCAGAAATTGTTAGGATTGTTTACACAGCCCCTCTAGATATACCACTCGATCTTGCCATTTTTGTCACATAGATTTGCAACACAGCACGGCTTCAGAAGAGATGAGCAGAGAAGAAGTTTAAAACTGGACAGCAGATTCCATGACAGGTTCCTATCTATGTATTACGTAATAAATGTTTGTGAGATAGGTCCAACATTACTTGTAAGCAGAGACAGACGTTGGTACAGTATGACACCATATGATTTAGCATGTTTCCACATTTTTAGCAACCATGCTAAAAATGGATATATAGTGGATATACAGTGAAGTTTATACTAGCATACCGAACTTTCAATTTTGTGTTGAATCAGTTCGTGATATGCAAAAACTATTATTATTTTCAAAATCAGAGCATCCGAATTGACCATTATGATGTAAAATATTCTTCACAGGCCACTGTAATTATTGTACAGATTTCAGAGAGCCACATTTGCAGCAAATGTTATGCTTCTATTCAACTCCTTCATGATCCTGCATTTTTATTTATACCCTATACAAAATAAAGAAAACGAGAAAAATAATGAAGTTCACTTTTCTCTACAAATACTTTGTTAAAATAATCAACTGTTCCAAAATAAAAAAGGCTGATGAAACATATTTGCATATTGTTGCAAATTAGTATAACATTTGAGAGGTAGAAGTGGAACTGAAAATTCAATGCCACAGCTGGGATTTGAACCACAGACCCTCCGCTTACCAGGTGGGTGCTCTAACCATTAAGCTACTGTGATAACTTGCCAGAATGACATCAAATTGTCCAACTAATTTGTATTTTTCCCAGTAAACCACAAAGGGAGTCTCACATCATAGACAGTTACCCCAATGGTGACTTACTATCGCAAGTATTGTATGTCCTGGGATTAAATAACCTTTACATGGTGTTCTAAAAATACATCAGATATAAAGGAACGTAGTTATAACAACAGGTCATTCGTGGTGGTAGCACAGCTAAGAGCATAAATTACAAAAGAAAAGTGCTATATCACAGTTTGACAGCATTTCGTGGGATAAATAATAAAAAAAAAAAAAAAGAAACTAAAAGCAAACTTTATAATTTAAGATTTCTTCACAATAACCAAGAACGATAACCAGAACAAGAAGGAATAACTTAACATAGGGGAAATTGCCCCTGTACCGGTCACTTAAGCCACTATCCATGTTTACGGCAAATTGGATAATGAATTTAAGAAAACTGAAAGCAGAGGATAGAGGACAACATGAATAACAATTAGAACAGCAATTTGAAAATATAATTTACTTTTAAGTATCCATAATTCAGATTATTATAAACACTAAGTCAGAGACTTTCAAGAAAAACTGTTCCCATTATCGGTCACTTTGGTATACATGAAGAAAACATTGGTAGAATTTAATAATTACATAAAATGTATATGATAATAATACAAAGATGTATTTTCTTTAGACACTATCACTCTTAGTCATTTTTTACAATGCTCACACACAAAATATGCTATTTCGTCACTGTCTGCGCAACCTACATGTGCCCAACCACAAAACTTGCAACACTGCACCTAATGTTCTTGAAAGCATTCTCCAAAAATAACGTATTCAGTTTCTTCGGTGTTTTCTTTTTTGTTGTCTTCACTTCAATTTCCAAACTGAAGTTTCCGTTTGATACGACCTGAAATGACTTCTTTTTTGAATCATTCCTTCCACAAAAATCTTTCTTTCCTCTGTTGTTTGATTTCCTCCTTTTCTTCTACCATATTTTTGAAGGGAGTGGATGTCAGAATTGCACTGTTTTTCTCCTCTCCTTTTTCTGTTAACAATTTTTCTCTGCAGGTCATCAGCTACAGGAGAGATCTTGGCAGTGGCCATTCTAGAAGTCTGTAGATTCATGACTGGTAATGGGAACACACACCTTGACCGGACACAGGGCAACGCAAGGAGGTTATAAAATAGTAAAATGAATACTATACAAAAAGATTTTCAGGAATTTAAGCATGTTAATTCACTGCTTGGGTATGCTAAGAGTATAATAAAATATAATATATAAGTTAAACTCATCTAAACTAGATCAATACAGTCACAAGTTTTAGCGGCGTAATACAAAAGCACCGTCATCCATACTTCACAAAGGTTTTCTCTAAAATGGCGAGAAAAACGCAGACTTCACGCTAGGAATAGCGTTCTTTTGTTCCTGCCTACCACACCATAGCTGTTATTTGCTACTATCTAGCGTCTTAATGTGTAACTACTTGTTGACCGGTAACAGGGCCTGACCGGCAACGGGGCAACCTCCCCTACATGTATTATACTGCAGCACAAGAGCTTCTATTGTGGTAATTTAGTCCAAAGGATTAACATTTGTTTCTTCATGCAACAACTAGTTTCGGACTTGAAAACGTCCTGAAACTTTTATTATAGGACTGATGTCAGGTTCATTACATTTAGTTGCTTGAGCATAACTTGAAGTATGTACCTGAGGAGCTGGAGAATAGTTTAGTGGTGGAAAATTTGATGCATTTAGAGCAGGTGGAGATGGTAACATTATAATGGCAGCATGATAACACCAGCTTACAATACCTCAATACAGTGCTTGGGTGGTTCCTGAAGCAGAGGGCACAAGTCACAAGTATCGTTCTGCTTTTATGACAGGTTTCGGAGAATGACTTTCCCCACATTTTGTTGAAGGTGGCGCTTACACTGTCCTTGTATGGCTGTACATCTGACAATGTACACATTGTTCCACTTCTGTTTTTCTATCTTTGCATGCAACAGTGAGTCAATTTTGTTTATATCTTTGTTATTAAGCGTGGGGTTCAAGGTCCACAATAGTCCATTTACCACAAACTTGTCTGGCAGGAGCATGGCCTGTGTGACCACTACATCTCCCTGCATGCATGTGCTACATCCGTTCTAGTCGTCACATGTGCGTCAGTCTTACTAATGGTAGGAGGTGTTAGGAGGTGTTAAGTGCTGTTCTAGTCCAGTTCATACTTGAATAACATAAGGGTTGTTTAAAAGTGTTTAGTTTTGCTTGAAGTGTTTTCAAAATGAATCACTTGCAATGTACGTTACAACAAAGAATGTTTATGTATGACACGTATGTGCTTGCATCATCTTGTAGAGAAATTGTAAGGGAATTTGAAACTAAATTTCTCGGTGTGTGTATTCTGAGTAGAGAGGCCCAGAAAGATGGGTTCAGTTTGTGATAGAAAAATAAAGGTAATATGCGTGTACTTACAGAACAGAAAGTAGACAAAATCAGAGAATAGTTGGAATGGCCACCTTGAAAATCTCTTATGCTTCTTGCACAAGAAACTGGCATTTCAAAAGCTTCAGCATGTAAAGCAACAAAACTTTTTAAACTGAAACCATGCCAGCACGTGATCACCTGAGTCTGGAAATTTGTGGAACTGGATTTTGAGGAATGTAACAAAACGGCTTCATTTACATAGTTATGTGTTGTCACAACACAACCAATATTGTGCTACAGACAAACCCAATTTCATTCATGAAACTCCCTTGGCTGACCAATATTATGGTGCGCAATAAATGGATACACTTATTTTGTATATTGAAGAGAGCAATAGCAGTAATAGTAACCGCTCTCTCACAACCCCCAGAATGTCTGGAGGACCACACCCGTCGTTGGTTTACAGGTCTCGCCGACCTGACCGGGAGAATTATCAAAATAAATTCACCGACCATATCCTCTGATTACCAATCAGAGGACATATTACATGCCATGACAGGTCAGCATGTTAGGGGTTAATATTTTAGAGAATTGGAGAGGTTGGAAAAATAAGGACTCCCTAGCCCTCAGGAACCCTAAGAGCATCGGGGTCGGAAGAGAACAAGATATGACCAGGGTAAGGTCAGATAGAAAAGTTACAGTGAGGAGCGAAACACCAGTAAGTGGAAGTAATGTTCTGCTCAGCTTGGGTACCTTGTGGTCGCTATTCACATATCCCCTAGACATCATTGATATCAAACCAAGATGGAGCAGGTGCTGGAGTCACATTGCACCTGTTTTCCTATTACAAATCTTTAAGTTATGGAACTACAAACTTTGATTGAGAAATTGAAGCAATTCGAATGGCTCTACAAAATCTTTTGTACAGAATTTCACATTTTCAGCAAGCAGTTATTCTCTCAGATTCCAGGGCAGCAATTATAGCAATTACTTCCAAGTTGTCACCAAAAAACCAAACAATTATAGAATGTTGGAAAATGCTTAGCCATCTAACAGCACTTCAAAAACACCTAGTCTTCCAATGGATACCAGCTCACTGTGGACTGAGTGGTAATGAGAAAGCTGATTTTCTTGCAAAAAAGGGTACCAGTAGTGTACAGAAATCTATAGTTAATCTACCATTTTATGCAGCTAAAAGATTAGTCAACTCTGAATTCAAAAAAATTATTGAACAATATTACTATGAAAAATCAAAAAATAAAAGATGGGAACCACCAAACATTCAAACAGTAATTCCTGAGTATCCTCGAAAAACAGCAGTTGCAAACTTCAGGTTGATTACAGGACATGATTGTCTGGCAAACCATTTAAACAGAATTGGAATATATTCTTCACCACTCTGTCCTCTATGTGATCTGCAAGAGGAAATGGATCGAGACCACCTTCAAATATGCCCGGCCACTTCTAATGCCCTATCCATCAGTGAAAAATATTGGAGAGCAAGAGGATTAATGACTTCATTGCCAGAAATCCAGCATTAGCTAACAACAACATATCCCCTAGACGGAGACCCCTGAGGCAAATATATTCATTTGGAAAATAGGGACCATGTTATAAATTTTGAAATACAGCCAATTGATTACATTTACAGGTTTGTTTTGTTTTCAGAGGTTGTATTAAGTAATTAAGGATTTGCAGCTATGGTAACTGTCATAAACGTGAGGAATGAGGATATGATGGAAGCATCAAGAAACGTGATTGTGAAATATTTCAAGAACTTGCAGCAAGTACTGAACTAACTGAAGCTTTTAGTGCCTAGATAAAGCACTTATTCTACAATGTTCAACTCTGCTATTTAAGCCCCTAATACATCCATTTATTTCATACACTGCTGCTATATGGAGCACCGGTAAAAGAATACACATTCATAGTGCATAAGTTATACAAAACAAATTCCTTCGGAAAGTGACCAATGCCACTGGTATGTAAGAAACAACCAACTTCATCAAAAATTAGGAGTTCTACCTCTACAAGAATACTTCCGAGCCCTTTACACATGATTTTTCACCAAACTACCAGTAGCTCCTGGAGTTGCACATTCAGCATTGGCATCAGAAGTGATCACAGAACCAGACTTAAAAGAAAGTTACTGCAAGATCTACACAGCAACTCACAAGAAAGGAAATAGCTAGAAATACAGCTGAACAAACAAAAAACATATCGGATACACAAATATGGCGGAAGAAATGTGCCTTACTAAAAAAAGAAATTAATACTGCTAAAAAGAATCACTTAATAATTTCTTAGAAAAAATGCATTATAGGACAGATGGTAACAAAGCTCATAAGTTCATAAAAACTGTCAAGGACAGGAAAGAAAACAACAGCACACTTATCATACACAACAATAAAATATTAGTAAATGATGCAGTCATAGCCGAAACATTCAATAAATATTATGCTAATTCACATAAAGTAACAAGAAATAATAAAAGGAGTGTAAAGAATTTAAGAAAGATTTGAAACAAGAAAGAAAATGTGATCCTAGCACTCAATGCAATATCTTCTTTCAAAACTTTAATATGCAAGAACTGAATATTGCAATAAATAATTTAAAAAACAAAAGATCTCCTGGACCAGATCACAAACATCCAGAGTTTGTAAAAATCTTGGTAAAACAGCAAAACAACTACTGAAACTCTACAATCTATCCTGGAAAACCACTGTACCTGCTGAATGGCAAAAAGCAATAATTGTCCCACTCTTGAAGAAACAGCATCAGAAATAAAAAATTATAGACCAATAGTGCTTACTAGCATAATAGTAAAAGTGATGGAAAGAATGTTGTCAAACAGGTTAAATTGGTTTCTAGAATCACAAAATTTAATATCCCCATATCAAGCTGGATTCAGAGAGTTTCACTCTACAAATGAACAAGTCTTACTTCTCAGTCAAGAAATCAAAGACTCCTTCAATAGGAAAGAAGATAATGTATCAGTTTTTATTGATTTCCAAAGTGCACATGATTCTATATGCAGAACAAAACTACTAAAGAAAGTAAAAAAAATAGGGATACAAGGTCCAATGTTTTCGTGGCTATATCATTTTCTAACACAACACTTTATTGCTACCAGATATGGAAGAAATATATCTAAATACAAACAAGTACACCGTGGCTTACCACAAGGTGCAGTGCTCAGCACAACACTTTTTAATATATTTATTAACAATCTGCCACAACAAATACAAGAACCAGGTGTGAAGTGTGCACTATTCAAAACCAAAAAGCAAAAGTACAGAACTAGAAAAAACCATGCAACAATCCTTAACCAACCTACAAAAGTGGACCAAAGAAAATTTAATGACTTAATACAACAAAATCAAACTACCAAATCTTTTCGCTTAGAAAAAAAATACTAAAAATAAAACTAAATTTTGAGGACCAACAATTACTAGAAACAAAGGAAGCAAAGCATTTAGGAGTTACATTCGATACCAAACTTACATGGACCAAACAAATAGAAAATGTAACACAAAGAGCAGAGAGGCGCCTTTCACTGTTAAAACGTCTAACAGGAATGAACTGGGGATGTTCCAGAGCAACTCTTAACACAACATACAATGTATATATAAAGCCATTATTTACTTACTGCAGCGAAGTCCTTGTAACAGCAAATACAAAAAAAATTCAAATCTTTCAAAACCAAAGTCTGAGACTAATTACAGGTGCTATCCAAACCACACCAATAGCAGCTATGGAAATACTAACCAACCAATATCTCATTGAATGTGAAATAGAAAAAGCAGCTCTTACTCAACACGAAAAGTTGATCAGACTCCCATTCAATACATGGAACAAGAGGAATTTTACACATACACACTAAAGACACAGGAGAGCTTTCTTTCCAAAATTCAAGACATCAAGAAGAATATATACCTTCTTAATTCAAAGGAAAACTTCATATCTACATATCTACATCACATATTATTTACACCTGACAGAAGAAGTTAAGAAAAGTAATACTCCAACTAGTGTTCTAAAATTATTGGCATTAGAGACAATCCATACTAGATTTCCAGAACATGAATGGCTCCATATTTATACTGATGGATCATTGATATCAAACCGAGATGGAGCAGGGGCTGGAGTCACATGTCACCTCTTTTCCTATTACAAATCTTTAAGTTATGGAACTACAAACTTTGATGGAGAAATTGAAGCAATTCGAATGGCCCTACAAAATCTTTTGTACAGAATTTCACATTTTCAGCAAGCAGTTATTCTCTCGGATTCCAGGGCAGCAATTATAGCAATTACTTCCAAGTTGTGACCAAAACACCAAACAATTATAGTGTTGGAAAATCCTTACCCATCTAACAGCACTTCTAAAACACCTAGTCTTCCAATGGATACCAGCTCACTGTGGATTGAGTGGTAATGAGAAAGCTGATTTTCTTGCAAAAAAGGGTACCAGTAGTGTACAGAAATCTATAGTTAATCTACCATTTTATGCTGCTAAAAGATTAATCAACTCTGAATACAAAAATTATTGAACAATATTACTATGAAAAATCAAAGAATAAACGATGGGAAGTACCAAACATTCAAACAGTAATACCTGAGTATCCTCGAAAAACAGCAGTTGCAACCTTCAGGTTGATTACAGGACATGATTGTCTGGCAAAACATTTAAACAGAATTGGAGTGTATTCTTCACCACTCTGTCCTCTATGTGATCTGTCGGTGTGGGTGGCTCAGTTGGTTAGACACTGGCTTACTGATCCCAAGGTCGCGGGTTCAAACCCAGCCTAGGCCGATGGTTTTTAAGTGTGCTTAAAAACGACAGCTCCATGTCAGTAGATTTACTGGCATGTAAAAGAACTCCTGCGGGACGAAATTCCGGCACACCGGCGACGCTGATGTGATCGTGGCAATTGACAGCGTCGTTAAACAACAAAATAATTTTCTATGTGATCTGCAAGAGGAAATGGATTGAGATCACCTTCAAATATGCCCGGCCACATCTAGTGCTCCATCCATCAGTGAAAAATATTGGAGAGCAAAAGGATTAATGACTTCATTGTCAGAAATCCATCATTAGCTAACAACACCACCACCACTTATTTTCTATGAGTATACCATAAATGTAGAAAGATACTAAAATAATATAATTTTCAGTAGGACTTTGCCAGTAGCATAGAGCTGATGAGTCATACAGTTTATTGCAGAAATTTTTTATGACAGAATCATTAGTAAGGGTTTACGGTTGGCTCAGTCCCCTGAGCTTATGACATGCTATTTTTCTTTATGGGGCAAGTACGGATCTAGCAGTGAAGGTGATTGAACATACAGTGATGGAAACTCCTGAGACCGAGAGGAAAAAGGAGTTAGGTGACATGCAACTAAAGAGCAGAGCAGATAAATGAAGTTTTAGTAAGAGATAAAGGACTGGCAGAGAGATTCAGAAAAGAGTGGATGAAATACGATAGGGGAAACAAAGAAATGGATACGTTAAAACTAGAAATTTAAAACTTAAAAAGAACAGTGGAAAGAATAGAAGATAAAAGCAGAAAATACAATGTAATGATTTAAGGGTTTGAAGAAAATCATGGAGTGAGAGTACATCAGGATTTAATTAATCTACTAGTGAACAGATTGGAAATACATCTGAGAAGCTACAAGATTTGCAATTCATTCAGAATTGGCAAAGTACCAGGGAAAATAAATATTTTGGCGAAGTTTACAAAACAGGCAAACAGCTATAGAAGTTCTAAAGTAAGAACAAATTAGAAACTAAAAACTTCACTTATCTTAGTATTATTTGCTGACCCTGGGTTTCAAGCTGTGTCCAGTTTTGAGAATGAGCTGGACACAGCTTGAAACCCAGGGTCAGCAAATAATACTAAGATAAGTGAAGTTTTTAGTTTCTAATTTGTTCTTACTTTAGAATCTTGTTGCTTCACTGTTAATAGCTTCAATTTTTCCTTATTTAGCTGTAGAAGTACTAAAGCAGGCAAAAAATTTAAGAGGATCAACTATTAACATCAACAAGGACTTAATGTATGCACAAAGGATGCAAGTGAAGGAGTTAATTAATCAGCAAAGAGAAGCAAGAAATGAAGGCAGGAAGGTGTACATTAATAACTTCAAGCTGTATGCAGTTGACCAGGTAACAGAGAGGAAAAATGGACCAAGCGACAGACAGAACCAGGACCAGCCGTCATTGTACCAAGAAAGACAGGGAAATGTTCAAGCATCAGCAGAAAATACCTTAGAACACACGAACACTCAGCATTTTGCAACACGTGTGGTTCCAGTAAAAAGTGCCTCAAAGTCAAGTGTGAGCATAATGCCAGATGGGGAAATTATATGATGCGGAGCACAAAAGAAATAGGGGAAAGAGCCAAGGTGGGGGAGTGGCAACAGTGGATAATTAGGAGAAGTAATTAAAAAATGTGAATTTAAGAATAGCTACAGAAAAAATGTCAAATGAAATAGGGATTAATGAGGGTGAGGAAGAACTAAGCAGGAGAGAAACATAGAAAGAAAGGGATATTTTGCTGAGAGTAACAAGGTTAAAAATCTGATGTGTTGTGCTCACATGACTTTCTCTACTCTTGTACTAACCATTCTTACAATCTCTCATTCCTCTATCTTTGTGTTAGTTGAAATGAACATCTGCACAAATTATCTTATTGCTTATTTCCTTGAATATTAGAATACAGTAGACTTGGAGCAATAGTCAAATCTTTTAAAGCTTTGAGATCCCGTTATCTGTGCACAATTAACATATACAAAAACAAATAATGTTCCATTTCACGAAAGTTTTAAGTTTTCTGAAACTGGTACAAATAAAAGGAATAATAAATAATAAAATAAGTTCCAGTTCTACCTCTCAAACTTTGCCCACACACGGCTTGTGTGTTTAAAAACACCAACAGTAAGTTTGTTGGCATAAATAAATAATAATCTCTGAAATAGTTCAGTCTACAAAAAAAAATTTGCTTAAACATAATTTGTATGTTTTAGCAAGATCTACACTTTTTGTATTGTAAGATATTGTCTATCTCTTACGGTTTACGAATTATCCAAGTGCACCAGACTAAACAGGACTACATAGGCTATAGCCAGAAAATTCAAAATATACATTTCATTTGTCATACAAATATCTTAAACATATGGCATTTTAGTAAAAATCGTAGCTATTTTCAAGAAAATCAAAATTTTTCATGTAAAGGGTAGTTTAGGTTGGGGCTAATTTCTTCAAAATGTTTGTGTCCCATCCTTGAAAGAGACTGAACTTAAATACCAACTTTGGTTTTTAACCGACTTCGTTTTTGAGTTATGCTCTCCACAGACTGACAGACAGATACATGCACAGACCTATTTCTAAAAATACTTTTTTTTTTATTCAGGGGGTCTCAAAACATATATTTCTGGTGAAATCTTTACATTGAATTTTTGGGTGGAATGCAATACTTCCTCTACTCATCAGTAGAGAAAGTAAAAAAAAATGGTTGTGTAATCCATAAATGATGTAGTTGGGGGTTTTTATACATGGTAAAAGTGAGGTTACAGTGAAGTAGTGTAATTGGAATAGTGAAGATTAGTGAAATATATAGTGTAAACTAATTAATTAAAGTTATAAGAGTGAAGCTGATAATAAAAGTTGAGCAAGAGGGAAGTGAATAGAGTTGGAGGATGAAATAAAAGAAAAAGAAAAATCAAAGGGTGGGAGCAGGATAAGATAAGTGAAAAGTTAAATATGTATAATGTGTATGCAAAAGGCAAATACACTGAAGAGCTACCCTAACAACAAAAGGGCCAGCGCCCAGCTCGGGGGTAGCCCAAGGTGTGTATGATTTGTAGGGCTAGGAAGTTCATGCCCTAAAAAACACTGAAATATGCATGCCAATATGCTCTTAAAAACTTGAAAATATGCCAAGAAATATGCACTACTTAATTAAAACAATGTCCCTTTACAGTAGACAAGATGAGTTGGTATAAATAATAAATAAAGTTAGCTTATTCCTTAGAGGTTGAAGCAGAAGTGGTTCCACTGCTAGTATTAACTGCTAAATTGCAGTTCACAACCAACACTTTGCACAAAATTTCAACTGTAAAACATCGTCTGTTGTCTCGCAAAACACTTTTGTAATGTGGAAAACTTCTTTCCAGGTCACAAGATGTTATCGGGGCATATTTAAATGATGTTAACTGTTTCACAGGGTCAAGTCTCCTGGTGTGATAGATGAGTTTCTTTCGAGGATGTCTCGAATATCGCACATCTGTTTATAACTATAATTTTTTGAAATTACATTCACTTTCTCTTTCACTTTTTGACCTATGCTACCATGAACCGAACTTAGATCACGTTTTTTTTTTTTTTTTTTTTTTCAAAGACAGTAAGTGATTCATGCAAAGGAGATCCTACAGCTTCCAATGCTGTTATGGCTGTTGGTAAGAAAGAAAAATGGACAGATATGAAACTAAGATCCTCTTTTAACCCAGTGCCTAACAGTATATTTTGCACAGTTTCTATTGATGAGCATCTTTCAAGTCCTATGAATTAACAACTTATTCGACTATTTCTATGTGCTCAGCATAATATAAAACTGCATCGACCCATATTCCCCATCGAGTTAACACTGGTGCAGGAGGAAGTCAGATATTAGGTGCTGTTGATCTAAACAACTTAACTCTTTTAGGAGATTTAACAAAAATTCTCTTTGTACTGGACACAAAGCTATCTACCAATTGGAAAAAAAAAAAACATTTACTGTCTCAGAAATGCAATGAAGAGCGTATGCCAAATAAGTTATATGAATTAAGTTAGGAAACATACCTTTCAGAGTTTGTCCTGATTTTACGGTATAAGGACCTGCATCAATAACAAATAAAAACCGGTCATATTTGATTCCACATGGACATAGTAATTTCAAAGAGTCCATCACAAACTGGGTCACAGTTACATTGTCAGTGGCGGACAATTACCACACATTAAGAAGGGAAGGTGTAGTCTTTTGTTCATTACTTGAAGTACCCATGATTATATGAGCAATAGAACGGCACTCAGACAACAGACAACCACACAAACTGATCTGCTAATTCATTTTGTATATTTCACAATACGTTATTGTAACAATGTCCCACAATACACGCAGTGTATTTTCTTCAGGCACATGTTATCAAGTTTACTTGGCAAGAAAGTTTTAAAATGTTGGATCATTAATTTTGAACAAGGGAATATCTGCAACTAAAAATGCTTGGCACAAGTCATAGGAAAATTCAGAAACCCTACTTCCTAAACACTCTACTAGCTGTTTATGAACAGGTTCTTTGTTTGCAAGTTTTCTGATTAAATTCTGGTTATGTTTTGCTGTGTTTATGTGCTGAACTATTTGAAATATTTTCTTACTCCCTACATTTTTCTCACACGCTCCACAAAACAGTACCCTGTTATCTGCAGATATTAAATCACCTGAAAACTCTTTCTGTAAATTAATTAATATAGTACTCGAAGTTGGTTTTATTTTTGGCACTAGAAGAGCTTTTTAACATTTTATACGCTTAATTTAATTAGGAGGGAACCAGTTCACAACACTGTTATGTTTGAAGACCACAACACAACTACTGGTGGGCAGGCAAGCGTTGCTATGATCGTGCTACTCAAAACCTGCACTTTATTTTTGTTAATATAAACCACTCCAAGGTTGCCAACATTTAAAAGTAAAATTATCGTACCAGCCACTCAACATTATAGATTTGGATTCAAAATTATCGTACATTATAAAGCAAACGCTACAACAATAAAAAATATCAGTATAATACTTATGAAAATATAAGAGTAATGATTTTATTATATCCACTTACAAGATTGATGACCTCAACAAATATTGTAACTTTAGCACTTATGTTTCTCGCACTATTCATCTGAAAGTTCAGCTTCCTCAACCATTGCAGCATTGTACAAATTTATTGTTGAGATAAACCTTAACATCTTCTCGGTGACGTGCAGATTTTTTAAGATCTACCACGTTCTTTCATAAGTTGAGACAACAAAATGAGTTCATTTACCGTATCTAGTGCCAATCTGTTTCTAACTTTGGTTTTTATTAAATCCAGTTTAGAAAAAAAACTCTTTCACAAGAAGTGCTTCTGTGGGGTAAGGAAACCACTGATAATGCAAAGGCCACTAGTTCTTTGAAATCAGTATTTCCACCAAGGTGACATGTTTAACAGCATATCAGAAACTGTCAGGTTCAGGCATGTTCTTTATTTCACACGGAATAGCATGTATTCCGAGTTTTCTACATTGCTCATAAATTTTCTGAATAGCGCCTTCTTCATTGAGATCAGATCTGGCCACACTGGCAATAAGAGGATAAAGGGTAGCAGGCTTAGTAGGGTTGGAAATGGTTGCTATGGGGTGGAGATAGACAATGAGGACAAAAGTGGTGTTATTTGTAATTAGTTTCATTTCGCTGGAGTGACAAACCAGTAAAAATGATATTTCGCCGATATCAAACTATCATGCATTCAAATTATCGTACACCCCCATAATTATTGTACGGGTTGGCAACCACTGTACAAACATTAAAATTATCGTATACCTCCATAATTATCGTACGAGTTGGCAACCCTGAACCACTCAGATAACGCACTGATTATTCTCTACACACATACATATAATGAAAGTATGGAAACAGGGAATTCACTGCATGACAACATGACTCAGTATTAGTTCTCGTCACCTCGTGAGTTGCATCATCATGTGCAATACTACCAATATGAAAAATATTATCCAGATGGAAAAAAAAAAAATAAAAAACCATAAAAATCATTAAAATATGCAATATAGAGGCTATAATATTGAAATAGTATGCATTTATCAAAATCAAGAAAATATGCAGTTATATGCACCATAAAATCATGTCCAAATAACTGAAAATTCCATAATTCGTGCACATAATGTAAAAGCATAAATTTTTAGCCCCTATGAAAAAACATGAAAATACATGAACTTCCTAGCCCTAGTTATGAATGTATTACCCAAAAGTAAGTAGAGAAAACAGCGTGAATGTAATTCGTAGCATTTGTATTTCAAGCATGCAAGAAATTGTATGACTTCTTTGTAGAAGAGTGAGTAGAGAAACATGTGAATGTGTTACCTAAAAGTGCGAGGAGAAAACAGTGTGAATGTAATAGCATTTCCATTTCAGACATGCTGAACATGGTATCACTTATTTTAAAACTGGGGATAAAAATGATGTTTGGTGTAAAATCACGTTTTTTATGGAAAATTACTTATAGAAGAGTGAGTAAAGAAAGAGATGTGAATGTGTTACCTAAAAGTACTTAAGTGGAGAAACCACTGTGAATGTAATATGAAGCATTTCTATTTCAAACATGCAGACAATTGTATGACTTATTTGTAGAAGAGTGAGCAGAGAAGGAGATTCGAATGTGTTACCTAAAAGTGAGTAGAGAAAACACTGTGAATGTAATTTGCAGCATTTCTATTTCAAACATACAGAAAATTGTATGACTTATTTCTAGAAGAGTGAGTAGAGAAACAGTTATGAATGTGTTACCCAAAAGTAAGTAGAGAAAACAGTGTGAATGTAATAGCATTTCTGTTTCAAACATACAGAACATGGTATGGCTTATTTTAAAACTGGGGATAAACATTTTTTTTTTTTGTGTGTAAAATCACCTTTTTTATGGAAAATTGTTTACAGAAGAGTGTGTAGAGAAACAGATGTGAATGTGTTACCTAAATGTGAGTAGAGGAAACACTGTATACAAGAATTGCACTGTAGAGGCGGGAATAAAAAATGTTATTTTTTATGGAAAATCACATTTTTTCGCGAATTACACCTATATAGATGAACTTAAAATGCAAAACTCTATCCGAATACAAAATTTGATGGAAATCGTTAGAGCCGTTTCCAAGTTATGCGGAATATATTTATATATTTATTTAGAATTGCTTGTTTAAATATATAAGATTACGTTAACTACTTGGGTGTATACTGTGACAAAAAATTATCTTGGGAATGTTATGTTATATAACTAAAAAAGTAAACAAAAGAAGTAATATAGTAAAGAGATTAACAGGAACAAAATGGGGTTGCTCTAGGAAAGTACTAAATAACACCTACAAGACATGCATTAAACCTGTTCTATATGGTAGTGAAAATCTAATTACATCCAATAAAAAATCCTTAATAAATTAGAAGCAATTCAAAATAACTCTTTACAATTGATAACAGGTGTGTTAAATCTACTCCCATAATGGTGATGCAGATGCTTACTGAAAACCCTCCAATAAACAAGCTTTAACTCAATATGACAACTTAATTAGACTACCTCAAGAGAATTATTGGCAAAAATATCAAAACAGAGATAGAAACCTTGAAACTCAAGAGGACTTCATACAGAAAGCTAATAAATTACAAGAACACAATCCAAATCAAAAGCCTGAGAGACTCCTCATACCAGTACCAGTAGATGATATATACTCTGTTCATCAAGAGATTAGAGGAGATGTAAACAGAGCCACATGCGTTTTGACCACAGTGCGCCTTCTTGACGCTTTCGCCGTGTAAATAGTCCCTTGAAAAAATACTGTTACTAAGGTCTGAAATGTCACTTAATGTTTGCTAAAGCATGAACTAAGTGTGCTAAGCATAGTTAAAGTGTAAGAATACCCAGTTAAGTGAATCTGTAACCAGCCTAATTCATTCTGCGCGTGCATTATTCAGTATGAAAGTAACGTGGTGGAACAAGTGAGTTGTGAAACATAAGTGCGGCAAACTGTTGCGAAGTGGTGAAAAGACAACAATATTGAACATGTTTAACTAGTTCTGCGAGAAATATCCCAAACTTGCTATCGAAGACGTGATAAAATTAACATCCGAGTTTACCGGTGTGTCAGTTGCAAGTAATGACAGCACACACAAAGAAAAATCGTCAGTTGGTGAAGATCCCGACCAAAAGCTTCCACGTACCAGATAAATGGCAGATGTAGTTTGCGACGAATTTGTGAGATCTGCAATCCGTCGAAAAGTTCACCAGTTCTTTGTTAACAATGAACCCCCACCTTAAACAAAGTGTTGTTGGCAGTTAACTCTGATCCCAATCTTCCAGATTTAAAACGAATTTCCCTCCACAAGCTGCTTTTGGAGATTGGTTTCGAGATTGTGAGCAGGAAATGAAAAAGTGTTATTGTGGACAGAGATGACGTAAGTAGTAGTTAATTTCCATGTGCTACATGTTATTTGGATCAAGTAAATATATCCTTTTAGCAGTGCAAAATGCATACTATACCTACGCGTAGCGGTAGGTAACTGTGTTGCGTCATTGTGAATGCACGTGGCTGCAGAGTGATACAAACCAGTGCTTTGTTTATATATCTTCTAATCTCTAGATGAACAGAGTATAGATGTTAATTATAACTTAAACTTGATGGAACATGTACTTAAAAGTAACAGGACTCCCTCCGAATTAAAACAAATTTCTCTGGGAACAAACCACAGTTTGTATCCCAAATCACTATGGCTACATATTTACACCAATGGCTCCAAATTGGATAATGAAGATGGAGCAGGAGCTGGAATATACTCAAAATTATTTGGCTATTATATAGCTGTGGGAAAAAATTCAACCCATTTTGATGGAGAAATCCAACCTCTACAGGCAGCACTAAGCATCTTATATACAGTATAAGTTCTTTTCAGAATGCTGTTATTTTAAATGATTCGACATCAGCTATTCAAGCTATTGCATCAAATAACTCTCCCTCTTCTTCTAAATAAATAAGATTAAAAAATATTAACAAAAGAGAATAAAAGTTTCCAGCTCCATTGGACTACAGAACTCCATAGTGAACAAAGATCATCTCCCCCATTGTATGGCTTTCAAGATCACTAACAGAACTGTACTGGGAAGCAAGAAAGAAGATGGAATATATCCAAGCAACAGGGTATTAGATTGCTAATACTACTCAAATTTCCACATTATTTGCACTGATTCCACACATCCCAATCATTCCAAAATACGTGCCATTTGATTTTAAATAGCTGAAATTCCCTGTGCATCTGATCTTCACGATGGACATTAACATATCACAAGGCCAGTCATTGGAAGTTTGAGGATTTAACTTGAAGTTTCTGTGTTTCACACATGGACAAGTGTATGTTGCATGTTCGCATGTCAGAAAGCCACAATTTTTTATTATTTATGCACAGGGAAAAAAACAAAAAACAGTTTACCAGAAAGCTTTGCATTGAATGTTAACTGCATTTATGTTACATAAATAAAATGAGTTCATTTGAATTACAAACAAGTTTCATTTAATAATCAAACAACTCTCAGACCATACATACTGTATCTATTGTTACCAATGTCAATGAATTGGAGTTGGAAAGTTGATTAAAATTGATAATCACTAATGAATAGTTACAATCAAATAAACTTAGGTGGTACAGAGTTCATCAGGTCATTTAGTCTTATATGAAAAGTCTAACTCAGAAACATGTTCTTTAGGCAACTGAGAACTTGTGGTACACTTAATTACATCATGCATTAAAATCGGAGGTGATTTTTGTGCCACAGGTACTTCGGAAGATGCTTGGGTGCCATTTAAGTTCTCTATGTCTGAAAACTAAATAATCTATACTGACTGTACAGTATTTATTACAGATTGACCTATAGAAGGTGTGTGGAATAGTTTATACTACAATGAGTGTATTGCCATTCAGGTATCTTCATTTGCAATATTAGAATTTAACATCTGTTTGCCCTTTAGGTTATACTTAGATTCTGTTGTTGCAGACATATTGGTGTTACAAATAAACACATTATTACTCACTCTTTTATTGATCCAGTCCTTAGATATCCTGTAGATTGTTGAACCCATGCTTCATCTGAGTACTCATCTTCCATCAGATGTTGTCCGAAATTCCATCAAGCCCTAAGGGGTTAAAATAAACTATAACATTTTCAAATCACAATAATAGTTTGTAAGTACTAATTCTAACACACAAATAAAGCTAATTCTTAAGTATTTTGAAATAGTTTATATGCTTCAAAATCTTATAAATATGACATGTCCATACTTCATAAAGTAGCTTTGCTAAGCATTGCCTACTTGATTGTACAAGCATTTGTAAAAGTGGTTTCATGACATTTTATTATCTGAAGTGATAGTCAAATCTTTATAAAGTTGCTATATGCTGGCTTTGAAATTCTATGCCACATCATTAGAAATGAAGTAATTGTAAGGAATGGAAAAGTGAAACCAAGATGAACAAATATCTGAGAAATGGTCAATGCTACAAAAGTAGAATTACATAAATTGTGTGTTTTAACAAGATCTACATTTTTTATGCAGTGAGCTTTTGTCCATCTTATTAACTTTGGTTCTTACGTATACAATAACATGAAAATGAAATTATAGGGAAAGAAAATTTAGGAAGAAATGTTCCAGGCCTAAGTTTAGCATACCTCCCCAGCATAATGTTTGTAAAGATTTAGAAAACCCCTGAAAGAATTGTCAGTTAGGGAGAATGGTCCTGGCAGGAACTGCTGACCTCTTGTTCACATGTCCATGCATTAATGACCTCAGTTACCTATGTCAGTCGTATAGTTCAACTCTGACAATGCCAAGCCTTATTACAGAACTTATACTACCAATGGGGGGAGGGGGGATACTTTGTTACTGCCGCTGGTTACAAAATGCCTGAACAATTTTTAAAATAAATTTATTTTAAAATTGGGTATTATATCTCATCATGTATATAAAGGTAAACTCTGTTCATCTATCTAAAGGTATCATCATGGCATATGTGTAACCGTTTTACAAGAGAACACCAGTTTCTTAATTGTGAGACAATATACGTAAGCCCGCTAAAGTAATTTAATGTGAAGTTAAAGAGGCAGCAGAAAAGCCCCCTTAAATATCAAGAATTGTGAATATAGTTGGTAAAGTCAGAATTTGTCTTTTTTCCATGGCTTGGTCCGGTTCTGCATTGGAAAAGATAGTGTCCGCGAGAATTATGTGATATATCCGTATAGTGTCTTTCAGATGAACATATATATTGGTGGAGAAAGACAAAGTGACGATGTATTGAATAAATGTATATTCTGCGAAGCAGCACGAAATATAGAGAAAAATATTGACATGAAAATTTATAGTCTGTGCACATGGAGTTGTGGACCCATAGCGTAATTGGAAGGGGTGCCAAGCCATTTGATTATGTGATTTGTGTTAATATGTTGAATATATTTGTTTAAAGCTTCAAATAAAAACAGTACTATAAAGTGGATCCTTACTTACCAGTAGAGAAAGTAAAAATACTGGAGTGCAGGAGAGCTAATGGCTTCATTGGCAAATGCTAGGCATTAGATACAGTTTATCTATTACTTTTTACTTTCTCTACTACATTTAGTAAAGTAGAGGAAGTATAGTATACACCCAAAAATTCTTAGTCGAGATTTCACCGGAAATATATTTTTCAGGCCCCCTGAATCCAAAAAAAGCATGTTTAGAAAAAGGTCCATGTTTGTCTGTCAGCCTGTGGACAGCATAACTCAAAAACAAAAAATTGGTTAAAAACAAAAGTTGGTATTTGAGTTTAATGTCTTTCAAGGATACGACACAAAGATTTTGAAGAAAATTGCTCTACCCTAAACTACCCTTTACATGGAACATTTTTCAAAAATTTTGATTTTCTTGAAAATGGATCTGACGATTTTTATTAAAATGCCATGTGTTAGAGATATTTTTATGACAAATGAAGTGAATATCTTGAATTTTCTGCCTACAGCCTATGAAGTCCTATTCACTCTGGATGACGTTTGCATAGCTGGTAAACTGTAGGAGATAAACCAAATATAATATAAAAAAATGTAGATCTCATAAAACACACAATTTATGTCTAAATAAAGTTTTTTGTAGAGTGAACCATTTCAGATATATTCCTTGTTACTCATGTAAGTTTTGTAGAACTTTTACTTCTATCAAATCAAACATCACTATTCATTTTTTTTATATGTTAACCATGCAAAGAAAATGGAATTTTAAAGCTTCAAAAGATTTGACTCGCTCAAAGTCTACTGTGTTCCCATATTCCCCTTGTACCTACAAGGAAATAAGCAATAAGATAATTTCTGAAAATGTTTATCTCAACTAACACGAAGATAGAGGAATAAGAGATTGTAAGAATGGTTAGTACAAGAGTAAGCTTTTTTACTTTTTTTACATGAATCACATTATACGGACGGGGCAGTATGTTATGACCACCTTGACATTTCATTCTTTCTCAAAAAGACCAACAATGAAAACTTTGAAACAATTACACAATTCAGTAGTAGAAACAGTGATTGACAATAACTATTAACTGCATGCCTTTAATCAAAAAATTAAAAGACAATTTAAAAAATTACAGAAGGTGGGCATAAATTACACCCCATCCCCCTTGGTAATGTTAGGTTTAACATTACACAAAATAATTCATTAAGAACACATTTGATTACTGATGTAAATATTTTAAAAATATGGTGCTCTCTAAAAAGGTTACTATTACTGCTATTGGTCTCTTCAATATCATCGGTGAAAAATACTGGAGAGCAAGAGGATTAATGACTTCATTGTCAGAAATCCAGCATTAGCTAACAACATATTTTAAAAATGCTTATTTTAATCAAAACCATTGCTGCCATTTTTTGAGTGAATAAAAAATGATTAACATTTCAGCATGTAAAGAGCAGTTTGGAATGGGAGTTTTATTGAAAGTTTTAATGTACCATTTGTGTATTTGTACGTCGAATTTGGCATCTACACAATGTTTCCTTAGTGAGTTATGTTGTTCATGGTGACACACACATACACACACAAGGCCTTTTTTTAAACAATTTTTTTTAGGCTCAGGGATTCAAATTATGTATTTCTAGTATAATCTTGCTATCAGAGTTTTGGGTGGAATGCAATGCTTCCTTTATTGCCATAGGTATCTGGTAGAGTAAGTAATAAGAAAATTCTGGTAAGTAAGTCTTAAAAAGGAAAAAGAAAATAGAACACAGTTAAAAGTAGGAGAGCAAATTACAGCCTACTGCTCCTGTTGAATATCAGTAAATCCAAGTGAAAACTCTAAAGTGTACAATTTGTTTAGATGTTTACAGATAGGGAATGTACTAAAATATTCCATTTATCTTGACAAAACCTGATTACCACCTCTAATCTGAAACTTACATATGTATAATGCTTACCTATATTGGATAAATTACAGATACTAATGCAGCTATATAATCTTTGAGAGTATGGCCAATATTTTTAATGTTATTTTATGTTTCATGAAAGGATCACTAGAACTGTTTGCAGAGGGAAATGGACAGATTTTGACACATTAATCTGTCCATAATGTATTTCAGTCAATGGGCTATTACATTAAAAAGAACTATTTATCTTTTATTTCAACAGATGATTGTCTTGACAACAGTCTTCCATGTGCTTCTCATTTGTTTATTTTTCAGATAAGTATGAAGTGCTGTTCTTTGATGGTTACACAAAGACAATTAAAGGAGCCAGAATGACAAAATTAGAAGGTTCAAAAGCCAAGGTAAGTGATTCATTTAGCTGTTAATACTGTAATATCTCATTCCTGGCATTTTTCTTTTGTAGAAATTAAGTTATTAGAAGTAATAGGTTTGTTCAATATGGTCTGCAGCATATAACCATACAAAATGTAATTTTATCAGTGACTGGTAAATAGATATTACTTTCTTGTGCAAACTACATTTTTACCAAGTTCATGCAATATGTTACACTTTTGGTTAGGGGAACACACTTTTCTGCTTAATATAACTTCATTGGGTCCTAACACTTAACTCCCATTTATGGCCTCCACTATGACCACATTGGTGTCCCCAACACCAGTGTTTCGTGCATTGCACATTGAGGAAAGGAAGTACAGGAAGGGGCAACCACATAGTCACAGAAGAAATAGTGGAGGGACACAGGTGTAGACAGAAAGTGTTGGAATCATTGCAGTTTGCATTTGTGTTTTATATTTTCCCCCTCTGATTTCAGGTATAATTAAATATATTTATTATTTATTTTAAAGGAATGGAGCCAGTAAGGATAGTTAGCACATGAAAGGGATACTTTCTTGTTTGTATATTTATTTATTTTCCTTTTATAACTTGCACTTGAAAGGAGTACATTTGAATATACAGTAAAACCTGTCTTCAATGGAATCAAATGGGACCCTAAAAATTTCCGTTAAAGACAGGTTTCCACTTAATAAAGATAGGCCCTGGCTATTAACAAAATTAAACCATGAACATGCATAAATGGACAGAATGTGATAAAAAATGTATGTACCATATTCAGCTGTGTTAATTTGGACATTTCTTCTGCAATACATATGCATAATATACACCAAAACATAACGAACGAAAAATAGTTGTACACACAATTCACTTATTCTCTCCAATAGACAAGGAGAGTTTTCTGAACACATTGTGGCTTAGCTGCTCTACAGTTCCTTTAAACTTTTGACAGCATCCAATAAGTCTTTAGTCTACACTCTTCTTCCAACTCAGGGACACATTCCTCAGCTTTCTCTTCTTTCCAACTTTGCATGTTCTTAGTTAAGGCATTTATATCAACTGTAGGTATCTGTTTCAGTTTGCACATCACTGTCTATGTTGACATATTCCATAGCATTGCAATTAAGAGCACCTTCATTGATGTAGTTTTGTAATTTTTGTATCTCTTCCTCATTTTCGTCACGTTCAATAACTGTTGTTGTTAGCTAATGCTGGATTTCTGACAATGAAGTCATTAGTCCTCTTGCTCTCCAATATTTTTCACTGATGGATAGGGCATTTAGTAGTGGCCGAGCATATTTGAAGGTGGTTCATTTCCTCTTGCAGACCACATAGAGGACAGAGTGGTGAAGAATATATCCCAGTTCTGTTCAAATGTTTTGCCAGACAATCATGTCCTGTAGTCAAGCTGAACTGGCAACTGCCATTTTTCAAGGATACTCAGGAATTACTGTTTAAATGTTTGGTAGTTCCCATGTTTTATTTTTTTGGTTTTTCATAATAATATTTTGCATTAATTTTTTTGAATTTAGAGCTGACTAATCTTTTAGCTGCATAACCCTTTCTAAAAATGATTTTTTTGCTTCTACTGTGGTGATGTATTTTTATGAAACTTGAATAAAGGCTTTACCAATAGGACTATAAATAAAATGAAGACCTATTTAAATGAGCCCAGAATCCCCTGAGGTTTCTAAGCATTAGGGACAACTGGAAGAAACCGTTAGCTAGGACATCACTCAATATAAGCAGATTTGGACTGTTAGATGGGTAAGGATTTTCCAACATTCTATAATAGATTGATTTTTGGTGACAACTTGGAAGTATTTGCTATAATTGCCTCTCTGGTCTCTGAGAGAATAACTGTTTGATGAAAATGTGAGATTCTATACAAAAGATTTCGTAGGGCCATTCAAATTTCTTCAATTTCTCCATCAAAGTTTGTAGTTCCATAGCTTAAAGATTTGTAATAGGAAAAGAGTGACATGTGACTCCAGCCCCTGCTCCATCTCCGTTTGATATCAGTGATAAATCAGTATAAATATGGAACCATTCATGCTCCGGAAATCTAGTATGGATTGTCTCTAATGCCAATAAGTTTAGAAAACTAGTTGGAGTATCACTTTTCTTAACTTCTTCTGTCAGGTGCAAATAATATGTGATGTCTAATGTTTGTGTCGAATTGACTTTAGATATGAAGTTTTCCTTTGAATTAGGAAAGTATACATTCTTGATGTCTTGAATTTTGGAATGGAAGCTCTCCTGAGTCTTTAGTGTATGTGTAAAATTTCTCTTGTTCCATGTATTGAATGAGAGTCTGATCTACTTTTCGTGTTGAATAAGAGATTTTTTTACTTTCTCTACTGGTGAGTAGAGGAAGTATTGTATTTCACCCAAAAATTCAATGTCGAGGTTTCACCAGAAATATGTTTTGATAACCCCTGAATCCAAAAAACAGCATTTTTAGAAAAAGGTCCATGTGTGTGTGTGTCTATCAGTCTATGGACAGCATAACTCGAAAACGAAAAGTCGGTTAAAAACCAAAGTTGGTATTTAATTTCAATGTCTTTCAAGGATGCGACACAAAGATTTTGAAGAAAATAGTTCCACCCAAAACTACCCTTCACATGGAAAATTGTTTGCAAATTTTGATTTTCTTGAAAATGGATCTAACAATTTTGATTAAAATGTCATTTGTTTGAGATATTTTTATGACAAATGAAGTGTATATCTTGAATTTTCTGGCTATACCCTATAAAGTCCTATTCACTCTGGATGACTTGCATAAACCGTAAGAGATAGAACCAAATATAACTGTACAAAAAATGTAGATCACGCTAAAACACCCAATTTATGTGTGAATAAATTTTTTTTTAGAGTGAACCATTTTGGAGATGTTCCTTGTTATTTGTGTCAATTTCGGAAAACTTAAAACTCTCATGAAATGGAACATCGATGGTTAGTAAAAGAGAAAGTAGAGAAAATAATATGAATGCAACACATCACTCTTTTTTTTTTTTGCTCCAGCTGTCCACAGACTGACTCTCTCTTTCTCTCTCTCTCTCTCTCTCTCTCTCTCACACACACACACACACACACACACACACACAAATTTTGATTCAGGGGGCCTCAAAACATATTTCCGGTGAGATCTCTATATCGACTTTTTGGGTGGAATACAACTTCCTCTACTTTACTATACGTAGTAGAGAAAGTAATCAGAGTTTGTTAAGAATGGTTGGTACAAGATTAGAGAAAGTCAGATATTGTTCTTCATATTCAATGGGGTATTGGTTGGTTGGTATTTCCATAGCTGGTATTGGTGTGGTTTTGATAGCACCTGTAATTAGTCTCAGACTTTGGTTTGGAAAGATTTGAATTTGTTTTGTATTTGCTGTTACAAGAACTGCACTGTAGTAAGTAAATATAGGCTTTATGTATACCTTGTATTTCGTGTTAAGAGTTGCTCTGGAACATCCCCACTTCAACAAACCCTCAAACAATATTAATAGTTTCAGACCAATATCTTTGACCAGTGTTATTGCAAAAGTGATGGAAAGAATGGTGGCATCTAGACTTAACTGGTTCCTAGAATATTACAACTTAATTAATAGTTCACAGACCGGCTTCAGACAGAATCATAGTACAAGTGAAAATGTACTCCTACTAAGCCAAGACATCAAGGAAGCTTTCAATAGAAAGGAGGATACCTTGGCAGTATTCATTGATTTTAAATCAGCATATGACTCAGTCTGGAGAAATAAATTAGTTGAGAAGTTGCAATCAATAGGTGTGAAAAGTAACATGCTTAAGTGGATAACTCAGTTTATTTCACAAAGATTTTGTGCCACAAAATATAATACATACATTTCCAAATATAAACAAACACACCGAGGACTTCCACAAGGTGCTGTTCTGAGCACAACACTCTTTAACATATATATAAATGACCTTCCATCAATAATAAAAACTTTAGAAACCAAAATTGCTCTATTTGCTGACGATGTAGTCATTTGGACTTCAGGCTCTTCAAAAAAACCTGAATTAATTAAAGACAGAATAGAAACAGCCCTAAACAAAGTACATGAATGGAGCTCCAAAAACCTCATGACTATCAATGTGGAAAAAACAAATTATGAATTATTTACACTAAAATACAAACCAGTTAATATTAGCATAAATTATAATGGTAAACCACTCAAAGCAGTTGATGATGCCAAATACTTAGGCATCACTTTCGACAGAAAGCTAAGTTGGAAAAAACATATAACAAACATCTCAGAAAAGGTTGAAAAGAAATTGCAAATCCTGAAAAGGTTAGCTGGTGCTAAATGGGGCTGCTCAAGGAGAGTCCTTAACACAACATACAAAATGTATATTAAACCAAACCTCTTGTACTGTTCTGAAGCTTTAATAACAGCAGCAAATGCTAACATCAATAAACTTGAACAAATACAAAATCAGGCTCTTCGCCTAATCACTGGAGCAGTTAAATCCACACCTATTGATGCCATGCTTGCCTTAACACGGACCCCATCAATAACAACAAAAATAGAAGAACAAGCATTGCTCCAACACGAGAAAATGTTACGACTGCCAAACTCTAAATGGACAAAAGAGAACCTCCCCCCTTCAATCCTTAAAACTCATAGTAGTTTCCTAGAAAAGGTAACACAGATTAAATCCAAATTGAACATTCCTAACACCAGAGAAAATCTACTTATTAGAGAAAATCCATTGGAATTATTGCAACCTACCTTCAATTTGGAATTAGTAGAGGAAATAAGTAAATCAGACACACCAAAAGAAATACAAAAACTTCTAGCTCTGGAAACAATCAATACTAGGTATCCCACAGAAGAATGGCTGCACATATATACTGATGGATCCTCGAAGGAAAACCTTACTGGAGCTGGAGTTACATGTTCACATTTTTCCTTTTATCATTCTGTTGGCAGAGACACAACAAATTATGATGGAGAAATAGAGGCTATATACATTGCTCTCCGACAATTATTAAATCTTCCCTTAAATAAATTTAACAAGGCAGTAATTCTTTCGGATTCTAAAGCTGCAATTCAGGGAATATGTTCAAATACTACAAAGAAGTCAACAAAAATTAGAGAATGCTACAAAATGTTAACACAACTCCAAAAAGTTAATAAGACTGTTCATCTCCAATGGATTCCAGCACACTGTGGAGTCATGGGGAACGAAGCTGCAGACTCACTTGCAAAGAAAGCCACAACAATAACACAAAAGTCTAAATTCAATTTCTCATATTCCTCAATAAAACGCTTGATCATTAAAAATTTTTGTCATTCATACCTACAAGAAATAGAAACAAATGCCAAAGATAAAAAATGGATTACACTACTTTCCAATCCAGATATAATCCCCCAGAGACCAAGGAAAACAGCTGTTGCAGCCTTCCGACTATTGACAAATCATGACTGCTTGGCAAGTCATCTCTACAGAATGGGTATCTCGGCCTCACCGATATGTGTCCTGTGTAACGATCCAGCAGAAATGAATGAAGAACACTTGAAGACCTGTGAAGCATTAAGATCAGAAGAAACTACAGTTCAAAAGTATTGGAAAGCACGAATGCTAATGGCTTCATTGCCAGATGCAAGGCACTAGAAAACAACAACAACAACATCCCCACTTCATTCCTGTTGGACATTTTAACAGTGAAAGGGGCCTTTCTGCTCTTTGTATTACACTTTCTATTTGTTTGGTCCATGTAAGTTTGGTATCAAATATAACTCCCAAATACTTTGCTTCCTGCTTTGTTTCTGGTAATTGTTGACCCTCAAAATGTATTTTTATTTTTAATGGTTTTTTCCTTAGTGAAAAGATTTGGTAGTTTGATTTTGTTGTATTAACAGTCCTTAAATTTTCTTTGGTCTACTTTTGTAGGTTGGTTCAGGATTGTTGCATGGTTTTTTTCTATAGCGCGTCTCACCCTTAAAAGACAGTACACGTTAAATGGAGCGCAGTGTTGCAACATGTACTAGTTGCGAATCTTTCTCCGCGAGCGACTCGAGGTGGCCTGAGTCCTGTACTTAGTCCTTCAATTGCTGCTTGACGAGACGGGCACTTTTAACTTTGGTATCCCTCCACGTCTTTGTTACTGTATGACCTAAATTTACAAATGACTCGTCTGTATAAACAATTGATTTCCCCTGGTCCCTAAACCTTTTACGTCTTTTAGATATTTATGTCGCCATCTGATGATATCGATATTGTCTCTTTCTATTAATATGCACTTGTTACCCTTTCTTTCATATTCGAACCCCAAATCAGAGTGGCCCTTGAGAAATTTGGTAGGGTCTCATCACTGTTGAACTGTGACAAAATTATATTCACCATGGGTGGAATATTTGCAAACAGTAAAGAATGAACAATTCGCTGCACTCCACCTTGCACTATTCAATCATATTGCGTTAACCTAGCGTTTTGTGTAGTCCCGCCCTTTTTGCTTTCTTTTTCGATGGCGTTCTTAGAGGTCCTTTCATTAGTTCCTTTTTAATCATACACACTACTGCTTCTGAACACCCGATAGCCTTAGCTGTTTCTTTTACTGCCTTACTTACACGCATTTTACTTAAAAAATAATCTAACACATTCATAATTATTTGGCGTTCCTTACTTCTTTATTTACCAACATATCGTCCCTTCCTAGCTTCACCCTCCATAACTACAAATATTTACAAAAATATTAAACAAATAACGCAATAACAGCTCACAGTTACACACACGGCTTCTTTCGAGCTAATGCTAGTGCTGCTCCTTATACTATCTTCTGTGTCAGGCCTGACGCTGAATAGATGAATACCTTTTGTTTGCCTTACTGGATAAAAGAAAGAGGTTACTGCCTTTTGGTTTATTTTAAAAGCTTTCTCCAACCTTCCTCAACATTTGTTCTCGCTGGTTCCCTGATGTAAACTCAATAACAAAAAAGTTTCACACTGCTTAACTTTTGCAGTGCACATATATAAAATTTTCCAAAAACATTTAATTTAAGAAATTATAACACTTAACTGGGTAAACATAGAGAATTCAAAGTAGGCAGTTAGTAGCACTATAGTTTACTCTACCTAAGAAAAAAATATAGATGCATTCTAGCAGTTAGTTTGTTAGTTAGTGCGTGATGAGTGTAGAAACAGCAAATATCGGACTTCTATTGAAAAAAACGTTTTCTGAAGAAATTTGGACCTATAGAAATGTATAATGACTCTGAAAAGGATATAACCTGATAGAGAAAAAAATTCTGCATAGGATAATGTGTTCAAACCTGAAATTTATAACAAATGAATATTTATACCATGCTATTAGGAATCTGGCAACAGAGCGAGGGTAGAAAAGGACGCGGCTAATGGCAACTTGTATGCGCTAGATAGAGACAGAGATGTCCCATTTAACTCCATACTGTCTTCTAAGAGTGAAACGCTATATAGTTCTGTACTTCTGTTTTTTTCGGTTTTGAAGTCCACTTTACTAAGACATCAGCAAATAGTGTACACTTCACATCTGATTCTTGTACTTGTTGTGGCACATCGTTAATAAATATATTAAGAAGTGTAGTGCTGAGCACTGTGCCTTGTGGTAAGCCACGATGTACTTGTTTATATTTAGATATATTCTTTCCATATCTTTGGCACGATCAATAACTTGACCCATTGGAAACATTGCTTTTCTGATACACTTTGTCACTGTGTCTGGCAGCAATTTCTTTGCTGCTTGGTTTATCCAATTTACCACATCTAGAATCTATGCAATTTTGGCTAGCTTAGAGGCAGGTGATGTGGAATCCATATTAGCAAGCAAAGGCTGTGTTTACAGTTTAGGAAAATGTACTTCAACATTCCGAATAATGCTTTAAAAAATTGCTTGTGTTTTAACAACGCTGTCAATTGCCAGGATCATATCAGCATCACTCGTGTGCCAGAATTTCATCCAACACGAGTTCTTTTATGTGCCAGCAAATATTCTGACATGGAGCTGTGTTTTTAAGCACACTTAAAAACCATTGGTCTGAACTGGGTTTGAACCCGCAACCTTGGGATCAGTGGGCCTGTGTCTAACCAACTGAGCCACCCAGGTGCCTTGGTCCAATGGTTGAGTACCACTTGTGGTGTTTGGAGGGAACCAAGCAAGTCGGACATTGGAAAGTTCAATGTGTGGGTGACATGAGCATTATTCAAAAAAAGCAGAACATGCTTTTTGTCTCCTCATTGATCCATTAAATGCTGTTAACCAGTCTCTCATAGTCTGTGATGTCATCCACACCTTTTTATTGGATCTCCAATCAACAGGCAGGTTCTGAATATCTGTTTTATAACCCTTTCATGCCTGGTGTGTCTTATAAGATACATTAGCTTTTTTTTTTCCTATTTGTACTAGTTTTAACTTTTTTTCTGCTATATTCTAGTTATACTGTCTGTCACCAATTAAAAATACATATTTGAGACGTTTTGGATTGTAAAAAATTATTTTTTTTACAATTTATATTGTAGTTTTTTTTTATATATATATATATATATATATAAGAAAAGAAGCAAAATCCATGCAACCGCAGTCAAATGATACCCCGTCATCATCCACGCATGCCACCACACCAATTATTTTACGTGGGCCCTCCCCGTCCTTTACCACAGGCACATTTGACTGTGGTTGCCGAGACTCGAACTCACGACCTCAGGCTTTGAGTGCATGGCCAGTGCACTACGTGTTGCCTTAACGATCATGGCTATCCGAGCCAGCAGGCTGAAGGTCTCCCAGACCGTCTAATCTAAACCGGTTTCGAATTAGAGGAAGAACAGCATATGTAGCAAAATAATTCAGGCATTAAAGGGTTAAGCATCTCGGTTTAGCAGTCGTACCAATCTCTAGGGGTTCTTCCAGCTGAACTAAGCCATCACCTTTGTCTAAGATTAGAAGTGTACTGTTAAGCTCAATTTCATCCACACTGTTTGGTTGGTTGCACTATTGTCATACCTCCTTCTCCTTTCTTCAGTCGCCTGTCATTATTCTCCTGCCTCTCCCTTTCTCCTGTTCTGTCTCCTACTTTGCTGTCATCTGTCATCAACGAAGTTTTCCTCTCCTGTTTTTATTTCCTTTCTGCTGCACCTTCTGATTTTGTTACTAGCTCATTATGCTGAATCTGCAACCATCAGTCAATTGCTTCTTGTGACAGTATAATGTACTGGGTTTATGTACTTGTCAACAAGTTCAATACTCATAAGGTACACACCTCATTTTTTCTCCATCTGCCAGCTTACTGTTCTGTCCGTCATTTAAAATGTCATATATTAGTCAATTTTCCTTGTCTAGGTGCAATTCTAATGCATTCTATTAGCTTGTTTAATAGTACTCTTTGCTTGTAGGTTAAAACTATTTATATAAATGTTGGTGCCTTTCAGTTTCTTCACCTGTTTTATCACCTCAAAAATCAGTTGTGTGCTTGTGAATTTCGCTTATACTTTTCTTCTCTAATTTCTCCCCCCAAAATGGAAAGTATCACAAATCTCACATCTTTTCACTTCCATTACTATCTCTCTAAATATCCTGTACTTCACTCTAATTCCCGTAATCACCAGGTTGTATTTTCTGTTCGTCTTCTAGGTTCTCCATTCTTCTTTTTGCAGCCATAATTTCCTTTAACTTGTTCCTTATGTCATCTTTACTATAGTGTCTAGTCCAATACTTTGCTCCATCATATTTTCTAGTTCCTTTAATTCTCTTGGTTCTTTGTCTACAGTGCTGTTAGTTGCCTTGCTCTTTGTTGCCTTTTGCTCTCGCTTGCAGGAGCAACCTCAGTACGCATCCTCTCCTTACCGTCGCTTGATAAGCATCCCTATTTTAAAGAAATGAGGCTAGGAAAAGTTAGTTTGTACATGAAAGGAGTATATTTTTATTTATTTATTTAAAAGAATGGGGCAAGGAAAGGAGTTTGCTCAGGGAAAGAATACATTCATTTTATGTATTTGTTTAAATCACAAAGCAATCTGCTGTTAAGAAGAAGTTGCTGTCTGTTAAAACAACCTTGAATGTGATAAAATACAGAAATCTGTGGGAGAGGATTATAGAAGACTTCCAAGCATTTCTTTCTGTACAATTGCCTCCACATAAATCCATCCACATAGATTGGAAGATGATCTGCACCGGTGCTTGACCTGTATTACCAAAAATGCAATTCCATCTTTTCAAGCCTATATGGGATGAAAGACAAGTCTGATGTAGGGTGTTATGAAAGACCCCTATAGTTTTCTTCCTGTGGAGTTGCCTCCACATAAATTTTTCAGGTGGGATGAAAGATGAGCTGCACAGGCTGGACATCTTATTCTTTTGTTTTCCCCCCAAAAAAGAAACCTGTAACATCTTTGTGATATCATTTTCTACATATTGAAAATTGGTTGCTGGGTGCTAAAGTAAACTGTGATAGCTTTTCTAATTTTTTGTTTGAGGCAATTGAAGTTTCTCTATTCTTTCACAATGAACCTCATTCTTGACATAATTGTGAAAGAAGTTTGTAGGAGTAAGATCAGAATTTCTTATAAACTATGGGATAGTTCTGCCAATCCATTAATCTGGAAATTATTCAGCTACGCTAGCAAATGGTTCACAAAGTAGTTGCTGCAGCTTATTGAAACATGATTTGCATCTCAGCGTATTTGATGCATTTGAGGAAACAAGCATGTAATGGAGTTGTTCATTTGTAAATAAAAAGTATGTACCATAAAGCCTGTTATGCATTACAGAGCCTCTTATATAGAACATAGCCTCTGCCAAAAACAGGGTATTTTCTAAAAACACTCATTCATCATCAAATGCTTTTTGCAAGCTATCAGGGAATTCAATTTTGACCTTGGTTTGATTTATGATAAAATTAATTATATAAAGACATAATTTCAATTGGTAGTTGATTTAGGAAGGTCAAATTGTTGAGTACTGCTTACAGAGGACTTCTGAACATTGAGCACTATGTTATCAGATTCTTTTGATATTTTACCGTATTGAGAGCATTTCTGTTATTTTCTCTTTTTGTGTACTACTGATCTTCAAAAACTTAGTAACATTGCCTGGTACTGTTCTCAAGTGATGTATCTTTGTTGTACACTCATTTGAATTGAGAAAAACATAAGGAAAACAAAATCCAAATATGCCAATGGAACATGTTACACAAACTCCTGTATCTCTGAAGGACAGAATCTCTACGGTGAAAGTAAACCAGTTATCACAGACAAAAGACCTGACCCAAATTAGCCACAAGATTAAAATGGAAATGCGGTTGCCACGGGATGAGTTTACAAGACAAGTGGACATAGAAGGCTTATAGGAGAATCACTACAAGAAAGATCAAGATGCAGATGGACAGACTTCTTCAAGGAGTATGCAGGACAGCAGTGGTCATGAGTAGCAAGAGGAAGAAGCAACTGGAAATCCCTGAAGTGTAGAGACCAGTGGCGTGTGGTGAATGTATTGGCCAGGGTAAGCAATCTCATTGTAAATGGTTAAACAAAAATATGCTGATACATAGTACATGCAATTAAAAACAATAGTATCACAGTTTTGCCACTTCACTATACGCTCTGTTCAGTTCATTATTTTTTTTAGTGAAGGCTAGAAGATCATTCCCAGATTTATGATACATGTCTCGAGACATGTAAGTGACAGAGAGTTCAAAGACTGTCCCATAGGACTATTTTAGTGATTTAAAAGACAATTCTGGAAAAGACGATTTGTATTTGTTGAAGTTCTTAAAAGTTAACAATTCCAGAAAACACAGACTCAATATTACCAAATCTTTCTCTTAGATGGAGTAGAAGCGTATCCAGAACCTCACAATACAAACGTTTATAATGCATTTTCCTATTCAAACCATCACTGGTGGTATGACGTTTCGTAGGCGATGACTTCTTCAACTTTGTCCCATACTTCATCAACGGAATTGCACTTCTCTTCTAAGGCCCTCTGAAATTCCGTAAGTTTCAATAAGCAATATCCAATATTAGATGACTTTGCTAGGAGAATATCATACAGAGTGTCCGTGATGGGGAACACCTATTATAGCAAACATCTCTAACAAATTTGAAGGTGAAATCCTCCATTGTGCTTATGAAACCGCGTGCAGCAGTACAAGTATCTTGATTCCAGTTCTTATCTGCATTTGCAATAGTTTCAAACAGTGGAAAAAGTTATTTTCTGAATTCATATATTCTTTCCACCAAACGAGAGCTGTAGCTCCAGCGCATTTGCGAAACATGCGGCTATCTTTTGTGCATCTCATTATCCAGGGCCTTAGTTCTCTTAGAAGACTTTTCCAAAAATGCTGCTATTCCATTAACAGTCATGAAGAATATCCTGCATTCTCGAATGTGTGAAACCGCCTGTGACAGAACTAGATTTAATCTATGGGCAAAACAGTGCACAAATAGAGCTTGGGGAAATGATCCTCGTACTTTTGCTTGAAAGCCATAACAACCGCACCATCATATGTCTGAGCAACAAGCTTTTCCCCAGAGTCAAATTCACCCATGAGTTCCTTTACAATTGTGTATAATGCATCAGCTGATCGATCATCATTACTGCAGAAAGTTGGGATAAATTTGCAACATCTGTACCTTCATCCAAACTAATGGCAACCAAACTGGTGTCTCTTTGATTTCTCTCTTTATTTCCATTATTAGAACATTACTTATTGACTCAATTAAGTCGTTCTGGATCAGATTTGATAGCCTAGTAAACACTGCTCCATGAAAGTTCTTAACTTGTCATCATACAGACAAAGCAGGTTTACAAGCTCTACATAATTCCCCTTGCTGCTGGATTCTGATTATTCATTGTGACCCCTAAATACTAATTCCTGTTTCCCCAAAAAACAAACAATGTCAATTAGGTGTTTCATTACTTCTCTATTTTTTCTTACTAGTTCGTTGTGCTGATGTTCCCTCACTTTCTTGTGAGTATCCAGTAAATGGTCAATTCTGGATTTGCCGAATATTTCCAGTAGAATAATGGTTTGGAGATGAGTGCTAGTCAAACTGTGTTTTTTAATTGCTTTATGGATGTTCCCCATGTCACTGAACCCGCCACTAGACCATACATTTTTTTGTTAGCAAACAGGAGACAACACCAACAATAAAGCTTTTGTTTGTACTGACAACCAGTAAGCCAATCATTAGCAATATATAGCTGTGAACTGAATTTTCTTACACAGCTTTTCATTGGAGCAATAAAGTTTAGGTCAGGCATTGGTCTTCCTTCCTGCACAACTTTAATCTTTTCTTCATAATTTCTAGAAGAAAACCTTGGTGAGATAATATTGCATACAATGCAACCATCCGCGTCTGCAGTTCTGCTCTCCAAAGAAAGCAAAGATTCCATGTTTTGTACCCTCTCCAAGCTGTAAGCACTAGTGTACGCAGCGTTTGAAACTGCTTACCTTGCTCTAGCACGGCATGTGATAAACCATCTGAAAATCTATCAAAAATCAACTGTTAATAAGATGTCAGTGATATCGCACTTGTCATCGAATAATAAAGCTAAACTCACTGCAAAAAGTCACTCGTTACTTGTGTATTCGCTTGAAATACACTTATTATACTGCAACAATGCTGGAAGGTCATTCGCCTAGTCCCGCACTGAACACATGTGCTTCTCTTGAGCCGATGCCACGATGGGGCCCGAGCTGACCCGAAAACCTACAGAAACGAATCCTCACGGACACTGTATGTTGTTGCACGTATTGAGAGCGTATCACTGTACATAAAACGGAAATCTTAGTTCAGGTCAACTGCAGTAGCAAAGCTCTTAACATAGAATCAGAACGCACTGCTAGATAATGTAATATAAATAATTTTGTAGCATTGTACAGGGTAAGTACTGCTTACCTTGCGTACATGGACCACACGCCACTGGTAGAGACTAAATAGTGAGCAGTGGACAACAAGCAGGTTCAACACCTAACATGGAGTAGTTCACCATGTTAGAATAAATGAGCTTTCCCTTTTGATAGAAGGTCTTTGCTCTTCATGGGACATTTTATGCTATTTTCATTTCCATTTCATCTGAGTTGCTATTAAACATGTTTGTAAATTGTCAAGAAACATACAACTATTTCTTATAAGATAAACATCTGAAATGGTACAAGGAGGATTGAATGGATTGTAGCTTAGCCTTTAAGATCATATTTGAAAACCCTGGCACAGTTTTAGCACACACTTTTTCATGCCCAGATCATCATGCAGAATCATTCTATCACTTTCATAATTACATTGTATAAGTTCAGTAATTCATCAATTGGTGGTCTCGTCAAACAATTTTAGCGGCTTTCTCCACAGTCTTCAGTTTTCATAGTAAAAGGATGGCCCACTTTTTGATTGACCCCAATGTCTTCCCTGCCTTCCTTAAACTTAACTACTCAAAAATGTGCATTTAAGATAGTCAATGAGTCCCACAAAACTCTGTCAACAATGTGTAGCTTTTTTTTCATAGGATAATTATTGTATTATTAAATACAGTACAGTTGTGCATACGATTTAGTGAATAAATAACATTAAATTTGTGATCAGGTACTTATCTACGATAAGCCTGAGGATGTACACATCTGAGTTACAATCATAAGTCAGATTGTCATTTTTGTTTTAGTATTTAGAGTGGTGGTTCAGGTAGTAGATTGTTATTTGCTGGATCAGGGGATTTTGATGATTTTCAAATGTTCTTTGAAGCCTTACATAATTCCTGCAGAGGAACATTGTTACCTCCGGAAGTCTAAGTCATCATGCAGAACTGCATTGCACATGTACCATGGTGATCCTGTCATTAGTCATAGGCATCTGCTTTGTATGGTCTGAATCCTTATAGTTTGACATGCGGATGCAGATCCCCAGATTGAGCACCATATTGCCAAATTTGATGAATTATTGATGGGTATATGAGGCAAAGTAATGCAAGTGGTGATCTCTCTTTATATGTTTCAGTTAATGAATTCTGTTTCGACATTCAGTCAGTATGTCAGTTACATGCGAATTCCACGTAAGCTTAGAATTAAGTATCAATCCAAGGTATTTAATTGTGATCAAAGTCAATTGTAGGTTTCTCTTGCAGTTTTTCCAAGTTTAATGAGAAATTTGATTTACTTTAGTACTTAGCACTGTTCCAACAAAGCTTAGATACAGGTTAATGCCCTACCCCCAGCCCTCTCCTCATCCTCATATGAGTTAAAAATTAGATCCAGTTTCTTTATTGCCACCCTTCATATATGTTTGCAAAAACCATGCCAATCTATTTCTGTCTAAATCAATATACTCTCATGTCACCTGATTGTCTTTCCCTAAATTGAACCTAATTGTTTTGGAACCATGGTATTATAGCAGATCTAACAAAGGAGATCTCTACCTCTGTATATATATGGAGCTCTGTCTAAGTCTACAACTTAGGTAATTAAGAGTCCTCACAGTGACTTTTTTTTTATGCTTGTTAAAGATGGAGACAGAAGTTCCAAAGAAGGAGGTTACTCCTCTGGTTAAAGAAGAATCTAAACGACTATTCACTTCTCATCCAACATTTACTAAAGAAGAAAGAAGAGAGCGCAAAAGAAAAATAAATGTAGCTGAATTATTCCACCCAAAGAAGCGTATGCGTATAGGTAATGAAACACCAAATAGATCTGAACCTGAAGAAGAGAAACCTAAAGAGATACATAGAAGACGTAGAAGGAAAATTATTCCTCAGAAAGTTAGTGATGTGGAGGAACAGAGTGAAGAATCACCTTCCACTGCCTTGAACTCAAGTGCTCTTAAAATTGAACAACCATCAACCAGTGAAACAAGTACTGCAGAAACTACAAAGAAGAGAAATAAAGATGTCCACAAATGGAAAATGAAGGTGAAAGCAAGAGTGCGAAGAGGTAAGTTTATTTGCATATTTACTAGACAGTGTAAATAATAGAAGTTATATGTATACAGGTTTTATTAACCTCTTCTTTTGAAGTGTTTCATTTACTGAAAAATTAGTATGTGGGATTAACAAAATAGTAGAAATTAAATGATTATGCAAGTTTTATACCATTTCTAGTTTTACTGCTGTGTTCTCTGTTTTAGGTAGAATATTCCAAAATTCCTACCTAAATAGAACTCCTAAAGAGCATTCCGAAAATGTAGGTTTTATCAGCAGCTTTTTGTAATTGGCTCAAAACTTACGTCTGTAAGAGAGGTAGAACTGAAACTTAAAATTTCAATGCCACAGCTGGGATTTGAACCACAGACCTTCCGCTTACCAGGCGAGTGCAGTTGAAATTTGAAGTTCCAGTTCTACCTCTCAAACATTGCCCACACATGGCTTGTGTGTTTAAAAACACCAACAGTAAGTTTGTTGGCATAAATAAATAATAATTACCATCTGAAGGTTATTTAATCCTGGGACATAAAGTACTTGCAATAGTAAGTCACCATTGGGGTAATTGTCTCTGATGTGAGACTGCCTTTGTGGTTTACCAGGAAAAATACGAACTGGTTTGAGAATTCAATGCCATTCTGGCAGTTTGTCACCATAGCTCAATGGTTAGAGCACCCGCCTGGTAAGCGGAAGGTCTGTGGTTCAAATCCCATTGAATTTTTAAGTTCCAGTTCTACCTCTCAAACATTGCCCACACACGGCTTGTGTGTTTAAAAACAACAGTAAGTTTGTTGGCATAAATAAATAATAATTACGTCTGTAAGATTTAAAAACCCCATAATAAGTATACAAGAGGATTGTGTTGTATGCATTAAGTAACTTTAGTCACTGCCTATAAGATTGGTATTTTAGGTTCAAAATAAAAATTCAGATTTTGTATTTTATCACATCAAAAATGATTAATTACAAATAAAAGAATCGATTTTTAAATTTAGAAAACAATGGAAAATGTTGCCTGCATTGCACATGACAAAGTGTTATCCAGTGAATGTGGGCTGAAGTCATACATGTGTTACTGGAATAAAGGGTCAGTGTTTCTTCTCTTTGTTTGCAGCGTGCCTTGCTGAACAAGATCATTTTCTTCACTTTTGCAGTCATTAAAATCAACAGTTGCACTTTCATAAATTGCTTCAGCGTAATCGTGATTGTTTTCACTGTCAATCAAATCCAAAAAATCAAACAGTAATTCATTAAAACTAATAATTCCTCCTCACCAAAAGAACGTCCCGCTCTGCTTGAGAACTTTCAAATCCCACATTGCATGATAAAAGCTCATTGCTCATGGCATAGCAGTACATGTACTATGCAGGCCTTCAAATGTTTAATTCAAGAGAGCAGCAAAGGCAAAAATATGACTCAGACACTTCATTCTCACGATACTAGATGCCATGTGTTTACAATGTGTTAAAATCGCCTTCAAAATGTTTGTCTAGATGTTATGCCTTGGTTTCTCACCACAATATGCATAATGTATAGTACCCGGGCAGCCGAGCTTTGCTCGGGTTTTCTTTTTCTTTTTTTTAATCATGTTTTTTGGGAGAAGATATTTAGATAAACTTGAAAAGCAAAATGTTAACTAAATATAAATTTTCACCCTAATTGTTGGAGCCGTTTCCGTGACAAGACCTTTAATATCTGGGCTTGTTTGTTGAAATTGGCCCATTAACAGAGAAGTTATGGCCCAAATAAGGTTTAGAGTAATTGTGACAGGCATAAAATCACAGTTTTCCAGGAATGACACCTATATAGATAAACTTAGTAAGCTGTCTGAATACAAGATTTGATCAAAATTGTAGTCGGTCTGGGTGGCTCAGTTGGTTAGACGCTGGCCTACTGTTCCCAAGGTCGCGGGTTCAAACCCGGCCTAGGCCGATGGTTTTTAAGTGTGCTTAAAAACGACAGCTCCATGTCAGTAGATTTACTGGCATGTAAAAGAACTCCTGCAGGACAAAATTCCGGCACACCGGCGACGCTGATGTGATCCTGGCAATTGACAGCGTCGTTAAACAACAAAATAATTTTTTTTTTAATGATCAAAATTGTTAGAGCCATTTCCAAGTTGTGCGGAATATATACAAGAACTGCTTGTTTAAATATATAAGTTGTATTATAACAAAGACAACAAAATCATCCAGTTACTTTTCTATCACTTTATTGTCTTTTAAAATTTTACCACAAACACAGTTTTCTTCCCGCCATTAATACAGTCCATGGTCTTTTGGGCTGTCACAGCTCACAGCTGTTCTTCTCATAACCTTGCTCACTTCTTTTAGTATCTTTACTTCCTCTGTTTCCCATGCCCTAATTACCCCGTTACAATCACTCACAATGTACCACCATGATGACACACATGCACAGCTGTCTCACACTCACTGACACACTGACCGACTCATGTCCATAACTCATTCTAAAAACTCAATGACCTCCTTGTATACCAGGGATAAAGTCACATGGACCTTTCTTGACTTCTTATACACACTCACCGGAAATGACTCAGCTAGAAGTCTTGAGAACGTTCCTGAAACCCCATTTGTTGCCACTGCTTCAGTTGTTTACAGTCACGTACACACAGCAGTCACACAAGGCAGCCTGGCCTTGAACATATTTGACCACTCACCAGCACTGTATGGTGTGAAATAACTTGACACATGTATTCATGGTTGGGTGCCAAGACTGGCGTCGCAACATGTTATTAGCACAGTGTGAATTAAAATCATTAATGGACATACACATTATTAGCAATGAAAGGGTTAAATCTCACAATATATTTATATTTTAATTCTGCAAATTTGATTATCTTACACTTTTGTTATGGTCTGTAAATATAATCATGTATGCAAATTGTGATACATGCAATTGTTTATACTCGTAGAATTTTTATCTATTGTAAAAAAATACCACTTCAACCGTAAGTGGCATAAGTGTTACCTCTGCCAACCTCCTCATTTTTGCATCCATTTTATTTTATCATTTGTTCATTCCCTATTCATTTCTGATATCCTCACTTATTTAACAAAAGTTTGCCTGTATCGTCCTCTTCTGACTTCCACACGTCAAATGCGTAGTATATTCTTTGTAACCTTTTTTCATTTAACCCTTTTTTTGTCTCTGTCACCAAATAATATATATATTAATAAATAGTAATAATAAAATTGTAATCGTTTGTAAAGGGTCTTTCAACAAGATTGTCCTATTTTTAACATGTGATAGTTGCCTTTTTAATTTAGTTACAGCAGTCATTTTTTTCATGTGGTTACAGTTGTTATTGACAAATAGCCATGGAATGTTACAGCTTTCAGCAACACAGAAATTGTGAAAATTTATTATCAAAATGGATCATCTGTTTGCCAAACCATCTGTGTATTGCATGAAGCTTACGGTGTGCATAATCGCCCCTGTGAGAGAACAATTCAGCGTTTAATTGATAAATTTGAAAGAAGTTGTTCTGTCAGCAATCAGAGAATGCCTGTATGTAATCGACATAAGCGCTCCCACAAAATTATAGGTGCTGTTTGTGAGAGTGTACACGAGGCCGAAAACAAATCAATTACTCATAGAGCACAAGAATAGGGGCTTTCGTCAGCCACAACTTGGCGAAATCTGCATCCGGACTTAAAGTTGCACACTTACAAAATGGTGTTAACTCAAGAACTAAAGCCCAACGACCATAGGGTGCGCTGTGCATTCACTGACTGGGCTATGGGGCGATTGGAAGCTGACCCAGATCTTTGTCAGAAAATCATCTTCAGCGACGAAGCACACTTTTGGATGGATGGTTTTGTTGAACAAAATTGCTGCTATTGGAGCAATCACAATCCAATGCAGATTCAAGAATGACCACATCATCCCCAAAAGGTTACTGTGTGGTGTGGGTTTTGGTATGGTGGAATTATTGGTGCATATTTTTTCCAACATGAAGATGGAGAAGCTCTAACTGTCAATGGAGAAAGATACCGGGCTCTTATAAGGGACTATTTTTGGCCTCAATTGGATGGTATGGATCTCAGAAACATCTGATTCCAGCAAGATGGTGCCACATGTCATACTGGTCTTGAAACAATCAATCTTTTGAAGGAGAAGTTCAGAGGTTTCATCATTTCGTGTGGTGGTGATGTTAACTGACCCTTGAGACCATGTGATTTAATGCTGTTGGATTACTTCTTGTGGGGTTATGTTAAATTTGGAGTTGATGCCAACAAGCCAGGAAAAGTAAATGATCTTATTAATAACATCATGCACGTTATCCGAGAAGTTGGACCTAATTTAGGTTCTTCTGTCATTGAAAATTGGGTCAACTGTATACATGCAATGCAACGATGTCACGGCGGTCACTTAAGTGACGTTCTCTTCCACACATAATCACTGTATGCTCCAAATTAAAAAAAGAAATAAACCTCTTATCATTTATAGAATGTGTTTTACTTAGTTGAAAGATAGGACACTTGTTGAAAGACCCTATATATATTGAAGAATGGACTAGTGAACATAGAGTTTAGTGATAAGCATATCCTGAATAAAACTTTATGGTATTACAATGATATTTCATATAATATTAATTCAATAACTTGCATACAGGAGATTTTGGCTCCAAGCTACGACGTAGGAGTTCAAATATCAACCAGGAGGAAGATTTTTCAGAATCAAAATCTCTAGAGCATAATTCAAATGGGAAGAAAACGTTAAACAAGCCAACTAATTTAGAGCAGGAAACACCCAGTGCAGCTGTAAAATCAAGGAGAGAATCCAATGACAGCATGACACTGGAACCATCAGGTTTTTCCCCAGTTTACCCCAGTTTTTATTTTCATTTTTTTATTAGCACTAGCATGTTTGACCCAAAATTGGTTCATATACTAAAAATGTTCTGCCAGCTACTATTAATAAAAGTTTGGTAACATTCTGTTTTAAAATGTTAAAGTGGAACATAAAAAAGGAGGAGGAACTAAAATAAATGGTTCTACTAAGAAAAGGAAAATGCCCATTTAACAGACTATTTATTCTCTTGGAAAATGTTGCAGTTTGAAACTGACAGATGATTTTAACGTTTGTGTTAAAATTATTTTGAATATCTTCATTTTTCTTTTCTCATTTGTATGGCTTGGCTATATTAGCTAATTATGCTGCCAATTTATAGCTGATTTTCATGTTTGCCAGGGTGCATAATATGATGTATAATCCAAGGTATTCTTTTTGGATGGAATTTAATTTAACACAATGCAATTTTTTATTATAATTACATAAGTCTGCACTTAAAAACTGTCATAGTTTCATCTGATTGGTCTATTACCTTCATACTGCTCATCGTTTAGATCCTACCATTGTTTTCCAGAGCAAGATAATTTAGCAACAGTTTTTATTGATGTGCTGATTAAGTACTGAGTTTTTCAGTTTATTAAAGCATGGTTTGCAAAGTCTTCAAAGGTTAATACAAAATTGAACAAATATATCAAATATATAGGGATAATGGGCTTCACTTATCTTTTTAAACATACAGCATAAGTTGTTAAATTAATCGCCGACTAAGTTTCACTAGTATTCACTAGCATTGTCAAGGCAAAACTCATAGCTTTAGTTTTTCATTGAAATACAAGGTTGAATAATTTGGGAAGCGTACATTTGTCACATCAGAATACAGTGAAGATTATATTTTTTTAAGTTTTAAGCAGTTTAAAGTGATAGGTCATTAAAAATCTTGTGTGGTATTCTTAACTAATCTGTGATTAAGGAGTTTGGAAAGTTTGCATTATCATACCAGAATACAATTATGGTTTTAAGTGTTTGCCCATTTCAAATTATGGATACATAATCTGATATAGCACTTGAACACAACTTTCTATCTATTATCATTTAGCAAGTATCCCTTATACATTAAACCTATCATGTAAATTGTGATTCGTCTATGCATCATCATTGTTTACGTTAATGGATTATATTCAAATAACTTGTTCTGGCTTTTACCTTGTTGACCCCTGCATTTCTAGGACATCTAACATCTTCACTCCTATTGATGTACAGACATGGAAAAAATGATATGTGAATATTTCCAACATACAACTGAGTTTTGTTCCATATTTTATTGTCTTTTGACACTGCCTATTTGTGAGTCTGACAGATTATACCATATGGAACAGAGACTATCAATAAATTCAGCTGCATATTGGAAATATCAACTTGTCTAAACCACACTGCAACACGATGTGGAACTTAGAATGCTAATGTGCTGAAATCATTTTTCCATGACTTTACCTTACAGTATCTATCGTGTTCCATTTTATTTATGCTGTTGGCTAATGCTGGATTTCTGACAATGAAGTCACTAGCACTCTTTATCTTGAATATTTTTCACCGATGGATGGGGCACTAGAAATGGTGGCACATATTTGAAAGTTGTCTTGACATTCTGGAGGTTGCAAGAGAACGATGTGACTGCCAAAATGTAAAAACATGGTGTTCTCTAAAAAGTGGTTACTTTACTGCTATATAGCAGTAATTCCTGAGTATCCTTGAAAAATGGTAGTTGCAACCTTCAGGTTAATTATGGAACGCGACTGTTTGGCAAAACTTTTGAGCAGAATTGGGATATCTTCATCACTCTGTCCTCTATGTGATCTGCAATGGACCAAGACCATTTTATTTATGTATCCCTTCCAATTCACATTTATGAATCAATTTTGTCTATTCATCCCTAATATGTGTATTTATCAACCAGTCTATTCCATAACAAATTTCATTTCATTGTCACTATTTTATGTGTATCTTCCTTCCCATCTAATCCTCAGAACCATAGATTAGCAGTGGAACTGCTAGTGTTTTATAGCATTTCAGTTGTTTCTTTTGATGTCTTTTTCATTAAAATCTTCATATTTCCAAACTTTGGTATTTTCTTCATTATATATGTATCACAGTGAAATAAAATATCACACCTCAGGTAGCTTAAACGACTTGTTTACTGAGTTGTTTTATATCCTATCACTGTATTTGGCTTAGAATATGTTATTTTTGCCTTTTCTGTCAATATTTTAATATTAGATTTTTGACTAGTTTTATTTAGTTTAAAAGCATTTATAAATCTTTTCCTTAATAGTTATTATTGCCTACTCATCAGCATACACAAGTGATATTATGTAACGTACATTATCTAGTTAATCCTTTATTTGTTTTTCACTCTACTTTTTAATTATATCATTCATGTTCAAGTTAAATGAAGATTGGGAAAGGCTGCAGTCTTGTTTAACTCCTTCACCTATTTTTATTATAAATGTAGTCGTGGTGTATATTTTGGTGTGCATATTTTATTCTCCATATCTGGTATAGTGAAATTCAAGGTTTTTGTAATATTGACCAGAATTTTATCCTGTGTTTAATCTCGCAAAAGCCTCATGTAGTGAAGAAATGCTATGTGCATTTCTGTATCAAAATTTCTTCTTTTATTTATCAATATCTTTATTATAGGTGTATTGTCCATTGTTTGTCAAAGTCTTAAGTTCAAAAGTTTATAGTATTAACATATTGCACAAGTGGCCCCCAATATTTGCTAGCAATGTCAATGTGGTTTATTGGCCAGTTCTCTAGCTTCTGGTTCTCGTCTTGAAGACACTGCACTGGCAGTCCAATATTGGGCACTCCCATAGAAAATGATCAGTGGTTCGTTCAGTATTATTGTAAGGACTTCTAGGACTTTCAGAAATCCCAAATCGGTGGTAATAAGATCTTAGCTTTCCATGTCCAGTTACCGTCATTGTTACGCTTGATGTAAAAGTTATGTTGATCTTTATCCTATCACATTGGGAAGAACTTCTTCATTACCACACCTTTTATTGCATTTGATCATATCTGCTGCCATTGTTCAGTGCTTTTCATGGTATTAAAGCATTCACAGTTTTTATGATTCAGTAGTATTCACAATTTATCTAAAGTATGATATTAATAAAACTAAAAAAAAAACTAAATCCCTAGTGCAACAGTGCAGGAAGGGTCAAGGCTTGCCACCCAGCTTGTGCATTCCCCACTTCCACCCACTACAGGCGTCATTGGTGGGGTGCAGTACTGGATGGTCGGGCCTGGTCAGCATCCTCAAGCCCTTCCGGCTGCCAGCTTTGCGGCATTCGTGACCTGGGGATGCTATTTCTCCATCAAATAGCTCCTCAGTTGGTTCCCCCAGGACCTAGCGACACTGAGTGTACCCCAGGCCAGACCTCCCAGCAGGGGAAAAATCCCCATGCTGGTGCCAAGGATCGAACCAAAGTCCTCCACATCAGAGGCAAACATGCTACCAGCTGCGCTACGGAGGTGGTCTGTATGATATTAATAGCTTTTAGTAATTCAGAGAATGACAAAGAGAAAATGAAGAAAAATTATTTGCTTGATACTTCTAATGTAATAAAAACCAGTTTTGGATCAAACACATGCTTTCTTTATTTCTGCATAAAATGTAATTATATTCTTCCTCCATTTGTTGCAATGTTATACTTTTAGCATGGGCTATTTAGGTTAACAATATGCCTTAAAATTTAGACATTAGGCATGGTGGAGCAATTGGGTTATAGTTTTGTTCTTTGGTATTTGAGACTCCTGATGAACAGGTGAAGTATTTAGTATTACAACAGATTAGTTACTGTAGCTGGACATGTGATTTCTTTGTAAGCTTTGAAGATAGCATACTTTTTACGTTAGAGCTTTCTGCAAATTTTAAAATCCAGTCAAACACTGCATATAATTGTAAATATTTCTATTGAAGAGAGGGTGTTTTTTAAGAGTAGATCTGTAAAATGCATGAACCTATGAGAAATAGAACTCTATTTTTATGGTTTATTTGGCTAATGAAATATTGTAGAATGATGTAATGAGCATGCTTGTGTTTTATAAATGACATACAAGTTAATGGAATTCTCAGATTTATCAAGTGCTGTAATGATTTTAATGCTAATTTTTAATTTTGGAAAAGTAGCCAATGTTAATGTGCATAATAAGCTGGAGACAAACATACATTTTAAAGTGTTATGTGTGTATGCTATATTTTCACTTAAGAACAGCAGAATCCACCATTTTGAAATGGATATATAGGATTCTAAAGTAATATATATAGATATATAATATAAATATATATATAGATATATAGGATGTTTAAAAAAAAGTGTCTGATATTGCAACAGGAGTTGGGATTGGGTGAACTTGGAATAAATGTTCCTGTTAATGTATATACGAAATAAATACTGTTAAGATATCAACCATGTTACTTGTACTGAGTATTTGCACCAGACAATGGACTTCATCCACTGGATGGATTGGTTGAAGAGGTTCAATAGCATGGCCTTACCATTTGCTAGACCTCAATCCATTGGATTTTTGGCTATAGGGACATTTAAGGGCATTGGTGTGTGCCAGACACATCGACATTGGCATACCTTGCAAGAGCATGTGACCAATGCATGTGCCCAAATTCCAGAGTAGCCAGGTATGATCAAGAGTTCTGGATTCTTTGAGAAGAGGAGTTGAAGCATGTGCAAGAATGCATGGTAACCACATGGAGCATCTCCTGTAGTAGTATCACCATAACATGCAGATGTTGTTTTCTAGTGCCTTGCATCTGGCAATGAAGCCATTAGCAGATGTTAAAGAGGACAATGGCAGAAATCATCACAACTCCTATTTGGTGTTTATGGATGTTTACCCAGCAATTGTTCTGTTAAACATTTGTGATAGTATAGTGTTTCCTAGAATGCACTTGTTGAATGGAGTCCATTGTGTGGTGTAAGTACTCATCACAGGTAAAATGGCTCATCTCTCAACAGGCAGTTGTTTATAAGAAAGTTATTCTAGTTTTGACCAATATCAATATCAATTTGTTGCAATATCAAACCCTTTTTTTAACACCTTATATAACATACTGTAACTTTGTGGACACTATTTGGTTTTTCTGGCACATCACATTACAGACATGCAACTTGGCCTCCTCGCTCTTTCAGTTGTTCACCAATGTATCAAACTCAGGACACACCCTCTCTTTTCTGGTAGATGATTGCTACTTGCTGCATGCTGCAAGAACTCATTAAGGAATGAGAGAATAAAGTATTGCGCAATAGTGCACAACTGCACTAATGCAGGGCCAGCCATCAGCCTTCCTTTTATACCCCAGCAGTTTGTTCTCAAAACTTACACCAAGCCAGGGGGGAGTACAAATTCTGGAGGCTTCTGCCCATGCCCTGAAAGGAGCTCCAGATAGTCTGATAAGCTGAGATCACCTTCCCCTTCTCTTCTCCAATTAAACACATGCAAGTTGATGCTGAAACCATGCACTGCCTAAGGCGAAGAAAATAGTCAAAGGACTTGCCACATAGTTCACTCCTCATAGTTGATGTCCTGAACAATTCTAGGGTGTGGCACAAGTTGATCAAGGTTTCCTCAAGATTGACACTAAATGTGATATAGTAGGTCACTAATCTGAGTGATTGTACAGCCTTTCCAGAAACATTGCAACTTGTTCACTTCCTTCTAATCCGTATAAAGTCATACAGGTCACCCTTCTAAAATTCAATACTGTTCATCTGACAGGCATATTTTGCTTTCTTGTGGCTTACGCTGTTCCCTGGTGAGATAATGGAAGTCTTTCAGGCTGTCCACAAGTGCCATACACAATCTTTTGATGGTTTGTGTCAGGAGGCATGTCAAACAGGTCGCATGGTAGCCATAGCTCCCTGTTGGCAGATGTCATGCCAATGGAGTTGCACTGAGAGAGGGTAAGCCAAATGGGTAGGAAAACTGGCACCTGCACATCCCAATTTCAATGATGCTGGATACCATTTTCCAGAAATGCTCCTTTACCATATGCATATAGTGCCCCACCGTCCATCTTACTGTGGTTGAAGGGGATGGTACTATTCTTCTATATGCCAAGGCTGTGAACCACTTCTCACATTAGGTTGGATTTGAAATTGGTCTTTTGGTTCTTGTGGAGCTCTTGGAGATCTCCAATCTAATAGAACTACTTCATCAATGCACTAACCATAGACAGAGTCCCTTGTAAATCTTGTACACCTCCGATCACTTTGTGGAGTAATCCATTGCATGCAGCAATTATATGCATCCATCCTAGAGAAAGAACTTGCCACATTCATGACGATTCATTTAAAGGGCACTCTGCGCTCTCATTTAACTCCAAATATACTTACGTGGCCCACGACTAGCTATGCTGAAGTCACATTGCCAGCACCATTTCTCAACATCGCTTCTGAGGTGAATGACATAGCTTCTACAAGGTCTTAATTATGTTGGTTACTATCCAGTAGTGCCAGTATGGATCTCCTCAAGAATGACCTTCACCTTTATTCTCAGAAACAACCTTTCCACCTTGGTTTACCCATCTATAGACTCCCACACTCTCTTCATGATAACATACTAACTACCAGGGAATCCCACCCCGTCCAAAAGCTATTATAAATGACCTCTGGGCTCGCACCTGCTCACATAGGTAGTTTACCAGACTCTTTGTGTGTTAGGATGGGCCCTATATTTTGGTCCTGTGCTGCCCCCTCCTCAAGATTTCTTCATCCCAACTGGCAGCAGGTTGCATCCATGACCACCTTCACCCATTTGTTGCAGTTTTCCAAACTCTTAAATTCAAGGAAGTACATACGCATTAAAATGATTCCCTGTCCAGTGCTCAGATGTTAAGCTGTACTGCTGCAACAGTTGCACCGAGCTAGTCATCTATCTGAAAATGGAGTCTGCAAATTTATGGAAATTTCATTGCCAAATTGAGTAGCCTAAAAGAGAAAAGAAAAAGGATGTAATTCTGAACAAAGAATTTGTAACAAATACAGCTCTTATATTAATTAAAGCTCCTTGAGTTACCAGTTGTGTAATATCTATGAAATTGTTCAAGATTTCAACCATATTAAACTCCATGGCCATCATGCTTCAAATCTTACACAGTTCTCATATTCTATCAAGCACTTTGTTGCTTTTGTAATACAAGCAACATTAGTGTTAGTAATAGTTGTAGAAGAAGAGTAGTAGTAGTAGTGATAATAGTCTTCTTCTTCTTTTCTTCTTCTTCTTCTTCTTCTTCTTCTTCTTCTTCTTCTTATTCTTCTTCTTCTTCTTCTTCTTCTTCTTCTTCTTCTTCTTCTTCTTCTTCTTCTTCTTCTTCTTCTTCTTCTAAGCATTACAGCCCACTGTGGGCTTCAGCTTCCCTTAGCTTTTGCTTCCATTCATCCCTATCCATAGCCTTCCTTCTCCATATCCTAACATCGAGTAGTTGCATTGCATCCTTTCTTACACCGTCTTCCCATCTTCCCCTTGGTGCTCCTTTTGGTCTGGTCTTATAAAATTTTCCGTCCAAAATTTTCTTAGGGATACATTTATCTGTCATCCTTGCCACATGTCCGGCCCATCTCAGTCTCCTTAGTTTTGTATCTTTCACAATGTCCACCTCTTTATATAGTTCGTATATTTCTTTATTCCACCTTATTCGCCATCTTCCATCCTCTTGTATTGGACCGTAGATCCTTCTCAGGATTTTCCTTTCAAATGTGCCTAACATTTTCTCAGAACTGGAGTTTAATGTCCAACATTCACAACCATATATCAGCACCATCTTGATTAATGTTTTGTATATCCTGATCTTAGTTTTTCTGCTTATATTTTTGTTTTTAAACAAGTTCTGAAGCGAATAATATGTCTTGTTTGCAGCCATTATTCGAGCTTTAATTTCTTTACTTTCGTCATTATTTTGATCTAAGTGATAATAGTATTAATGAAGTTAAATTCCTCTATTAGATTTAGTCTTACAATTGAAGATTTTGAGGGAAAGTTTGCTCTTCTGTTTTCTTCAGTTTTTTAAATGGTATGCCTATTCATGAAGCAAAAGGACAAAGCTATGTAATAGTTGATTGTAGGATTCTTACTTCAATGTACAACTGTGTAAAGGTAGTTGTTAAAACTGTTTGCAAATCTTCTGTAGGGCATCAGACAGTTCTGTATTACCTTAGTATTCAAAGCTTATTCTAAGCTGGTTCAAAATAAAACCACATTTTCTGAAACTGGAAATAAAAAACTCCTTTGGGACCGACTTTTGCCTGACAAGTTAGCTAAAGTCTGCATTAATGTGCAAATACACAAAACTAACAAATTATATTCATACACAGCACAGTTAATAGAGCAATAAAATATACATAATAAACATTTTAGCTGCTATGGACTATTAGCACAGGAGATATGTCGTCAAAGTTACAATGAGAATATGGTAAGTATGAATGATTTATTATGAAACAAATGGATTATTTGAGACAATAAATGTGACATGAAGCACACCATAAGAGTTTACTTACTTGATTACACTGTCAAAATAAAAAAGTGTGCAAGTCAGTAATAACAGCTTGGTCAGTGCATAAACAGTTCTCGCGATGTGCATATTTGATGAACCCAGGTTGGTCACAGTTCTCGTGGAGAGACTCTTCCAGCAATTCTTCTTTAAAGCAGTACTGCAATGGTGTTTGAAATACACCAGGAAAGTCTTTGGTATAACTGTATTAAAAAAATGCATATTTGATCAAGTTGGAGAATCTTGCTGGCAAGAACTGGAAATACGCAACTGATAGCAGGTGTAAGAAGTGATGTCTATGGTGTATATTAATGTCATTGTCAGAAGATACCATAATTCTATCTGTGATAAATTTCACATTTTTGTATGGATGGAAAAAGAAAACATCGGCAAGTTGCACAATACCTGTGCACTTTGCTGGAATCAGCTTCTTGATGAATTCAATGCCTTCGAGAACTGTCGAGTTGTATGGTTTGTCATCTCTACTGGCTTTAATTTTTTCTTGTACGAGGGTCCTTCAATAAATAACCGAACTAATTTAATTGTATTTAAATAAACCGCCCTGGAGCGCCATGGCTGCTAGTGGTGGAAAGGTGAATCCTTCCTCTTGCAGTGCTGTGAGTGCCAGTCATGCAGAGTGAATCAGTTGGGAGTCAGATCCCAATACGTGAGGTCGTGTTTACTGCACCCACCATGGAACTGAAATTGCAGCAATGCGCATCAATAAAATGTTGTGTTCTGTTAGACAAAACTCCTACAGAAACCTTTGAAATGGTGCAGCAAGCATACAAGGACCAAGCTTTAGGCAAAACACAAGTCTTTGAGTGATATAAATGTTTCAAAGGGGGTCATGAAGACCTTCAAGATTCTCCGCGCTCTGAAAGACCTGTAACAGCAAAACCGGAAGTCAACATTAACACAATTGATGTAATTGTGCGAGAAGATCGTCACATAACAATTTTGAAAGTTGCAGACATAATGCATTTGTCTGTTGGAACTGTAGATGACATAATTCGCAATGATCTTGGCTATCAAAAAGTTGCAGCAAAATGAGTACCACACATGCTGAAGGACGAACAGAAGGCTCACCGCGTCATGACTCGGAAGGTTATGACGGGAGCCAGACTTTCTGAATAGGGTCATCACTTGTGACAAGAGTTAGTTCCACCATTATGACCCGTTAACAAAACAGGAGAGTTTGCAGTGGAAACATTCATCGAGACCTAGACCTAAGAAAGCAAAAGTTCAGAAAAGTGCAGGAAAGGTCAGGCATCTCGTATTCTGTGACAAACAGGGCATTCTGTATGATCATGTTGTAACTCATCAACACACGGTAACTGCTGCTTACTATTGTGACGTACAGAAGGGGCCACTGAAGAAAAAAAATTGCCAAAAAGCGACCAGATCTCACAAGGAGAGGATGGATCTTGCATCAGGATAATGCCCCTGCTCATCGAGCTCGTGTAACTTAAGATGTCATTGGAGAAATGGGCATTGAAATCATGCCTCATCCACCTTATTCTCCGGATCTCGTACCATGCGATTTTCACCTCTTCCCTAAAGTGAAACAGGAGCTTCATGGTTTCCATTTTCAAAATGATAAGGAGTTGAACAATGTTGTCATAGGTATCCTGAACAGACTGTCCAAAAATGGGTTCAACGAGTGTTTCGAACAATGGGTAAATCATTGGAATAATTGTATTTCATCAGAGGGAGAATACTTTGAAAGTGTGTAGGTAAATGTTAGTGAAATAAGGCCATTATGTGTTAATTAAAAAATTAGTTTGGTTATTTATTGAAGGACCCTCGTATATCTGGCCACATTACGTACAGCTTGATATGTAAGTGGAGGGTTTCAGTGTAGAAGAGAAACTTACAACCACCCCATTTATTCCTCCCTCTCCTGTTAATATGGTTGTAACATAGCAGGTAAAGCTTTACAAAGAGGTTTTCTCTCTAATCACTAACAAAACAAAAATATTTTATTTTATTCTCCATGACAACTATCGTGACCTTTCCTTGTAAGTATTCATTAAAGCACCGTTTTCTCGCAATTTTGAAAAACCAACTAAACCATTTCATGCCGTCTTGATAAAAAAAAAATGCATGCCCAAACAAGTTCAGTTCCAATAAATCCTTGAGATTTAAGGCAGTGCATCAATGATCCTAAAATATCAAGAACTTCCATTTTTGCATATTTATAATGCTTACACTTTGTATTTTTATGCTGCATTGCTGCTTTTTTCAATATAAGCCATTTTTAAAGCTCTATCTAATCATTTAAATATATCCAACTGTTACAGGAAGCACAATGTTCACTTGTCCATTTTTCTTAGCTCTTTTATTTCACCAGTTTTCACTATTCAGAATATGCTGCATATCACAGTTGATACAGAGGTTGGAATTTAATAGTGGCAACAAGGCTATAGAAACACTGTGCAATGGAACCAAAAAATGTCACTGACAGCACATGTTAGTTACATACACCTACCTTACCTCGGAGCAAATACCCCTTTCCTTACCAAATAACATGCATGCAAACTGGTGTGACAAACAGAACCTTGTGTTAGCTGGCGATCTAATGCAGTGTTGTTGCAATGTTTTCAAAACAGGAACAACAGTGAAGAAATTGATAGAGGCTAGTTTTTTATTTTTAGTAATTTTAATTTTTGCTCAAGGTTAGAAGGAAAGGAATTAATAAAAATATTCAATATACAACTCCAATCAAGCAACACCGGTTAAATACATGTAGTCTATAAAAGATTCAGCAGTCATATGCTGTCATAGAGTAAACTCCATATAATAAGTTGCACATTGAAGTAGCCATTGTAGTTATTGTGATTGAGTTTTGTATGCTGTGATCTATTATATCCCATTACAAAAATAGGTTTATTTATGCTACAAAACCAAAAAATAAACGTTAGTGTGTATTTTAGAACGCCAAGGTTCAAATCAGTATTTTGATGAGTTGGGTGTTGAACAGAAAATTTGAAACATTTGCATTATAGTTAGAAATCTTCCAAAGCATTTAACCTCCTTGAAATATTACAAGAATTTTTATGAGGCAAAGAAGCTATAAAACAGGAAGTTATCGCCCTTCCCTTCCCCCACTAAATAAGATGGCTATTGACTTGCCAAAAGTTAGAGCCTTTTCTCATCCTAAGTTTCTGAATTGGTTTTCAAGCTGTTGAAATGTTGAGAATTTGTATTAATAAGAACAGGACTCAACTTTACGTGTGATTTGAGATTCTTTTCTAAGTCCAACATCAATAGCACATTTTTTTCAAAAAATAACTTCACATTTTTTGGTGTATTATGTATTTAGAATTATTTGAATTGCTTGTTTTATTAACGTAACTTAAGCTTTGTAATTATATATTTATTTAATGCACATGTAGCCATATTGAAGAATGCAGGGCTTGGCTGCCCTTCATCTTGTATGAGAGCAATGCAGCCAGCACTCTTTTTTGTCACTAAATTATACAAACAATATAATTATATACATAGTCCCTAAACTATGCTGACTAGCTATGTATACTAAACAATAACTCATTAATTTATCTATGCCTAGCCTAAACTTTAACTAAAACTAATCGCTACCCCACAGAATAGGTCTGCATAAGATCTTTAGTTAGTTCCTGAAAAGGGTCTGCCAAACTCTTTTTAGTTCAAGCGTATAAATGTGAGCATCTAGGATTCCCATCAAATGCCATCACCTGATCGATGTTAAGCTTGCCAACACGATTCACTATTATTCTTGTGCACATTTATTACTGGTTCTACAAAGTGCGCAGAATGATTCACTGCAAGGTGGGCAGCATCGGACTGTATCATGCTGGTTAACTCTACATGTTCAGCTGACAGCAGGCCTCAGTAACATTGAAATAAATCGACAAATCCATCTTATTAATTGGACAAGCCATTTCTAAGTTTCATTGTTTGGACTGCCATAGGGAGACTTAAAGGGAGGAAAAGATAACAGTTCACCTGCTCCACTTTTTTCCTATCAGACTGTAAGTGTTGACCTCGAGAGAAAGTTGATGTGCTCTGTGTTCACCTGTGTCTAGGGGTTGCAATAGAGGTCTGCACAAGCTCAGGTCTAAAGACGATCATGTTTAGTCAGGCCTAATTTGAAAAATGTTTGTTGGGCTTGGGACCCAGGCTTGAAAAGTAAGTGCTACAAAATAGTTTCTTATATTTTTTGGTCACTCATGTCAAAATTCTGCGATTAGCATAATTATTGCATCATTTATTTACTGGGAATTCTATATGATTATTCTACTGACACATTTCAAATAGTAATTGTAATGATTAACAATAAAGTCAATAAATGAAAAATAATTTTGTTTAAAGCAAAATTAAACAATCGGCCCCAGGCTGGATGGTACACTAACCTCTTATCAGGCTCAGGTGGGCTCAGGCATGGTTGAGTTTTAACGTGATTAACTTTTGAAAAAAATTGTTCAGAGATAAGTAGATGCAAATATCAACATCATTTGTGCTGCAAAATCACATAACATGGAAAAGCTTTCATCAGAAAGTGATTCATACAGTTCAATGACGTTTATGCATGCCATTTTAATTGGAGTACTGTTGTGTAAGCGAATTAGCTCTAATTGCAGAGTATTGGTATCTGTAGTAGCCTTGAAGGAAATGGGATTGGTGAATAAACACATTTCATTCTCCATTGATAATATATCTGAAAACCTAATCTGGAATTCTTTGAGAAGATTCTCCATAATACTAGAATAGCTTATAACTTTTATTTATGCTATGAGTCACATGGAGCGATGCTTGTGTTCACACAGTGCTGGACAGACTGATGCCAGTTATCTGCCATCTGACTGCATCAGTCAGCTTTTGACACTGCACATCTTGTTTACACTACCCTTGTCTATTAAATACTACATTCATTACTGTAACATTAATGAATTTGTTTTACATTTTGTTGATTCACTCAGTTACCACAAAATATGTTCCAAAACTAGCATCCTTTCACATGGTATTATTAAAAGTGAGTTATTGTGTGTGATGCTCTAGCTATGAAATATAGATCTTTTTTGCCTTTCTTTTCCACTTAAAATAGAAAAGCCTACTAGCAAATTTTACTGGTGATATTCCCAAATTGCAGAGTTGGTGTCTATGGTATGAAGAGAAAAGTAAGCATTTCTGTTTCATTCTTTAGGTGCAACAGAAGGTGGAGAGCCAGTTGACACAAAAAAAGAATCATCTGATATAGTCAAACAGGAAAAGAAAACTGATGCTTCAGAATCTGCTAAAGTTACTGATAAATGGGCTACTGATGGAGAAAACTCTGTGGCAGAACTTGGAGATGGTTAGTAATAGCTTGGTGTTTATACATTGCAGTGGTCCTAGATTGCTACAAGTATAAAACAATTTTTTGACTCCTATACATAAATGTGTTCATTTGCTGTTAGAAATCTGTATCGAAATGAAGCCTATTTTGATGCAGATTTCTGCTCTTGCACTCTGTTACTCAAAGCCACTGAAAAACAGTTTATTCAATTATATGAATTTACATTAACTTTATTTCACCCTTAAAAATACAAAATCTTTATATACCTTGTTAATATATTATACATTTTGTATGTGCAATTTGCAAATGTAATTTCATGTAGTAATCTCTTAGGAAATTAGTGGATATATATATATATTTGAGTGCTTATATTTTCTATGGACATTAGTATTGTAGTTGAGTTCTTTAGTTTATTTTCAAGCGACTCATCTATATAACCTTCAGCTACTGTTATGGACTTCCAATCATTATCGGATTGTCTCCAGCATGTTAAATTCATACCTGCAACCTTGAATAGATACTCGCTTGCTATCAAAGTACATCTAAAATATGTGTTAAGAAATTGATTTATCACACTTATTTTCTTTTGTATGCATCTAAATATTAAATATTTATTGTATATCTAAATGTTGTAGAAATACTAAGATATACAACTCTCGTATAATAGCTATTAAGCTCGTGAAGTTTTCTACATGAGCAAGCTTGCATCGAAAGTTACTCGTCACTCGCATCTTAATAACTCCCATTACAGGATCATTACATAAACAGCTATTTTATAATACTGTGCATTCTTAGACCAGCCAGAACGCCCCACGGTGGCAAGGGACTAGGTAAGGACCGGTGCACTCTCCACCAAAGTTACGCATACAGGACTGGCAATTCACAGGTCCAGAATACTTAACTGTATACTAACTTGCATTAGGCTTACCTATATCACATCAGATGTTGACCTTCAACACGAACATATTCCCTGTATCTCCGAAAACAATTCTGGGTTATTTACAAAAGTTTTGCCTGTATTTCTCTCATGATTTTGTCCTTCGCTTCTTTTAACATCTGATGTGATGTACATAAGCCTAATTCAAGTTAATACAGTAGTTAGTGTTCTATACCCGTGACTTGCTGGTCCTTTGCACATAATTTTAGCAGAAAGTGCATCATTCCTTTAGTCTAAGAATGCACTGTAGAACTTGTGAGAGAGTGATGTGCATATGTTTATAGCTATGTGGAGAGAAACTTCAATTGAGATTACCTCAAAGCTAGTTTTTCCTAGTTTTAAGTTTATTGTCCTACCAATTCTTTATTTAATTGGCAAAATTTCTGATGGGAGTAGCATGTCTGACTCACGTTCAAGATGTTCTAAGTATGAATCTTGGTTAAGCTGATTTACCTGGATAAAATTTGTTCCCAGGTTTTCCGTTATCACGTAATTCCCTAAGTCAGGTCTAGGGAACTTGTGGATATGTTGAGCAACCTTCATTTTTTTACCTGCTAAGCACACAGTTATGAGTGCAAGGCCATGAGCAGTCTGCGCTCTCTGAGCACCAGTTTGCCCAGCCCTGCCCTCAGCTCTTGAGTCCCCAAGACTATGTGATATCATTTCAACCATTTTGTTTATTATCTGATGTCATGATATTTCAGGAACAAATCCTAATCCAATTTTAAATTAAAAAACTAATAACTATATCTAAGAACCTATAAAATTACAATGCTGAAACTTTCCATATCTAAGTCATGACAATACATTTTGAGTGTGATGTTTTAAAATTTTGGGCGGAAATTTCAATTCAGTCTCTTTAGAGGTAAAAAAAATAATCATTTAAAATCTGAAGTGCTGTTTACAGCACATTTCATATAGTTCATGGACTGAAATAAAGTATTTTAAGGTATAGTAAGAATTGTACCACTTTTTTAAGCAGTTTCTGAATGAAAAGAGCCCCAAAATGTCATATCTTTATCATTTTTTCCCACCAAGTTTTAAGAAAACATTTCTTCCAACTTTTCTCCAGACATATGAATATAAAACTACATAAAAATCTGATGTGTTACACTCATATAACTTTCTTTACTCTTACTATAGTCGCCGCTATGAATGAAGGCGGTTGTGCAGAAGGCATATATTCAACGACATCACAGTCATGTTTTCCAGCCAAATTTCATATCTTTATCATTTTTTCCCACCAAGTTTTAAGAAAACATTTCTTCCAACTTTTCACCAGACATATGAATATAAAACTACATAAAAATCTGATGTGTTACACTCATATAACTTTCTTTACTCTTACTATAGTCGCCGCTATGAATGAAGGCGGTTGTGCAGAAGGCAAATATTCAACGACATCACAGTCATGTTTTCCAGCCAATCAGGCCTAGTCTCTTTCAGAGCACAGTGAGAGTACTTGCCTACAGTTTTAACAGTGAAATTAAATAATTCCAAGCAATAAGTTGACTTTATTGTGTGACAAAAAGTTCGTTAAGCGTTCCGACAATGGCAGAAGGAAAAAAAGTCTTGTTCACAGTCAAACCAGAGAAATAGTGTATAATGTGTAGAAATGTTTCCTGAGAAAGATGACAAACAGTTGCAACACAGCACTTCCTCTACTACCCCTACCTGTGCATTATATATCATTTACCACCATTGTTCCTGACGGCTACTCTAAGTATTCCTACAAACACTTATTCCTCTATCTTCTTCATGTCAGTCGAGATAAACATTTGCAGAAAGTATTGCTAGTATTTTTGTAGGTGCTAGGGGAATATGTGAGAAAATCCAGTAGTTGAATAGCTGTTCTATTTTAGGATTGTAATAAAAATGCATCTGCTAATGTATCTGTAGAAAACGACAATTTTAAATATGAATGAGAAAGGATAAAAAATTGTATAATGTAAAAATATTTGATAGATAAAATGTAATTATGTACAAAATTATTATAAAATTTGGAAATAGGACAGCTAACCATTTTAGAATTATTTAATTTAGTGCATTATACAGATGATTGTGTAAAATCTACAAAGAGTGGCTAGCTTTTCTCCATTATCAGTTGATGTCCGGTTGATAATGGACACAGTGATAATGGTTAAGATGAAGCACACGGTGACCTAAACATGTCATTGGGCTTTCAAAATGGCACATCAGGAAAAATGTTTGGCCAAAATGATTCCTAGGTTCTATAGACTTTTTACATAATCCAAAAACTGAAAATGTTATTTACACCTAAAAATTTACTGGAGGAGTTCATGACATACATTACTTCTTGGCTGAACAATAATGGCAGAACACTACACACGCACCCTTCCCTACTATGTACACACCGGCTGAGAAAGTTGGTAAAATGCCCAATAAAGGAGCAGAGACATAAATGGATTCCAGAATACATTGATAATATTCATCGTATGAGTATCTTTTAATTGTGACTTCTGATACAGGATTGTATGAACACCAAAGTGATTTTGAATGTAAAAATTTTAGCAAGATTATTATAACAGTTTCACATTTAACATTGCTAATGGTTTCAGGAGACAGGAAAACCATTGTGATACCAGACAGTAACCTCCCACCTGGGTGGAGCAAACATACTGTTCAGCGTAAGCATGGCAGCTCTGCAGGAAAATGGGATGTCATTCTGGTGAAGTAAGTCTAAAATTTAAGCTGTAACTGCTGTTGAATGTAATCATCACAGTATCGAATTTCAAAATTGATGCTTTGTACTCTATGAAAATTAGTTTCCCAGGAATTACTTACTTCATTTCATGTGATCTTTAAAATACAGCCCTGCATTAGTGTGAGTTCTTTTCTCTTGCATATTAATTTAAATACTTAAATTCAAAATATGGTCACATCTTGCTCTTCATAGAAAAATGTTTGAAGACACGGTGGATATAGTAAATGTCACATTTTCATTGTTATGAGACCTTTAAAATATCAAGTTTAAAATTTGCATACTTTACCAATTATTCGGTCAAGCATATTTAAGTCTAATACATTTTCCTTAAATTTGAAGAACATAATTGCAAATTTGTTTGATTTTTGCATGTTTCTAGGACATAATACCTCCAAATTTTACAATTAGGGTAGGAATACATTTTATTGCAATTCAATATGGTGTAATACACGATTGAATCCAGTCAAAGGTAAACAAGTACATATAAGTAGCAAAAGATAAAATAACAAAAACTGATTAACCAAGTAGTAGAGACTATGCACAATGAACTATTAACAGATTACAAAATACATACATAACATTGACTTTTTGATTACTGAACTTTTAACCTATTTAAAAATTTCTCTAGTGAATAGAACACATTATTAACTAAATAAGTTTGTAATCAGTTTTTGCTTCTCCTGTAAAAGTTTGTTTTTTGAACATATGATTCAAAACAATGCTCCTATTGTCTAAATAACTACAAAAAATGCATTATTTACCACTTTATTATTTTATTTAAAGCTGTACTTTCATTACTTCCTTCTGCATTTCTGTTGATTCAATCAACAATGTCAGGCAGATGTCACAATTTTTGTTTGTGAAATATATATATAGTCAGATTTGAGCTTAGTTCAAGGTACTATGAATTTAGATCAAGATTTATATGATGAAAATTCTAAGTTCAGCTTGATTGAAGATCATTTTCAGGTGGTTGAACTGAGATTTACTTTTATGCAACTGGGCCTTAGTCACACAATGCACAAATGAGCATACCCAGAGAAACTTTGTTTGTTTCCTTTTATAATGAAATAAGAAAATACAATTTAGAAAAATCAGGGCCCTTGTGTCTTCATTGTTTTCATTTAGCTTTGATGATACAGTGAATCTAAATAAACACTTATATATTACAAAATCATTGTGTATGAATATAATAATGGTAATACCTATATTAACTTGAAAAATATTATTTATTTATTTATGCCAACAAACTTACTGTTGGCATAAATAAATAATAATTATCATCTGAAGGTTATTTAATCCTGGGACATAAAGTACTTAAAATAGTAAGTCACCATTGGGGTAATTTGTCTCTGATGTGAGACTGCCTTTGTGGTTTACCAGGGAAAATATGAACTGGTTTGAGAATTCAATGCCATTCTGGCAGTTTGTCACCATAGCTCAATGGTTAGAGCAGCCGCCTGGTAAGCGGAAGGTCTGTGGTTCAAATCCCAGTTGTGGCATTGAATTTTTAAGTTCCAGTTCTACCTCTTGAAAAATATGTTGATATTTTGAAATACATTTGCTCTAACTTGTAATAATATTTTAACACAGGACTAGTTTAGGAAAGGATCCTCTCTATCATTCAGCTGATGTGTTTTTCTAAATATCAACATATTTTTCAATTAATTAATATGCTCGACTGTTTTAAGCACTTAATTATCATCAGTTTTATATAATATGTATATTGTTTGTCACTTTCCATCATGCTGGATTACACATAAGAGTTAATAGCACAAATACGACAATGGGATGAAAAGCCATTTGTTACTAATGAAAAGCCTTTTTAATGTTTCCATAATTATAGGCAAGCCCATAATTGTTATTGTCTGAGGCATTGCATTTTTTAATTTTTTACAGTCAATGAAAAGAGCGCTTCATAAGTTTATGATTTCCCAAGATAGCCTTTGCATGTGGTGGCCACAAAATTTAAGGGCAACTGATGCCTGACCACAACCAGAGAAGTGCAATGTTGCCACACATCAAAGAGCAGGGCAAAGCTATGGGCAATAATAATATGAAATAAAAACACTTTATAGATATTACTGTAGTAATCAAGTAAACATAAATTTGGTATGAATGCTAATTTAATAAGTAATCTTGAAATCATACCTTAAAACAGTAACAAAAAGTGCACTGGCAAGCAGAAAATTCCTTATGGTAGAGCAGCTGCATCTGTCCTGTCATCATCATAATCTCCATCCTCGCTTCTAACGGCATCTGAATTATTGCTGTCTTCCTTATGTTGATGATAATTGACTGCAGTATTTCGTCACGAGCTACTTCCTTCTCGTGGTCCTGTTCCTGCAGTATTTCCATGTGTCGATTACTACGCATTGTAAATTATGCTCTTGCTTTGGTAACACATGTTGTTGTTAGCTAATGCTGGATTTCTGACAATGAAGTCATTAATCCTCTTGCTCTCCAATATTTTTCACTGATGGATGGGGCATTAGAAGTGGCCGGGCATATTTGAAGGTGGTCTCGATCCATGTCCTCTTGCAGATCACATAGAGGACAGAGTGGTGAAGAATATATCCCAATTCTGTTTAAATGTTTTGCCAGACAATCATGTCCTGTAATCAACCTGAAGGTTGCAACTGCTGTTTTTCGAGGATACTCAGGAATTACTGTTTAAATGTTTGGTAGTTCCCATCTTTTATTCATTGATTTTTCATAGTAATATTTGTCAATAATTTTTTTGAATTCAGAGTTGACTAATCTTTTAGCTGCATAAAATGGTAAATTAACGATTGATTTCTGCACATTGCCGGTACCCCTTTTTCCTTATATGGCCGATCTCCTCACGCATGCATGGTAACACATTACTTCCAGTTTATGTATTATTGGTTCACTTTTGCTACTCGTACTTAGTTCACTAAGTGACATTTTGACTAAACCAACAAGGAACACTGAATTTAACTCCAATAAAACAACTCTACACAATCAATATAATTGAATTGCGCAAACTAAAATTACCATTACTAACACACTGCAACCATAATGACTTGAAGTCCTTTCCCTCCCTTATCATTAGCTCCTACGGTTCTGTTATCTGTTTTAAGTCACATACTGACACAATAAACAAAAAAGCCACAAAGAGATTTGGACAGAGATTATTAGATCATCTTAGCAGAACCGCCTGTTACAAGATGAGTTCAATACATACTCGCATCTCTGCAACCAGTTAATATAGAAAATTGGGTTTTAGACTGGAAGCTTCAAAATAAAATGCTCCTCATGATCAGATTGTTCTCTTGTCTGTAACACAAATAAATTTTGTGGGCACAAATTATATTTATAGTTTCAGCTTTACAGCATGATTTCACACCATGGTTAACTATACAACACCACAAGGCACAGCAAGCCTCTCATTGGTTGTTGTGTTGACCAGCTCCTCCTGCCAGCCACCTGTAAATTTTGCAGCCACCATATTATAAGATTTTAAATAGTGTAATCACTACCTGCTATAAGCAAATTAAATTGCTTGCATTCAAATCTTATATTTAAACGAGCAATTCTTGTATATGAATATATACATATATTTATTCCGCGAAACTTGGAAACGGCTCTAACGATTTCGACCAAATTTTGTATTCAGATAGGGTTTTGCTTTTTAAGTTCAGTTCATCTATATAGGTGTAATTCCCGAAAAAACGCGATTTTACATAAAAAAATAACATTTTTTATTCCCGCTGCTACAGAGCAATTCTTGTATATATTCTCGGTATTTGAGAAACGGCTCTAAAGATTTGGCTAACTTTTTGTACACAGGCATATTACATTCACAGTGTTTTCTCTACTCACTTTTAGGTAACACATTCACATCTCTTTCTCTACTCACTCTTCTATAAACAATTCTCCATAAAAATCGTGATTTTGCACCAAAAACATTTTTATCCCCACTTTTAAAATAAGTCATACGATGTTCTGTATGTTTGAAATAGAAATATTACATTCACACTGTTTTCTCCTCTCACTTTTAGGTAACACATTCACATCTCTTTCTCTACTCACTCTTCTGTAAACAATTTTCCATAAAAAGTGTGATTTTGCACCGAAAAACACTTTTATCCCCACTTTTAAAATAAGTCAAACCATGTTCTGTATGTTTGAAACAGAAGTGCTATTACATTCACACTGTTTGCTCCTCTCTCTGTTAGGTGATACATTCACATCTCTTTCTCTACTCACTCTTCTACAAATAAGTCATGCAATTTTCTGGATGTTTGAAATAGAGATGCTGCATATTACATTCACAGTGGTTTCTCTACTCACTTTTAGGTATCACATTTACATCTCCTTCTCTACTCACCCTTCTGTAAATAATTTTCCATAAAAAACGTGATTTTGCACCAAAAAACACTTTTATCCCCACTTTTAAAATTAGTCATACCATGTTCTGTAGGTTTTAAATAGAAATGCTATTACATTCACACTGTTTTCTCCTCTCACTTTTAGGTAACACATTCACATCTCTTTCTCTACTCAGTCTTCTATAAACAATTTTCCATAAAAAACGTGATTTTGCACCAAAAACACTTTTATCCCCACTTTTAAAATAAGTCATACCATGTTCTGTATGTTTGAAACAGAAGTGCTATTACATTCACACTGTTTTCTCCTCTCACTTTTAGGTAACACATTCACATCTCTGTCTCTACTCACTCTTCTGTAAACAATTTTCCATAAAAAGCGTGATTTTGCACCAAAAACACTTTTATCCCCACTTTTAAAATAAGTCATACCATGTTCTGTATGTTTGAAACAGAAGTGCTATTACATTCACACTGTTTTCTCCTCTCACGTTTAGGTAACACATTCACATCTCTGTCTCTACTCACTCTTCTGTAAACAATTTTCCATAAAAAGCGTGATTTTGCACCAAAAAACACTTTTATCCCCACTTTTAAAATACGTCAAACCATGTTCTGTATGTTTGAAACAGAAGTGCTATTACATTCACATTGTTTTCTCCTCTCACTATTAGGTGATACATTCACACCTCTTTCTCTACACACTCTTCTACAAATAAGTCATGCAACTTTCTGGATGTTTGAAATAGAGATGCTGCATATTACATTCACAGTGGTTTTTCTACTTACTTTTAGGTATCACATTTACATCTCATTCTCTACTCACCCTTCTATAAACAATTTTCCATAAAAAACGTGATTTTGCACCAAAAAACACTTTTATCCCCACTTTTAAAACTAGTCATACCATGTTCTGTATGCTTGAAATAGAAATGCTACATATTATATTCATACTGTTTTCTCTACTCACTCTTAGGTAACACATTCACATCTCTCTGTACTCACTCTTCTACAAATAAGTCATACAATTTTGTGCATGTTTGTAATATAAATGGTACGTATTACATTCATACTGTTTTCTCTACTTGCTTTTGGGTAACACACTCATAACTGTTTCTGTACTTACTCTTCTAGAAATAAGTCATACAATTTTGTGCATGTTTGATATAGAAATGCTGCATGTTACATTAACAGTGTTTACTCTACTCACTTTTAGGTAACACCTTCACATGTCTTTCTCCACTCACTCTTCTACAAACAATTCATATCATCTATACAACTTGAATGTATATATCTAACTGTTAATCTCGAAAACTGCTCAACCGATCACCGCGAAATTCGGCACGTATATGTATTTTTTTTTTTCATGGAGAGTTTTTATGGTAACAATATTACTACACAATATATCCTAGGCGGCCCGGGTTCGATCCCAGGGACCCGCATGTGGTATTCGTGGTGGACAAAGCGGCGTCAGAGCGGGTTTTCTCCGGGTTCTCCGGTTTCCCCTACCATCTCATTCCACCGGTGCTCCATCTTCATTCCATGTATCATCAGTGTCACCACCTGCGGTGCCGTAGTAGTAAAAGCGGGTGTTAAACACCACAACAACAATAATACACAATATATTATTTTCAAATGGTTTTCTACTCGCTTTTCTTTTATGTAGCGCATTCATGTATCCTCTGTTTGCCCTTCAACATACAATTCATATAATATTCTAGGATTTAAATATAAGTGCAGCGTATTACATTCACACGATTTCCTCTACTAATTCTTCCTTTACGAGACACAATCAGTCTTCTTTCGTTATTCGCCCTTCAACATATAATTCATACAATTTGTTATATGTTTGAAACAAATACAACGTATTACATTCATATTACTTTCTCTACCCACTTTTGTTTTACGTAACAATTCACATGTTATTCCGTATGGTTTATCAACTTCATACATACCAAGGCCTATACATATCTTATGTTGAAGAGTGATTAAATTCCAAAATAGGTTGACCGATCGCCATGAAAGGTGACATATCTAATTTATTTCATGGCAAAAGTTTTTATGCAATCCATTTTACCACGCAATGTATTACATTCACATGGTTTTCTCTACTCCCTTTTCTTTTACCTAACATACTGCTCCCTCTTCTGCAAACAATCCATACACTTTTCCACACACTTGAAATATAAGTGCAACGTATAACATTCACACTGTTTTTCTACTCATTTTTCTTTGTTAAAACACAATTACATTTCTTTCACTACTCCCTCTTCAACGAACAATTACGAACAATTCATACAAGTTTCTATATGTTTGAAACATAAATGCGTAGTACTTTCACATGGCTTTATCAACCAGCTTTTCTTTCTGTACTATTTGTTGTTATTCAACATTGCTTTTGTTTAGTGTCGCTCCGGTGTTTTAATAAAAAATAAATAAATAGTTAAAAAAGTAAAGTAATCACAATTGGTGTCCGGAGTGTGACGAAAAGCACAATATCGAACAGTTGATGAAACAAATGTTAGCCAAGCTGGACATAATGGGAAATGAAGTGAATTCCGGAATGCTGCAGAGGAAACAAATATGAAAACCGAATTGGAAAAATGTAAACTCCGGAATAGAATATATGGGAACAAAAATGGAAGGCAAATTGAAAATGTAAACTCCGAAACGGAAAAGATGAAGACGGGAATTCCAATATGAAGACAGGTCTATCGAAGAATACTAACGAGCGACTGGCCAGGGTTAAGTAAGCCATGGAAGAACTCGATGGAAGTATGAAGGACCTTGGCCAACGTGTTAACGTCCTGGGGTCAATCACAGCAGCAAAGAACTGAACTCCATAATGGAACAAATCCTCGACGAAAACCTTAAACTGGGTGGATATCTATGGGGGAGGCCTGCTTTCAGCAGTACACGTTTTACAGCTGACATGATAGTGTTTATGAAATATTTTTATGTATTTCTATATCTCTTGTATCTCGGACATTACTCTTAACAATTGCGACAAGTAGTTTTATTTAGTTAACGTTTTGCCTTTCAGGTTTATCTAAATAAGTATCTTCTCCCACAAAAAACCAGATTTCACAAAAACAGAGGCGAAAAATGCCAAGCAAAGCTCGGTCGCCCAGGTACTTTCCTTTTATGCAACAAGACTTCAAAGGTCCTAGCCATTCCTCAGTTACATGACATGTAATCACAGAAACAAACTTGTGCATTAATTTTTGTGCTTTAAAATGTGAATAATTTACAAACTTAGATTTTTTGGAACATCTGGAAAACAAATCCCTTCGAAATAAGTAAAAGGCTACTTGTGTTTAAGCACAATTGGTATAAGTAACAAAACAATTACAATGCTGTAAATTAGGTCTTCAGTATCCACATTTGATGCACATTTAATTTTTGTTTTCTTTTGCATGTCCAAATTTAGCCCTGTACTCACTTTTTATAGTTTCCCATTGCTTTGTGGAAGAAGAAAAGTTAAATCCTTCTATTAAGACATGTATTGTACTCTTTTTCAGTTCTGAAGGTCGCAAGTTCCGCACACGCAGTGATATAAAACAGTATTTTGAAGAAAAGGGAGAAACTTATAACCCAGACCTTTTTGATTTTTGTGTTAGTGGGAAGAAAAGATTACATCGAGCACCTGACTTTAACAGCAGGAAAATGTAAGTGAACAAAAATTAATATCTTCCTTTCATAGAAGTTTGAAAACAGTGTTGTAATTAATTTAATTTAAAAGGTGAGTTAATTAATAACACATTCGACATTCCTCAGAGAGACATTTTCAGTAAGTTCATTGAACCGTCACCAGAAGAAGCATCACCATCCGCACCATGAAACACCATGGAAACCCAGTTATTGTCTGGTTGATAATGGAGGAAAGTTAACCTTCGAAATGCATCCTGGAAAAATATGTTGTAAGTGTTGTTCAGTGTTATTAATTAACTCACCTTTTAAATTAAAAAAATTAATGTTAGTTTTGTACCACTATATCATTTATGTGAATATCATCTTTAATTCAGTTTTGTATTTAATGTTTATAATTACCCAAGATATCTGGTGTACACTCAGAAAAAACCCTGTATTTAACTATTCATCTTTAGAAAATGTAAACATTTTAGGCATGAATTGTAAGTTGTATGGATTCCTCCATGCAGGCATACGTATAATTTGCTTTTTAGCAAACATCAATGACGACATTACCATTAATGTGATGAATGTGTTGCATTCCTTATAATAATTATTATTCATTATGTATTTTTCATTATTAGGTTGCTTTTAAATAGAATTAGCTTTCATAGTCTTAGATATATAAAATTCAATCTCAGAATTTTAAGCCCTCATTGTAGGTTTCTGCTAATTTCCAAACATAAGATGAGATAAACTATTCTTTAAATTTAATATAAGCATTATATTATCCATATTTGGTTGTCAGCAGCACAGTGGTAGTGCTGCTGCTTACCAAGCAGGGGACCAGTGTTCGATTCCCGTTACTTATGTAGGGATTTTGTCGTGCTGGGAGACCTGGTCCAGGATGCACTCAGCCTCATTAGGCCCTTGAGGAGCCAATTGAGGAGCTACTTCATACCTAAGATGAAGAAACAGTCAAAAAGTGGAGTGAAAGGGGAGAATCAGCTCCAAAGAAGGCAAAGACAGTTCCATCTGTGGGCAAGGTTGTGGTATTAGGTTTTTGGGATGCACATGGGATAATGTTCATTAATTATCTGCAAAAAGGAAAAGCAAGTATAATTCAAACTTATTGCAGTGTTTAAGTGATAAAGTCAATCAAAAAGGTCCACATTTAGCGAAAAAGTTTTGTTTCATAAAGGCAATGCACCAATTAACACATTCATTATCACCATGGCTAAAATCAATGAATTAAAGTGCAGCTTGGTTCCTCATGCACCCTATTTGCCAGATTTAGCCCCCTCTGATTATTATTTTCTGTTTTCAAACTTGAAGAAATGGCTTGATGTTAAAAGATTTACCAACAATGAAGAGGTGGAGTCTGCATTTGATGGTTATTTTGCAGAGCTCGGTTGTGACTAGAAACTGCATTTGATGGCTATTTTGCAGAGCTCGACAGTTGTCGCTATAAAGAGTATCAAAGCTATTGAGTATTGCTGGAAAAAGTGTATCGAGCTGAAAGGAGACTAAGTAGAGAAATGAAGATGTTTTTTCCCAGAATTTTTGTGCTTTCTTTGTTATGTCGGGTACTTCTGGGAGAGCCCTTGCACCATCACACAAGTTAGAAATTCGGTACAAACCAGTCCTGAATTAGATCATGTCCAGACTTGACAACATCAGCAACCCTTGAATGTACAGTGTCATTTTATGGTAAAGAACCATTACAGTTGTGCAACAAAGGGTCTGTCACCTTCCAAAGAATCAGAGCTGAAGTTGTATATTTCTTAAGTGGTCATTCATTTCAAACATGCTGTTCCGTTTGTGAAACAGGACACTGACTCTAGGTTAAAATCATGATGGTAAACAAGGACTGCACCCTATCATCTAACAGCATAATACTCCAGCATTATTTCAGCCTCCAATCCATAATATCTAGTTTTGGAAGGTAAGGGAATGCTATCAAGACATTTCATTATTAGTTAAAAGTCAAATCGCCAAGCTTCATTGGTTCCTTTCAAGTACTGGAGAATGTATCCTTCCACACTGAACAATAGAGACATCAAAATCTTTAATTGGTATTTTTGTGACTGAACCCCTTATTCATGGAGTGATTGAAAATGTGAGGTGCTTCTACAGTTCTAAACCAATAGCATTAGTAGATGTGGCTTAGGGTAATGCACTAAAAGAGCAATGTATAAAATACTGTACATATATAAAATAAAATTAAGTATGCAGGTACATTTCATTAGAACACTAACAATTTGTGTAATCTTTTCAAGATCTCGCTTTAGTGGTAGCAGAGGAAGACCTTCAGCGGAATCAGGAAATGAGTCAGCAGAAAAACCACAACAGCAGATATTGCGTCGAGTCAAAACATTGCTACCAAAGATTAGAACAAACTCTGGCCAGGCTTCAACAGAAGAAGAGCCTGGAAGCAAACTAGAACCTTTGTCTCCACCTCCTCCATATACTACCACTGTTGCCTCTACTTCTGCAGATCTGGAGATGACAGAATCACAAGGACAAGGTGAAATGTGATTCTAAAAATCAATTAACAAACCATAAGAGCTTTATGCATGAAGTCTGTTGCAACTTTAGGAGGAAATGGGTGAAATTTTATGTAAGCTAAAGCACGTGTCAACCTTAGAAGACAGTACACGTTAAATGGGGCACAATGTTGCAACATGTACCCAATGTATAGCTCGAAGTTGCGAATCTTGCTGTGTGACCCCAATGTGGCCGTAGTCCTGTACTTAGTCCTTCAATTGCTATTTGACGGGCACTTTTAACTTGGTATCCCTCTATGCGTTCGTCACTATATCGCCTGACACATCTGTATAAACAATTGATTTCCCCTGGTCCCTAAACCTTTTTATGTCTTTTAGATATCAATGTCCCCATCTGATAATATCATCTCTTTCTATTAATATCCACTTGTTACTCCTTTCATACCCCAAATCATGTAGAATCGACTCCGAGTGGCCCTTGAAAAAATGGTAGGGAATCATCACTGTTGACCCCTAACAAAATTACATTCAGCATGGGTGGAATATTTTCGAACAGGAAAGATTGATTAATTTGCTGCCTTCCGCTTTGCACTATCCCATCATATTGCATTACTTTGTTTTCCTGCCCTTTTTGCCTTCTTTTATGATAGTGTTCTTAGAGCTCCTTTCATTAGTTCCTGTTTAATCTTATACACTACTGCTTCTGAACACCTGGTAGTCTTAGCTGTTTCTTTCACTGCCTTAGTAATACTCATTTTACTTGAAAAACGCATTCATAATTATTTAGCATTCCTTACTTCTTAATTTACCAATATATGGTCTCTTCCTAGCTTAACCCTCCAGAACTACAAATATTTGTGGAAAATGTTAAATAAATAATGTAATAAGACTTCAAAGGTTCTACACAGTATAAACACACACACTTTAGGAACTGATGTTAACTTTTACTGCTATCTTCTGTGTCACGCCTAGTGCCTTTTACCTGAATAGGTGAATACCTTTTGTTTGCCTTACACAATGAAACCAAGAGGTTACAGGCTTCTGGTTTATTTTAAAAACTGTCTCTAATCCTCCTCAACATTTAGTCTCGCTTGGTCCCTGATGTAAACTCAATAATAAAAAAGTTCCCCACTGGTAAATTTTACAGTGCACAAATATAAAATTTTCTGAGAACATTTAATTTAAAAAATTGTAACACCTAACTGACCAAATATAGAGAATTCAAAGTAGACAGGTAGCAGCACTATAATTTACTTTAGTTAAGAAAAAACTTAGACATATTCTAGCACATAGTTTATTAGTGCATGATGAGCATAGAAACAGCAAATATCAAACTTTCACTAAAAAATACACTTTCAGTAGAAATTTGGGCCTACAAAACTGTATAATGACTCTAAAAAGGATATAATCTGATGCAGGAAAAAATTCTACATAGGATGATGTGTTCAAAGCTGAAAATTATAACAAATAAATATTTACACCATGCTATTGAGAATCTGGCAACAGCACGAGAGTACAAAAGGACAAAGTTAATGGCAACTTGTATGCGCTAGATAGAGACAGATCTATTCTATTTAACTCCATACTGTCATCTAAGGGTGAGACAGGCTATGGAAGCTTTGTTCTTGCTACATACATTTTTCATAGCATACTTAATAAAGCTGTCAAAGTTTCATTTTTCTGGGTTTAATAGTTTTTTAGTTATTCATGCTTTTTTAAAAAATATGCTTTTACATCTATCGTTCCATACAAATTTTGGCCAAAATATTTTTTAAAACCCTGCAGTTAATTGCATATAAAACTTCAGTATTAAGATTTATAATATTCGGCTTCTGAGCTAAAAGAATAATAATATACCAAAGATTAAACTTGTGAATTTGCAAAGCAGAACTCTGATAAATCAAATTTTGAAATCCATTAATAAAATAAATTAAGTCGGTTTTATTTAAGTAAAACTGAAGTGAGTAACCCTAGTATTTACTTTTGACTGTTAGCTACCTAAAATTACTGTTGTTATTCCTGGATTTAGTTGAGTTGAGTTGTTTAAATTTCATTAGAGTTCCTGCAATACTTGTTATTCATAATAATAGTAATAACACTTATAATTTTATAGTTATTGTTGGAGGTCTGAAGATTCAAATGGAGAACAACACTTACAAATGCCCAAAAGGTGGATGTGGTAAAAATTTCAGAAAAGAAAATCTCTTGCAGGTATGTCAACATTCTTTAATGCCAAACCGTATTCGTTAATGATCCAGTGTTAGATTTGATGACACACATCTCATTTTGTAGGAATCAAAATGATAGATTCAAGGAATGTTATGCCACTTGCTGAAATTTTGTTTTATTATTTTTGTTTTTTCAGATGCATATAAAGCATTACCACCCAGAATATAATAAATTTATGGGCTCAACTCCCAATGTAGCTGATTTAGCATATGCACGAACAATTGGTGAGTCTATTGAAGACTTGATGCCCAAACCAAGATTCAGTGGTGGCAGCACTGCCAGTGTAACCACCACACCTTTTGCTGAGAAACCAAATCGTATAGAACCTTCACGTAAAATCAAAACAGCAGGTGGAGTTTCAGGTGGAAGCAACAATAGCAACATGAATACTTTAGATACAACTTTCCTCAGTGAAAAGAGAAAGCTTGAACCAAAAGACAAGCAACCAAGTGCAGCAGTAGGAAAAAAACCAGCGAAAAGGTTGGTAACCTAGTCACTAAATATAGATACTTATCTTCTTATAAGATGATCTCACGTGTTACTCCAAAATGTTTAAAGTTAGTTTACAAAATAAAGATTGTTTCTACAGTTACAACAAATATTTTAGAGAATATAAGCTTCACTTATCTTAATACATGCTGCAAGTTCTTGAAATTAAAAGCAGATACATAATTTCACAATAGTTCTATTGCATCATCAGTAGTTATACTGGTTGCGATCATAACAAATCCTGTTATTGTTGTTTGCTAATGCTCTGTATATTGGATTTCATCCATTCCCCGTCTGACATCCCAGTAATAAGATGTTAATTGCATGTGAATTTTGGAATTTTTGGAATTGCTTGGCACATTATTATAACAAATCCTAAATCACTTCATATTTGTATGTTGTATTACTGAAAACAAAACAAATTTGTTAATAGAATCAATCAACGGTATTTCAAAACTCATTACATTATCCTTATTTTTAAAAATTAATCCTTTCTCAAATCATCAAATCTATAGTTCCATTTAATTGTCAGTTGGTTAGATGCTGGCCTACTGATACCAAAGCCGCGGGTTCAAATCCGACCCAGTCCAATGGTTTTTAGGTGTGCTTAAACGACTGCTCCATCTCAGTAGATTTACTGGCATGTAAAAGAACTCCTACAGGACGAAATTCCGGCACACTGGCGAGGCTGATGTGATCCTGGCGATTGACAGCATTGTTAAACAATAAAATAATTTTTTTAATGTTTTCCATTTAATTGTTTTAATAATTTAACCTCTGGATTTATTTCATGATTAAATGACCAAAAATAATCAGTTAACCCAATAGTGACTCTGGTGTTAGACTGCCTTTGTGGTTTACTAGGAGAAATACGAATCAGTTGGAGAATTTGATGTTATTCTGGCAGGTTGTCACAGTAGCTTAATGGTTAGAGCATCCGTTTGATAAGCATAGAGTCAGTTAAAATCCCAGCTGTGCCATTGAATTTTTCAGTTCCGATTCTACCTCTCAAACAATGCCCACACACAGCTTGTGTGTTTAAAAACACCAACAGTAAGTTTGTAGGCATAAATAAATAATAATACAAGCTAAATAAAGAAATAATGAAGCTATTAACAGTGTAGCAACAAGAATCTAAAGTAAAAACAAATTAGAAACTATTTAACTTGTTAGCACCAAACAACTTGGAATATTACTAAGATAAGTGAAGCTTTTAGTTTCTAATTTGTTTTTACTTTAGACAAATAATACAAGTATTAACTTGCAGAAAGTCAACTTGATTTTTAAACATATAATCCTGCATTGGATAGAGGGCATTGTGTACCATGTGTAACACAAGATATTTGGAATAGCTTTTGTGCTTACATAATTGCTGCACACCTTTTAATTGTTTTTACAACACTATTTCCCATTCAATAAAACAGGATGTGATGTTTAGTATTGAGAAGTGATGTAATCAACTTGTATCAAAACAAGATCTGATTTACTGATTGACTTGAAACTAGTAACTCCCATTGTAAGGTTGGCATTACTGTAAAGTAGTAGCAGTCAGATATTCTGGAGCTCTTGATTTGTCACCTTTTGCTTGGTTTATTGTAAAGTTATGACTTTGAATTCTTAAGAACAGTATTAAATTGTCCTTTATATAAGTCATAGTGATATTTAAAGCATAAATATTTGAAATTGCTGAAATGTCTTTTGTTATACTTGATGCTTTATTACTCTGTCTACTACATATAGTACTAGTGGTAACACTGCTGCTTACCAAGCGAGGGATCTGGGTTCAACTGAGATTTTCTCCCACTGGGATATCTGGTCCAGGGTGCACTCAGGCTTATTAGGTTTCTGAGGGGCAAATTGAGAAGCTACTTGATTGCAAAGTAGCGGCCTCTGGTCAAGAAGACTGCATAACCGGCCAGGAGGGACTGGGGCACTCACCACATCCCACCTCCAGTACTGCACCCCACTCATGGTGCCTGTGTGGGTAGAGGTGAGGGACGCAGCAGTCGGGCGGTAGACCTGGGTGCAGATGGGCTGTTGTGCCACAATAATACATATAGTAAGGAGGGAAAGTATAGTATTCTATCCAAAAATTTAATATCAAGGTTTCACCGAAGATACATGCTTCGAAACTCCCCGAATCCAAAAAGAGTATTTTTAGAAAAAGGTCCATGTGTACATGCATACTTGGTACTTAAATTTAGCATCTTTCAGCTTGTAACATGATTATTTTTAAGAAAATACCTCCAGCTCAAGACTACCCTTTACGTGGGACATTTTTCAAAAAGTTTGAGTTTATCAAAAATGGCTGTGACTTGCGTAACTTGTAATCTGTAAAGAGAAAAAATCTTACTACGAATAAAATGTAGATCTCATTAAAATACAATATTAGTGTCACTTCTTTTTTCGTTGTTTCTTCTTCTTCTTCTTCTTCTTCTTCTTCTTCTTCTTCTTCTTCTTCTTCTTCTTCTTCTTCTTCTTCTTCTTCTTTGTGGGGAGTCATTACTCATTTTTTTATCTTTTGGCTTGCAAAGAGAACAAAATTTCAAGGACATTACATAGTAACCAGCTTTAAAAGATTTGACTATTGCTTAAAGTTTAATGTATTCAGAAATTTGCCTTTCACCTCAACAAAATGAGTGAAAAGATATACATGCTTAGGCTTTCACGGCCGGTGCTAATACAACAGATGGTAGATTTCGGGCTTGTAGGCCATGGTCCAGTCAATGAATTTTCTGACATTTTGCCCAAGTTGTTAACCAGCAGAGGAGTCATTCTCTGAAGATGCCCAACACAGTCTTGGGCGAAACATCAGAAAATTCATCTACTGGAGCCCAAAATCTACCATCTATTGAATTTGTGCAGATGTTTGTCTTGATTAACATGAAGTAGATAGAGCAGCAAGTTTTTGTAAGAATAGTTTGTACAGCCATGGAAAAAAATGAACACATTAGGAGAGCAGAATATGTGTAAAAGTCCCATGTTGTGTTGCAGCGTGATTTACACAGGTCAATATTTCCAACATGCAGCTGAGTTTATTCAAAGTCTCTGTTCCATATATTATTGTCTGTTGGACACTTAAATGGGCTGTGTCTGACAGTTTGAAAAACTATCAATAAACTCAGTTGCATGTTGGAAATATCAACTTGTGCAAACCCCAACATGACGTGGAACTTAAAAGTGGAAGGTCTTTGGTTCAAGTCCCATCTGTGACATTGAATTTTTAAGTTCCAGTTCTACCTCTCAAACATTGCCCACACACGACTGTGTGTTTAAAAACACAACAGTAACTTTGTTGGCATAAATGAATAATAATTACCATCTGAAAGTTATTTAATCCTGGGGCATAAAGTACTTACAATAGTAAGTCACCATTGGGGTAATTTGTCTCTGATGTGAGACTACCTTTGTGGTTTACCAGGAGAAATACAAACTGGTTTGTTTGAATATGAAATAGAAAAAGCGGCTCTTATTCAACACGAAAAGTTGATCAGACTCCCATTCAATACATGGCACAAGAGAAATTTTACACATACACTAAAGACTCAGGAGAGCTTTCTTTCCAAAATTCAAGACATCAAGAAGAATGTATACCTTCCTAATTCAAAGGAAAATGTCATATCTAAAGTCAATCCGACACAAACATTAGACATCACATATTATTTACACCTGACAAGAAGTTAAGAAAAGTGATACTCCAACTAGTGTTCTAAAATTATTGGCATTAGAGACAATCCATACTAGATTTCCAGAACACGAATGGCTCCATATTTATACTGATGGATCATTTATATCAAACAAAGATGGAGCAGGTGCTGGAGTCACATGTCACCTCTTTTCCTATTACAAATCTTTAAGTTATGGAACTACAAACTTTGATGGAGAAATTGAAACAATTCGAATGGCCCTACAAAATCTTTTGTACAGAATTTCACATTTTCAGCAAGCAGTTATTCTCTCAGATTCCAGGGCAGCAACTATAGCAATTACTTCCAAGTTGTCACCAAAAAACCAAACAATTATAGAATGTTGGAATCTAACAGCACTTCAAAAACACCTAGTCTTCCAATAGATACCAGCTCACTGTGGACTGAGTGGTAATGAGAAAGCTGATTTTCTTGCAAAAAAGGGTACCTGCAATGTGCAGAAATCTATAGTTAATCTACCATTTTATGCAGCTAAAAGATTAGTCAACTCTGAATTCAAAAAAATTATTGAAAAATATTACTATGAAAAATCAAAAAATAAAAGATGGGAACTACCAAACATTCAAACAGTAATTCCTGAGTATCCTCGAAAAACAGCAGTTGCAACCTTCAGGTTGATTACAGGACATGATTGTCTGGCAAAACATTTAAACAGAATTGGGATATATTCTTCACCACTCTGTCCTCTATGTGATCTGCAAGAGGAAATGGATCGAGACCACCTTCAAATATGCCCGGCCGCTTCTAATGCCCCATCCATCAGTGAAAAATATTGGAGAGCATTCTGACTTCATTGTCAGAAATCCAGTACTAGCTAACAACAACAAACTGGTTTGAGAATTCAATGCCATTCTGGCAGATTGTCACAGTAGCTCAATGATTAGAGCAGCTGCCTGGTAAGTGGAAGGTCTGTGGTTCAAGTCCCAGCTGTGGCATTGAATTTTTAAGTTCCAGTTCTACCTCTCAAACATTGCCCACACACGGCTTGTGTGTTTAAAAACACCAACAGTAACTTTGTTGGCATAAATAAATAATAATTACCAACAGTAAGTTTGTTGGCATAAATAAATAATTGAACAAAGTGTTAAAACTTTGCACCCCTAATACTAAATATGTGCCCTTGGCCAAAAAATGTGGAGCTTACTGCAGATTTGTCTATTTGGTTAGCGTTTGAATTTCTGTTTATTTAGTCTGATTTTGTAGGCTTCTTTTAGTTTTTCCTACGTATACTTCATGGCAATCTCCGCTATCAATCTGGTAATCTTTGATTTTGTAATATTTATAATAGCATGATAATGAAGTAAGTTTCTGGAAACCGTTTATTGGATGCCACAATTTTATGTCACATTTTAGAAATAGTTTTTTGAATTTGTTATGAATTTTTGGGTGGTACTGAATTTACCATGTGTATCTTTTTAATGAGATATCTGTGCTGTTAAGAGAAGTGATGTCAAATTTGTCTTCAGTATTGTCTTTGTGTGTGTGCTGAATCCATTCTGTGTGGCTACATTCTGATTGTGTTTATTTCCTGATGTAACATGTTGATGTTGCACTAAGCATGTAGTTCTTATGTGTGTGTATACATTGATTTGGCATTTCAGGTCCTTTCATGAGAATGAAAATAGGATGCTGGGAGAGGAAAGTTTGTCTACCAGTGAGGAACCAAGGGAAGAAAAAGCCAGCAATACTGATACTAAAGAAGTTGCATCCACATCTCCAGAGATGCCTATTCCGGTTAAAGAGGAAAAGAAAGAACCACATACAATAAAAATTCTAATGCCAGTTGTCCGTCCCCCACCTCAGGAAACTTCACCAGCTGAACGGTAAAATAGCTTTTTAATCTGCAAATAGAAAGTAAATATTATATACTAGGCTTCACTTTTTTTAATTAAAATATGCAGGTGACCGCAGTTTCATGATTCTTCAATCATATCATCAGATCAAACACACAAACACCAAACACACATGTTGGCTGAGGTTTTTCACATCTTTATGCCAACTAGTCATTCGTCAATCTCCATCAATAGTTCTGTCTATAATAGCTTAATAATAAATATATAGAAACTATAAGCTTCACTTATCTTTAATATATGGTGCAAGTTGTCAAATAGTTAATCACTGACTTAAGTTTCACAAGACTTCCGTGGTATTTTCATGGTGTACAGTACATAATATACAATAATAACCATTTTCACCTGTATAGTAGTGCATTTGGCTTACTTCTTGACCCTTCTCTTTTTACTCTCAATTACCTCTCAGTTCTCCCATAGTCTATTTAAACACTTATCATATAAAGCTTCTTTCCCTTGAGGCTATTAGGATCACATATTTCAAATTATCCTGTAGGCTTATCTCAGGTTGAGATCTCCTCACAGTTGTTACAATATTGTGCAGCTGTAATATTATAGTGGAGGCCATTGTTTAAATTATTGTAATCCAATCAGGCCATGACCACCGTTCAAATCTCCCTAGTTACAGACAAATTTTCATGATTTGTAGGGGGATCAAATTAACACTCTTATAAATTGCAATCTGAGTTGCTAACCACTGTATATCAAGCTGTCGATACAGTTAGTAAATACAGTAGGTGAAATCTCAAAAATGTTTTAACTGTTAAAATTCTTGCATTTAATATTTTCCATCCTGTATTGCAGAATGAAATCCAAAGCACCTGTTGAAGAAGGTGAAGAATATGTAGACGTGATGGATGTAAACTCGAACAAGGCATCCACTTTACATCCTACCACTTCTGCAGTCCATGCTACAGCACAGTTACCAAATTTACCATCAACAATATCCACTCCAGCTGTAACTAAATCATCCAGACCAGTCAAGAAGCGGCATCTCTCTGATTTTCATTTTGAACCCATACACAAGAGACGTAAAATAGGTAAGTAAGAATGGTGCTTCCATACTGGCTAGCAGAAGAGTAACAACTGCTGATTTTCAATAAACAAAAACATTAAAATTAGTGGCAGTTACCTTTTTAATAAAATTATTTAACAGTACTATTTTACAGTAAAAAATTAACCAACAGTGATTGCTAGTGCTAGGATTGAATTCTTAAGCAAGTCACAATAGCATATCTTCAATAGATTATGTCCCATCTGACATATCTGATTAGAAACATGCCAATGATTATTCAGGAGGTCGCTAAAAATACAGAGTTATTTGCTGTTCATCTGTGAGAATAGATGTATAATGAGCACTCTTCCATAAAGTGTGCACAATAAGAAGCTACTATATTTACTTGAAAATAAGACCCTCTTTTTTTAACAGAATTATAGCCAAATAATTGGGAAGGTGTTACAAATGAGTATTTTGGAAAGTGAAAATCAGAAATGTATTACTGAACTATGAATTTAATACCTATGTGCTATTGTTACTCACATGCTACTCTGCATCCTGTCATTTGCATCATTTCACAGGTCACTACATAGCACTCCCTTCTCTTCCCTTCCCTTCCACCCACTCCGTCACTGTGCATCATCCACTGCAGCATGGCGTCCTTTCTTAGGGTCACGAAAAGATTGATTTCTTTTTTTCTTGGCTTTAAGTTTAGATATTTGATTTCTCCAGTAATGAACCATGCTTGGTTTTACCAAATACTCTCAACCCACTGCCCATCATTTTTTTTTTTCAGCAAATTCCAAAACGTAGAGTAAAACCTATAGTGAAGCTTTTTCGTGAATTCATGTTACCACCACTGAGAGGTAACAGAGAAACTCACTTTCAATAAAGTTGGTGCTATTGTAACCAAAGATCGTTTTACTAGTAAGAAGAAAGTAGGTAGAAGGGTTAAAGTTACTAATGAGTGAAAGTTAATGTCTAATTCTTTCAGTTGTTTCTTTGCAAACAAGTGAAAGTTTAAACTTGTTCTAGACAACCATCTGTATGTACAGTAACAAACAACAAATTCTGAACTGTTTTTGTAGGAATTATAGTCTGTCTCAAATTAATGTATCTAACATTTGCATACATACATTTTTACCTAAAATTCGTCTGCAAAACTTGGTGCATCTTTCAATCAGAAAGTTTTATTTTCGAGTAAATATGGTATTTGGTTGTCAAAATGGCTGGGACAGCAGAAACCTTTCTAGTTTGCAACCTATTGTAGTATTTTCACAAACATAAAAAATATATTCCTTTTTTCCAAAGTTGTAGATTCACAGAGATTTGAAACTATATAAAGCCTTAAAGCACTAAATAATGGCATAAAAGTGAAGAGGTTCAAATATCAGGTACTTTCATCTTTTGAAAATTTATTTTTCAGCACTTTATTGATTCCATATCAAGAGCTAAATAATTAATGTTAAAATATAATTTTAAAAATGTAATTTTCTTTGGAATCAAGCTCATTATCATTAGCACTGAAATCCCTGCAAATTAAAACAGATAAAATTATCTATGATTCTTTGTTTAGAGCACTTATTTATTTATATTACTTTTATTTTAATTAGTTTTAAACCATTTTCAGTAACTAAATAAGTTTTAAATGTGTTTTTGGATTCAGGATGTCTCAAAATGTGTATTTCTGATGAAATGTTTTAGTGGAATACAATACCTCCCCTACTTACTATACATAGTAGAGAAAGTAAAAATACCAAAGTCCTCTAAAATGGCATATGAAGACATCGTAGTACAAAAAGAAAAATATATGAATAACATTAATACTTTAATGAAAAGAGAAATTGTTTTCATTATTAGTAGGTCACAGATTTCGATAACATGTCCTCTTTTAGTAATTGCCTCATTGGCATTGCCAACATGTACTAAAATCTTGTCATGGGTTCCACGCATATTTATTAGGCCGTTCTTTTGTGTTTTATGCCATTTTTATATTTAGTAACTTCTTTTTGTTTTAAGTCATTATTTCATAATGTTGTCATTTTTTTCCTTTGCATGTTTATTCAGTCATTGCCTTGCATTTACATTGAGTATATGGTGCTATCAAAACCACACCAACAGCAGCTATGGAAATATTAACCAACCAATACCCCATTGCATAAGAAATAGAAAAAAACAGCTCTTATTCAACACTGACAGACTCCCATTCAGTACACGTACACTAATGACTCAGGAGGACTTTCTTTCCAAAATTCAAGTAATCAAAAAGAATGTAGACCTTCCTAATTCAAAGGAAAATTTCATGTATAAAGTCAATCCGACACAAACATTAGACATCACACATCACATATTATTTACATCTGACAGAAGAAGTTAAGAAAAGTGATATTCCAACTAGTATTCTAAAATTATTGGCATTAGAGACAATCCATACTTGATTTTTGGAACATGAATGGCTCCATATTTGTACTAATGAAGCAGGGGCTGGAGTCATGTACCACCTCTTTTCGTATTACAGATCTTTAGGTTATGGAGCTATAAACATCGATGGGGAAATTGAAGCAATTCAAATGGCCCTACAAAATCTTTTGTATAGAATTTCACATTTTCATCAAGCAGTTATTCTCTCAGATTCCAGGGCAGCAATTACAGTAATTACTTCCAAGTTGTCACCAAAAAACCAAATAATTACAGAATGTTGGAAAATCCTTACCCACCTAACAGCACTTCAAAAACACCTAGTCTTCTGATGGATACCAGCTCACTGTGGACTAAGTGGTAATGAGAAAGCTGATTTTCTTGCAAAACAGAGTACCAACAGTGTACATAAATCTATAGTTAACCTACCATTTTATGCAGCTAAAAGGTTAGTCAACTCTGAATTCAAAGAGATTATTGCAAAATATTACTATGAAAAATAAAACTAAGATAGGGAACTACAAAACATTCAAGCAGTAATTCCTGAGTAGCCTCGAAAAACTGCAGTTGCAAGCTTCAGGTTGATTGCAGGACATGACTGTCTGGCAAAATATTTTAATTGAAGTGAGATATATTCTTCACCATTCTGTCCTTTATGTGATCTGCAAGAGCAAATGGACCAAGACCACCTTCAAATACGCCCGACCACTTCTAGCGCTTCATCCATCAGTGAAAAATATTGGAGAGCAAGAGGACTAATGACTTCATTGTCAGAAATCCAGCATTAGCCAACAACAGCATTGAGTATATAAATAGTTTTGTATTATTGATATTTTGCATGAGGACAACTTTTCAAACATCAGAAATTTCATTATTCAACTGCAATGTAATTCTTCGGAAAACATTGCATTCCTATTTAATAGTTACTACAGAAACGTTGCTTGTAAATGGAGGGGTGACTGGACATTTATTTATTTCAATCACACAATATACATAGAGAAACAATGTTATTGTAGATCACATGAAAATCAAAAAGCATACAAATAGTTACAATAATATCAGTACAAAATAGTGATATTTACATAGTAGTAACAACAGTGATATTTGCAAGTGAGACAATACAATATAAAGTAAAGTTGGCATATTTAAGGAGAATTTGTGCTCTGAGAGGTAGAACTAGAACTTAAAAATTCAGTGCCACAACTGGGATTTGAACCACAGACCTTCTGCTTACCAGGCGGCTGCTCTAACCATTGAGTTATTGTGACAAACTGCCAGAATGGCTTTAAATTCTCAAACCAGTTCGTATTTTTCCTGGTAAACCACAAAGGCAGTCTCACATCAGAGACAATTACCCAATGGTGACTTACTATTGTAAATACTTTATGTCGCAGGATTAAATAACCTTCAGATGGTAATTATTATTTATTTATGTGTATGGGCAAAGTTTGAGAGTTAGAACTGGAACTTAGTTTGTTTTTGTCTACAGGTCTTAAACATAATGTATTTGTTTTATAAAAGGTACTCCAAAATTCACTTACATTATTTTGTTGATTAGTTTTCCTAAGCTACTGGTTATATTTGTACAGTGCAGGTTAAAACATTGAGCTATTTCTGTGGGATTCTCAAGTAGTTTCCCCCCAGAATTTGTATGTGCTATATCGAGTGAGTTTGTGGAATTTCCACTTAATTTATTAACTATGCCCCATGCTGCTTTGGCCTTGTTTTTAGAGTTAGCGATAATGTTATTGTTATAGAGCAGTTTTGCTTTTTAATATGTCCATATGTGACTGTTGTCAGGAGAATGCAAATCATTACTGTTAGGAATTCATATCCCACACTAATGATGATACTGGTCAGTTTCCATTTTTAAAATTAATAAATGCATTTAGTTAGATATTATTATTATTATTATTATTATTATTATTATTATTATTATTATTATTATTATTATTATTATTATTATTATTATTATTATTATTATTATTATTATTATTATTATTATTATCATTATCATTATCATTATTATCATTATTATTAATATATATATATATATATATATATATATATATATATATATAATATATTAATATATTAATAATAATAATAATATTAATAATAATAATAATAATAATAATAATAATAATAATAATAATAATAATAATAATAATAATAATAATAATAATAATAATAATAAAACAAAAAGACATTAGGATGTCCACCAACATGTAAATTTAATAAATTTAATACATTTGTGTATATTTGAATAAGCTAGTAACATTTGTCTTAACCAGTTTCAAGACCTTTTGCTCCCATTATCAGAAATGCCCGACTGGCTCCTGTGGATGCTGTCTGGTGTGTGGTTGTTTGAGATGACATCTGGCGGTGGAGTAATGAACTTCTATAATGGGTTTGGTGGCAATTCAAAATTCATTAAGCGGAGTTTGTTTTTTATGATTAGAATCTTCTCACAAGTATCCAACTCTGTAGCTTGCTTTGTGGCTTTTAAAAGTGTCATGTTTGTCTTGATATTGTGAATGGATATCCAAAAATGGTGTGCAACTGCAGATTTATCCATCTGTTTGTGTTTGATGCATTTTATGTGCCCTTTTAGTCTGGTTTCTAAATTCCTCTTAGTTTTTCTTATTTAAATTTGCTCATAATCTGGGCAACTAATTTGAGAGATTCCTGCTTTTTTGTTCTGTGGAATTTGGTTCTTTGACTTCTTGCATTATAATTACTGTATGCTAAAATTATTTTGTGGAGCCAAGTTGATGCTGTATTTTTTGAAGATATGGAATTTGTAATGTTTGCTTGGGTGAAAAGTGAATTTTTTGAAAATCATTTGTGTTTTTTGTGATCTCTTTCGTGTGTTTCTGTTTTTTGAATTTTGTTATTCTCTCGTTGATGGTTTGTTTGGCAAAGCCATTATCAATTGCACTTCTGATGATGGGAGCAAGTAGCTCTTGAAACCAGACAATACAATACATGTAAATGATGTTAAGTGTTTCAACACCAATTTAATTTTAAAATAATTTAAATTAAACCAATTTCAGCTTTTAAATCAGTTTTTGCAATTGTGTGTATTTTTCTTGTAAATTTTACTCCTTTTATAGATAATTTTCCAAACATTTTTATATCAAATTATTAGTATATTTCCCCTTATATTTTAGTACTGCAAGCTTATATTACAACTGTAATCTTTTCTGTTAGCAACAAAATTGGATGTGTCAGATGAAATTGATGTGATGGATGAAGGTGAAGCTTCTGCAGATACCACAAATACTACATCTGTCTCCACAATTACAACAAAAACCAACCCAACAACTTACCGCTACAGTAAGAAGAAAACCCCAGTGGTGCATCTGGAGAAACTCAACATTGTCACAGATAGTAATGGTAATGTAGCATATTTTAGAACTTAAACTATTTAAGAGAGGTTACCACAACTATTCCAAGGAGGTTAATAAGGTTTCCAAAGGTAGCAAGCATGTTTTCAAAATTTAGAATGGCGTAAGCAACTTTTTCCAAGAAGGGGACTCAAGAATTTAAAACATAACTGCTTTTCAGTCAAACTACAAATAAGTCTATTGTCTATTCATAGTGGTTTTATGATCCTGGTAATTTACAGCATTCTGCTCCAGAATGTTTCAGTAGACAAATAATTGGAACGACAAGTATTTGTTTGGTACTAAAGTAGCACCAGTTGTGTTGTGCACTTTTCTGGATGTTTGTTACTATTTAGGCATGAAACCATTTATTTTCAAGACAGTGAATTCTTAGAATTTTAAACATCTAATGATGGCTGACATCCATTTGTATAATTCACCATTCTTTAGCGTAGCCAAAATTAGTGCAACATTTCAAAATTATAGTAGTATGATACTATTTACAGTTGATAATTACTCAGTGAAATAAAAAATAAAACAAGAAATTGTGTAGACCAGCTATATTTTCTCATAAAAACTTTCTGACAATTTAATTTTGAATACAATTTGTTTAGTTCTCTTCCACAAGTGTGCTGCATTACTGATTCAAATAACTTAATGACAACTTGTGGAGGGGGATCTAGCACCTCAAACGAAAGGCAATCTTTTGTACCTGTGCTCCTGACAGGGCACCCCATGGGAGGATAATGGATCCTAAGGGCAGATGGAACGTTGCCACAATGGAGCAGATGGCAGGGTCCCTACATTTTCCCAGTTAGAAGCACCCTGGCTGAGTCTGGCATAGCTCCCCTTCCCCCATGGCTTGTAACATCCCATGTGGGGTCCAGAAACTTGTTGCTCGCCTTTCAATTCAAGGGATGAAATTTCCAGACTGTGTTTGTTTACCCTGCTGTGCTGCTGCCGCAATACTCACTGATGCTTCTGATGCTGAAAGAAGTCTAATTTATGTAAAAAATGGAGGGACAGGAAATTCGGAAGATGTGGAAATCCTTCCCAGCATTTGCCTGGCAACCCGGGGAAAGCTCAAAAAAAAAAAAAATATATGGGTCAGGAAAGTCACCCATGAGGATCGAATCTGCGACCTCCTGAATGAGGACCACAGATGTTACTGACAGAGCCATCCCACTTAGTATTTCAACAGTTAGTAGCACCTGGAAACAAATAACACAAATGAAAAATCACTCATTTAAAATCTATATTGAAAATATGTTTGGATTATAGCAACTAACACAAGAAAGTCTCAAGAATAACAATCACAGTATGTTAGAAATTACGAAGAGTTAACTGCTCCAAGTTAACTCTTTGCTAGCACAAGTCACGGCATATAATTTCTATAGATCCATTTTCATTTGAAGAAAAAAAAAATTGAAAGGCAGATGCAGTGATTGCTATATATACAGTTTATTTGCAGAAGACCTTAGTTATTATTTCAGGGTCAGGTGGACTGACATTTAAAATCTAGTGTGTTCATTTGTTTACAATTAGAGAATTTATTTTGTTTTCATTGCAAAGTATCATTAGGACTCCCAAAGATAAGTATTTCTAATATTGTAAATCATAGTTGTGGTTACCTCTAGAACATTTTCTGTAAGAAATTGGCAATCCAAACAGCTTCCCTGAGGAATTTTTTTTTTTTCTGTTAAATTTGCTAGAATTTTTTAGGCATACAGATACAGAAGAAGTATTTAAAATGAAATGCTTGGAGCTTAAACATGTTTGTTTCTAAAGTAAAACAGAGCACCCAAAGAAAGTAGTTTTTTGTATACATTTATACACATATCTTACACTTTTAAATCAGTATTATGATCTGTGAACACGATTAAGAAAACAGTGTTGGTCATCCCTTGCAGTTCAACATACAGTGCTTTTCCCTCACATTGCAGCCATTGCACAACAGAATCACGTCATCACATACATCTAAGACTGCCATCACCTGCACACAATCAATACATGGTCTAGTTTGTTTCATTTCTGTTGCATGTTTATCACTTAAATGGTGCTAATTGAGTGTTATCAGAGTCCAGTTGTTTTGTTCCTGCACATATAAATTTATGAATTTTAGGTGATACTTAAATTATGAAGTTTATTGATGATTGCACAGCTGCAAGACAATTACTCATTACAATAAAAAATTGTTATGCCCAACATATGGGACAACATATTTTTCTAGGAAAGTTTAGAAGGCAAGTTAAAACACAATTTTTGAAGATAAAGTAATTGATAAAGGATTATGGCCCTCATGAGCCCTTGATTCAATTTTAGTCTATGGGGGAACTTGAAAAATAAAGTGTAACTAACAAATCCTCATACATTGGAGAAACCAAAATAAAACATCAGGCAAGAAATTTGTTTAATTTTGGATATTAAACCCTCGAGTATGAATGCAAATTTCCTGAGAAGATGCCACAAATGTGAGGATAGAGGAGGACATTTCCAACATCTCTTACCATAAGGTACGTACTTATTATCATTGTAATTGTAACTATAACTAAAACTAAGAGAACAGGAGGGGGTTGAAAGAATATTATACTGCTTTCAGTGCTAGACCAAGCTGAAGTGGCTGGTTTGCGAACTGATGCTGTTGATGCAGTTTAAGGGAAAAGCACTGTAAATGTTATTGTAAACAGAAATGTTGCTTTGGCTTTATATGCTTCAAAACTTTAAACCTTATTAGGGATTTATCTCTCCAGAATTTTGAATTATGTCAGTAATCATCCCAAAGCATGCTCTGATCTGAATCTCACTAACGCTGCCTTATACTTCAAGCATTTCATCTAGACCTTATCATTTTCAGAATAATAAAATTTTAGCTGCTATTCCTTTCATATAAACAATTACGTTTATAATTTATGTTGTAATGGTAATTTGTAAGTTAGTAACTTTGTAATAAACTAGTTTGTCTTAGTGCCTTTTTCTCAACTTATATCTATTTATTAAGGCTAGTTTCTGGGAACTGCTTTTCTGTCATTAGCTTTGTGGTCCACTGGTATTCCCATGGATGCTTTTTTATGTTCTTGTTAATGAGATGAGTTCATCAGCGGTGGGAATTTCAAACTTCATAAGCTTTTCTTGATTTGTGGTGACAAAGATGTTCTTATGGTTAGTTCTACGGCAGTTCTTTACACTGTATAATCAGCACCAATCGATAAAGGGATTGTATTTATTTATGCCAACAAACTTACTGTTGGTGTTTTTAAACACACAAGCCGTGTGTGGGCAAAGTTTGAGAGGTAAAACTGGAAATTAAAAATTCAATGCCACAACTGGAATTTGAACCACAGACCTTCCGCTTACCGGGCGGCTGCTCTAACCACTGAGCTATTGTGACAAACTGCCAGAATGGCATTAAATTCTCAAACCAGTTCTTATTTCTCCTGGTAAAACACAAAGGCAGTCTCACATCAGAGACAATTACCCCAATGGTGACTTACTATTGTAAGTACTTTATGTCCCAGGATTAAATAACCTTCAGATAGTAATTATTATTTATTTATACCAACAAACTTACTGTTGGTGTTTTTAAACACACAAGCCGTGTGTGGGCAAAGTTTGAGAGGTAAAACTGGAAATTAAAAATTCAATGCCACAACTGGAATTTGAACCACAGACCTTCCGCTTACCGGGCGGCTGCTCTAACCACTGAGCTATTGTGACAAACTGCCAGAATGGCATTAAATTCTCAAACCAGTTCTTATTTCTCAAACTTTGCCCACACACGGCTTGTGTGTTTAAAAACACCAACAGTAAGTTTGTTGGCATAAATAAGCAATAATTACCATCTGAAGGTTATTTAATCCTGGGACATAAAGTACTTACAATAGTAAGCCACCATTGGGGTAATTGTCTCTGATGTGAGACTGCCTTTGTGGTTTACCAGGAGAAATACGAACTGGTTTGAGAATTTAATGCCATTCTGGCAGTTTGTCACAATAGCTCAGTGGTTAGAGCAGTCGCCCGGTAAGCGGAAGGTCTGTGGTTCAAATCCCAGTTGTGGCATTGAATTTTTAATTTCCAGTTTTACCTCTCAAAAGGGATTGATAGCTCACAGCAAGAGGCAACATTGCTACTTAGTTACCACATGGAGAGTATATTAGAATTATGTGTATAAAGACAGTTGGATTGCACTTGGAATGTAGAGCGGGTGTTATCTATATTCCTATTCGAAGACAGTAGTCTCTGTGCAAAGGATAGAACATGCAAGTATATATCAACGTAAAGATTTACGCTAACAAAAGAGACACCTCTGTGAAATATTGTAATGGGAAAATACCACTGATATCCAAAACACTTGCATCATAGCTGTTGTTGCTGGAATTCCCGTGGAAATGAATAGTTGTTCTACCCTTTCTTCCAAAACTCCTTCACTTTTCCATGTTGCACTTACTGCGCCCTTGATTTGAGTAACCACTTTTTCACAGTTTTCAGCTGCTATTAGAGCCTCTTCTGTAGCTTTATTATATGTGACACAGCGAAATCTTTGTTGTATCACCTTACATAGTTCTTTACTTCAGTCCAAATCAATTCAGTCAGGTTAAACTAGCAAAGGGAGAAATCAAACTATTTTGTGACAGCGCTGTGATGCAATACCATAATCCTGTGACATAGTTATATATTTATTCAAAGTGAAGACAAATTGCAAAATGCTCACAGCATACACACAGATAAACAGACTCAGACACATGTAAGTACAAAACAACTAATCACATAAATGCAATAATGTAAATGAACTTGTCGGCACACCGATAATCTCTAACTGATGCAAGCATTGCAACTGCAAGCTGGGACTACAGGAAGGCAATCTAAATATTGCAGCAAAAACAAGATGAGATGCACAGTTTATGTTACTGCTGAATTGCTCATCAGGCACATGCTAATCACGCATTAAATACTGGCAATACAGATTTCACGTCTACGATTCTACGAAAACATCTTAGCTCTAATTAGTTCTTTTCGTTGCTATGAGGACCGCTATGACATATCCATCCCCTCTTATTCACTTAGACGTTTTTGCCATGTGGTTAGGAACTGTCAATCCCCTTCTTGATTGGTGCCAAGTATAGTATTGAATCTCTTTCTGTCTACAGGAGGTCATAGTTTTTTTCAAAAAAGGCAAAGATTTCATAAATTAAATATTTGAATTCCAATATAACATTTGTTTTCAATAATTTATTGATTAATATAAAGAACTCGCTGAAAATAATTGCAATTTGGCTGTATTTTATACCAGGAGAGCAAAAACTTTTCAAATGGGTTGCATGGTGTTCTGCCCATGGGCATTCTTGACACTCATTTTCCATCTACCGCTGTCATAGAAAGGTATGGATGAAACCATCAACACTTTTAAAACTACTTTTAAAGGCTTTACTTACCAACTTTATGAAAGGAGATGCTGAAACTGGCTACCGTCATTGTCCATACAGTTGTGGCACCTCTTTAGGAAACTATCCATCACTTACACATTGAGAAATACTGGCAATTTCCTGGTGGATATTTTGTTTTAATTCTTCCATGGTGTGTGGGTTTGTTTGCACACTTTGTTTTAAGTTACTACCAATAATTGAAACACACTTTCAAAGCCTACGCCTACTCATGACACTTTCAATTGTTCTTGTCAAAAGTTTAGCCATAAGAGCTGTTGCAGAGTCTTGTTCAAAAAAGGCAAAAATCATTCTCCCTGTCTGTTAATTCTCTAAAAAAGGGTGCAAAATTGCATTCAGTATGTACGGGCGTCAACTCTTGACTCGAAAAAAATTGGCCCTGTAACTTGGAACCTAATATTGTTCATGAAGTACCCCTTCATGACGAAAAAATTGGTGTATGGTGTGCCTTTAGCAGATAACGGTTTCTCAGAACTCCAGTAAGTGATTTGTATCTCAGGGTTAACTTAAAACAAAGTATACAAGATAAATCCACACACCCTGGATGAATGAAAACAAAATATGTGCAGGAAATTCCAAGGATTTCTCAACATGAACTATGGCAAGTGATGGATAGCTTCCTAAAGAGGTGCCAAAAATGTATGGACAACAACGGAGGCGAAATTCAGCACCCTCTTTAATAAAGTTGGTAAGTAAAGCCTTTAAAAGTAATTTTAAAGATGTTGTATGGTTTCATCCATGCCTTTCTATGATACCAGCAGATGGCAACTAGTGCTGAGAATGCAGAGAGGCAAAACACTGTACAGCCAGTTATAAACTTTATGACAACTGGTCTGAAACAAGGTTGAAAACTACAATGATCATAAGATTTTGTTATACATGGTTATTATCTGCATGGTGGTTATTATCTGAACACTTGAGAATGTAAGACTTAAAGCTTTCACGGTGAGCATTATTAATCAAGGTTTCACAGGCCTTGATTAATAACACTTGAGAATGTCAAATTCAAGTCAATGGGTAAGTCTGCTGCAGATCATGGCTTTTAATTGTTAAATCAAAACATAAAACAGGAGTTAATATTAGTAAGATGTGTAAAGAAGCCATTAAAATAAGTGCTTGGAAGAATATCTTCATCATTAAGTGAAGAAAAGCTTATGAATTTTGAAATCCATGCCATTTATAAATCACCCAATTAATGTGATAAATAGAGGACAGCTGTAACGCCCAAGCAGGGCCAAACCATCCACAGGAACACCAGTCGACTACAAAAGTGACAATGGGTAAGATGTTTTCAGAAACTAATAAATAGATTTAAGTGGAGAAAAAAGGATTAAAAAGGCTGTCAGCTCATTCCAACATAGGTTGTTATGACTTTCTACTATATACAATATTTTTGTTTATTTACAGTTGCAATGGCATATTATACATCAGTAATATGCTATTTGTGTTAAAATATAATTGTTTTTCATCATTCTCAAACCAAAATTTGCAGCTCAATGTATCATGGGCTATTTAACGTAATTACTTCATGCTACCATTCTCCATGGTTATATTTCATTTACAAGTATTTTTTTGTCCAGTTCTAAGTGTTTGAACCAAATACTTCCCTTGTTAGGATTGCAAAAAGCAAGGTATTAAAACACATGAACCAAATAAAACTCTAAAGTTATGTTTAGGACTAGCTAAATTACATAACATCTTTAAGAGTCTAAAGAACAGTGTATGTACAGAAAACGAATTTAGTAAGATGCAAGGGTATCATGATTGTTTAACAAGGCCTTCGTAGCTTCCCCTTCTTTCCCTCTCTTTACCCCTCTCCAATGACGGCACTATTCATGCTACTGGCTGGACATAATTGTAACCAGTTTCATGTCAGCCTGAAGGAGAGTATTATTGATTTTTTTCTAGTCAGTAAAGCATTACCCCTCTCCGTATCCTTCTCCAATGACAGCACTATTTGCACTACATACCACTTATAATAAGTATTGATATTTTTCTAGTTGCTCAGTAAATCATCTCTCAACTGTTGATTCACAGCATGCCCTATAATCAGAAACTACACATGGCCAGATTATTGGTTTGTGGAAAGCTGGTGGCACAGTTCCGCAAATTTCAGAAATAATTATTATTTATTTATGCCAACAAACTTACTGTTGGTGTTTTTTAAACACACAAGCTGTGTGTAGGCAATGTTTGAGAGGTAGATGTCTCTGATATGAGACTGCATTTGTGGTTTACCAGGAGAAATACGAACTGGTTTGACAATTCAATGTCATTCTGGCAGGTTGTCACAGTAGCTTAATGGTTAGAGCACCTGCCTAGTAAGTGGAGGGTGTGTGGTTCAAATTCCAGTTGTGGCATTGAATTTTTAAGTTCATTACACCTCTCAAATTTTAGAAACTTTGCAAATTTATAGAAATGTAATTAAATTTTAATGCCATCCACGAAAGGCAGTTAATTGCATTCACATTAGAACACCTTTTATTCGAAAGCAAAAACTGTATTATAATATAATGTAATAGACAAACATATTTAAAGCTATTTTGATAGGAATTTTGATTCCAGTGTAAATATAGGGAGAGTTAGTAGGAGGATTAAACATTTTTATATTTTTCAAATATGCCTGACCACTTCTAGCACCCCATCTATCTGTGAAAAGTATTGGAGAACAAGAGGATTAATGACTTCATTGTCAGAAATGCAGCATTAGTTAATAACAACATATTTTTCAATGTACTATTGCATTATGTTTACTGTAAAGGTTTACATGTTCATGATTCTAAGGGCAAATTTGATAATAGAATCGTTTAACCCAATATATGCTGCTTATTTCAAGCAACATTTGCAACCTTTTTTCAGTAATAGGCATTAAAAATTTGGAGATAAATCTAAAGAAAATGAAAATGTTTTTCTATGAGGCAAGGTTTATCTACCCTGCCCCTCCCCCACTTTCACTTGTCCTTATTACAGCACTGGACCTCTAGCCCTGTACTGCAACTGTCAAGCAGTATCATTGGCTAGTAATCACCCCTCACCCTTTGTGAAACCCTGCAAGACAATAAAAAACTGAAAGATGGTCCCAAACAATGTATATTACTAAATTTGTTTTGTGTACACATGTAGATTTATAATAAATATTCAGTTTTTTAGCAATTTGTTTTAAGAAGAGTGCACCTCCAACTAGAGTTTGACCATTGACAGAATGAATAAGTGAGCATCTTAAATATTTTTTCAGTCAAAGAATTTCACAGTGCACGCCCCAAGCCTAATGCCATGGTTCAGAAGATAATTCATTTTCCCATGCAGACCCTCTTTCATATTCTCATGTAGACACTCCTTCATATTTACCTGAGGAGAAAGTGTAACATGAATCGCTACTATTTTAAATAAATATTAAATACACTAACAAAGTGCAATACTTTGTGGGAGGAAAACTAACAAACATAAACCTAAAATATGCTTAGAAAACCTAACACTTTTGAATTACAAAGCTGAATAGCTGAGTTAACATCTTATAAAGCCAGAGTAGCAGATCAATAGTTTACCAAATAATAGCACCTACTTTTTATGTTTTAAAATATATGAGAATATAATACATCTAACGTTTAAAATATATTCTTTTCCTGTAACTTTTATATTATTCAGTTTTGTAAATACATAAAAATTTAAGCTAGTGGCAGTGAACCAAGACAATATAATAAAAACGTACATTTATCTGTTTCAAAATATAAATTCAAATGCAAAAGAAGTGTTTTGCAATCATCAATTGCATCTTCAGCTTCCTTTTTCTTGTTGATTCTTTTTATTTCCATCATTGCAGTTGCTGCCACTGCATAATGTATTGTTTGCTATTGTATTGCCATTCTAAAAAAGAAATTTGTTGACAGAATCAATTAGAAGTATTTCAAAATTCCTTATGCAATATCTGTTCTTCAGAATAAATATTTTGTCCCATACCTTATAACTGTGGTTCCATTTAAATGATTTAATAGTTTACCTCTTCTTCATCACCATTATCATTATTATCATCAGTATCATAAGATATAGTTTGAGGATATAACCTTACTGTATTGTCAACATGTGCATAGCAGTCAGTAATGTTTTTAGAAAATATTGATGCTTCACCCAACATGCCCACTGTTTTATGCTGCATTAGCAAGGATGCAATATGCAGAAACCATTCATAATATATCTTAACATAGCATAAACATGTTGTTGTTGTTAGCTAATGCTGGATTTCTGACAATGAAGTCATTAATCCTCTTGCTCTACAATATTTTTCACTCATAGAGCAATAGCAGAATAGTAACCACTTTTAAACATAATGTATAAATAAGTAAATTAATACATTTTGTAGGTGGAGACCAGAAAAGTGTGACAGATTAATGAGAAAACGTACGAGTATAATCAAAAACTCTATGATGAATTAAATATTTCTGGACAATTTCAGTGCCTAAAAAGTTAAGTGTATATCAGCAAAAATGTAGAATTGCATAATGTATAAATGAGCTTCAGTTGTCCAGTGGAATCCTGATAACTTGACCTATTGTGGATTGACAGGCTGTCAAGTTACCAAAATGTCGGGTTTTACAGAATAAGTGGTCTGTTATGCACAATTCATAACATAATACTGCAAATGACATAAATATGCATTGCACCACAATATAGGAAACGAAAGTATAATGTATTCTAAAATTTACTACACATTAATATGTTCCCCTTTGCCCGGTCTCTTTAACACATCCCAATTTAATTTTCATTGTCATGTTAACTTGTCTTTTCTTCTCCTTCAACATTTTCACTGGCACAAACAACTCACCACAAGAGCAACAGTAAGCCTGAAATCTTGGAAGCTGCATTGTAAGCAGAAGTACGTATGTAACTTACCACATATAGGGGTACTTTTAGACATGGCAAATGACCTTGCTATAGGAGTTTTCACATCATAAAGGCACAATGGCTCTAATGGAGAATCTGCAGCATGTTCTGCCGCTGCAATTGGCACTTTCGATCACAACCAGGTTGTTTATTATTATTATTATTATTATTATTATTATTATTATTATTATTATTATTATTATTATTATTATTATTATTATTATTATTATCATCATCATCATCATCATCATCATCATCATCATCATCATCATCATCATCATCATCATCATTAATATTATTATTATTGTTGTTATGTGTTTAGATATATTGATATAATCTAAATTCTAACGTGGCCTATGAAAGCAAGCAAATAATCCAGACTTTCTTTCATTGCAATTATTTTGGTTTAAAACCATGTTTTAACGTTCAGAACGAGAAAGAGGTTATAAATCTGCTTTCAACAAAATTTTAGATTTTATTTTAAAAAATGTACAATTATATAAAAGATTTTTCATGCATAAAATTGCATTCTTCGACAAATTTCATACCGAAATGCACATTCATACTTTATCATAGTCACATTTGAAAAAAATACATTTGGCAATGGCACACTTGATTTTTCTGTGAGAAAAGCACGGTCCATAAAAGCCCTTTGTGCCTTCATGACGTGAAAATTCTTATAGGATCTGTGCAAGTGAATCATGCAAATAGATGACAGGGGTAACGCCTCAGTTTCCTTCCTTGAAATAAACAGGATGCTAATAATGCAAGATAGCACTGTGCATGCATGGTCTGCAATGCTTATGTACTACACAGAAGTCAGAAAGATAACCTAACACCCCTATGGTCTTATAAATACAGAAGTGAGCTCAATCATAAACCACTGCACAATTTGTCAACTCTAAAAAATACTTTTGTACTGGGTAAACCAATAAATCTTCAAACCTTCCTAACAAGTGTTTGTGCTATTTATCCACATCATTAATAACAAGCTTTTGGGTTTGTGACAATGGTCTTCGGGCTACATATATTCTGACTAGATATTCAAGGTAAGCACATGGCCAGTCCTTTTGCCACTGTGAGGGAGAATGTGATAGGTTGTATACGGATACTATTTAAAATTTACCTAGACTATTCATACAGTATAGTAGATAATAACAATTCTTGCAGTTTAACGATAAAAAAAATTAAAATAAAAAAGGTTGCTCAGTTATATAGAATGTCAAGTTCTCGAGTTATCAGGATTCTACTGTATATGCAATCCCCAGGTTCCCTGCTTTTGAGGTTTATGCCACAAACCACCACTCAACTATTCTGCTTCATGCTTCAAAAGCATCTATTTTTCTAATAACGTTATATTCATGTTGCTGTTCTGCATATTTTTGGCACTGCATCCCCACCATAATGAATAATACTTTACTACATTTACATATTTCTTTGAAACAATAGCCTATGAGTTTCCATTCCTTGTCAGCATAGATATTAATGGAACATTGACATGGAAAAATTAAGCATAAAATTTGTTATGCGAACCAAGGCAACAGGTTTGGGCACACATGGTCTGTTGATATAGAAAATACTCAAGCTGCTCATCTATTCTCTCCCCTGCTATACATTTGACCATTGTAATGAAGGTAATGAATATTGTCAACTGCCATATTTGACTTGTTTGCATCCATTTTACCTGTTATATTTTTGGAATTCTTTTTTCAGGGAGTTAAATATTTTAGATAGCAGAATCAAATATATGCAACTAAATCTGTTCTTTTCATTAACATTTCCATTGGCCTCTTTTTCGACCGTAGTGGACAAAGAAATTTTTTGTTCATAAATTTGAAAAAGTACCTGTCCTTAAACACACATGCATCAAGCAGGAGGAAGAGGTTACAAAAGTGGTAATCCTTTGGTGGCAAAGATCTTATTCCCTATGCATATAGTAATTTATCAGCTCATCTTTTGCCATTTCTAATTTTGCCTTGCGCTGGCTTTTATGCTATTAGACATTACTCTGCTTGGGTTTGGCTCGTTTGGATAGTCATAAGTTGTAATAGCATGTAAGTTTGTTTCACATACTCTTAACTGCATAGAAAGCAATTCTTATAACAAACCTTAAATTGTTTTTATTTTATATTTTGTTTAACATGTCTGCATGCATGCTTAATCTAGAAATGTTTGCACAATATACCTGTGTATCATAAGAATTTTATCCTTAATTATTCTGCACAAGAAAGCTTGCACTTTTTTTTTTCTTTTTTATTGTTAGGCCATATGCAATTGATATTCTTCATTCATACTTATTGGTAAGTAATTTAACTCCATTTGCTAGAGTGATAATATAACGCCTTTCGTGTCAAAAATAAACTGCTTTTATACAATCGGGAGCCACGAAAAACATGAATAATTTCATAGGAAAATTACATGAAAATGTAACCCTGATTGGGTTAAAAACCACATATTTCCATAGCAGTAAATATTATGTGGGTATTTATTTTACATATACTTAAAAACCTATAAAATAAATACAGCATAATGGACAAATTATGTTGCATATTTGCACAAATTTATTTTGCTGTAATCATGCCATTCCTTTCAAACTCCTCTTGACATTTGGAGATATTTACAGCTTTCCACACATTGAAACTATTCAGTACTGAGCATAGCTGAGCTTATAAGGATGGCTTGTTTTCAACTCAGATAAATGAAGCAACTAGTACAAAGAATAAAATACATGCAATGAAAATGTAATTCTATTCCTTTTGCTCAAACACCTAAAGATGTGCATCAACCTTTTTTGTATTACACACATTGTATGTTTTTCATAGCACTGCACACATTGCCATGAATTTCCTTATCAAATTTGCACTATGTCAGTCCTCCGATAGCTTTGAAAGTAGTGCAAACACACACTAACCACTGCTTGGAATATCCTATGACATCAGCACACATCGGAAAATTATTTATTTATGCCAACAAATTTACTGCTGGTGTTTTTAAACACACAAGCAATATTTGAGACATAGAATCAGAGTAAGTTTGTTGGCATAAGTAAATAATAATTACCATCTAAAGGTTATTTAATCCCGGGACATAAAGTACTTAGGACTGTAAGTTGCCCTTGGGGTATTTACCTCTGATGTGAGATTCCCTTTGTGGTCCACCAGTGAAAATACGAATCTACGAATCGGCTGGAGAATTCAATGTCATACTGGCAAGTTTCCACAGTAGTTCAGTGGTTAGAGCAGAAATGCGTGAAGCAGAAGGTTTAAATCCCGGCTGTGACTTTGAATTTTTTAGTTCCAATTCTACCTCTCAAACCATGCAGCAAAAATCTGATGTGTTGCACTCACATGACTTTCTCTACTCTTGTACTAACTATTCTTACAAACTCTTTGTGTTGACATAAACATTTGTACAAATTATCTTATTGTGTATTTCCTTGTATGTGTTAGAGGTGTATTAATATAGAGTAGGCTTTGAGCGATGGTCAAAGAGATCCCGTTCTCTTTGCATGCTTAACATACAAAAAAATGAACAACGATGTTCCATTTCACATGTTCAGTTTTCTGAAACTGGCTCAAATAACAAGGAATATCTCTGAAACAGTACAGTCTAGAAAAAATGTATTTAGACATAAATTGTGTGTTTTAGCAAGACCTACATTTTTTGCATAGTAAGATTTTGTCTATCTCTTACGGTTTACGAGTTATTCAAAAGTCATCCAGAGTAAACAGGACTACATAGGCTATAGCCAGAAAATTCAAAATATACGTTTCATTTGTCATACAAATATCTTAAACGTATGACATTTTAATCAAAATTGTTAGAGCCATTTTCAAGAAATTCAAAATTTTCCATGTAAAGGGGGGTTTAGGGTGGGGCTATTTTCTTCAAAATCTTCGTGTTGCATCCTTGAAAGACATTAAACTTAAATACCAACTTTGGTTTTTAACTGACTTTTCGTTTTTGAGTTATGCTGTGCACAGACACACACACATACACACGGACCTTTTTCTAAAAATGCTTTTTTTTTTTCTCAGGGGGTCTCAAAACATATTTCCGGTGAAATCTCGACATCAAATTTTTTGGTGGAATACAATACTTCCCCTACTTTACCAGTAGAGAAAGTAAAAAAGTCGCAGCTTAGAACATTCATCTCAGAATTGTCAACTTCCGTTCTTCCAGTTGATTGAAATGCTTTCACATGTGTTTTGTTGGATGTAAAGGATGTATTTCTGTCATGAGTCGAAACCGTCAGATGCAAACAGGCTTTAAGGACACCATTGAGGCAATCTTTGCATTGCTCACAATAAATGTTTGAGGCGGGGTTTTATTAAATAAGTATTTACCTAGCAGCAGGAATATAGCAGCAGGAGTAATGTTTTTACTAAAAGGTGGAAAGTTTGTTATAGTAGACGCTACTCTTATTTTCAGGGTCGATGGTTAAAGAATGGAATGCACAAACCAACGTTCTTTTATCACAAACACATTTATTCGTTATTTACACTTTTTATCACAATTTCAGTTAGTTAACAACTTTTAAAATTCGATAGCGTCTACGCTGGTTAAAAGTTTGGGTGTAATTTACATGTTCACACGCCATCAGCAAAAATACACTTCCTTTCACTCTGAGCTCACAGACGCCAATGAAAAAAGTCCGAGCGTCCCTATGACGCAACACCGCCATTCTTATGTATTCATCCGCGCAACAATTCTCATTGGTTGAACTCAAAGTGACGAGAAGACATTAGATCTTGAATATCAAAAAGAAATAAGTCCCTGATACACCCAAATTAAAAGAATTAAAAATTTACACACTCTTACAAAAATATTTACATGAACAATTTTCTATTAGTCAATATTCTGTCTCATGTTTATTTTAGTTTTTGTGCAATAAAAATTTATAACATCTTACATTTGCAGTGCTCCCTGATAGACTGTACCCAGAAATAGAAATTTCTCCCAAAATAATAGGGAGAGAAATACAAGCCCCCATTTTCAATTGCTGTTATAAAGCTACTGTGGCACCCTGGGAAGTTCTGCTAGCACATTCTCTGTGTGGTGTCATTATTCAATGACATCCATACATCCACTTTGCACAACATATAATTTGCTAGTTGTAGAACACGGGGAAACTTACTTTATGGATGCACCTTGTATTTAACTTAATTTTCATTTTTGAATTATTCTCCTCACCAGAGTTGCCAGGTCTACTGACTCTGCAGAAGATCTGCTTTTTTGCAAATCTACTGATCTACTGCTAAAAACTGAAGGCACTTCAAAATCTCCTACTTTTTATGTATTTTCCATTTTAAACACTATTTTCCTTAACATTATATAATTCACTCTTCCGAAAAAGATTCTCAGGCAAGACAGTTCCTTTGTGTATAAAAACAAAAGATGAATATAATCACCTCTATTCATAAACAGCATATTACATATATTGTTTATGCATTGCGAACTATCCTTGACTGCTAGCGCCCCATCCATCAGTGAAAAATATTGGAGAGCAAGAGGATTAATGACTTCATTGTCAGAAATCCAGCATTAGCTAACAACAACAACAACATTAAACCTAAACATTTGAATTCCACTGAAATAGTTAAAGTTGAATACGCAGATCCAAAAGTATTTCTTCCTATGGAAAACATGTATTTTGGTGCCAAAGTTCAAATGTCTTTGGCAAATCATCCCTGCCCGACAAATATGTACAAGTTTTCAAGTTAGGCTGTGTTGAATTTTACGTTGAGTCATTTTGCAACATATTAAGTCGTTTTTCATGAAGTGATCCTCTTCTTACAATGTTGGAAGCATTAGAACCAGCTAAAATCCAAACAGTTTAGTCAATTGCACCACTTGCTTCTGGGTTTCCTAATTTGGTGAAAGCATAAGAAATCCAACAAATAGACACAGAATGGAAGCTATTGTACAGTACTGACATTGCATGTGCCAGTAACACTACAGCACAATATTTATTACTGTTGTTGTTTTTGCCATAAATATGTATACACTAAACAAAATGCCGGTTAAAAAAATCTGTTTTCTCGTGCTTTTTTCAAATCAAATCGTTTGCTTTTACTTTGGCAGACCGGGCAACACTGCTCCTCACAGACACATACTGTTACGTTTATCAGTTATGCAAAAGCCATTCAGAATGAAGAGGAATGAAGGAGCAGAAGCTCTATCCAAAAATTCACGGTATACATTTAATTTGTCATAAAAATATCTTAAATCTTATCTGGATAACTCACCCTAACCAACATTCAAACTTGGGACTATTTGAATGTGAGGCAGATACACTTATCCCCACAGTACAGAGGCAGGCTTGTTTCTGTTGATTAACATGAAGTAAATAAAACAAAAAGAGTAAGAAGAGTTTGTACAAGAGCAGAGAAAGTTATGTGAGTGAAATACATCAGATTCTTTTAACCTTTCTTCTCTCTCTCTCTCTCTCTCTTTCTCTCTCTCTCTTTCTCTCTCTCTTTCTCTCTCTCTCTTTCTCTCTCTCTCTCTCTCTTTCTCTCTCTCTCTCTCTTTCTCTCTCTCTCTCTCTCTCTCTTTCTCTCTGCTAATTTTGTTAAAAGGAGATTTCATAATTTATTAAAATTAGTGTGTTACACTTCAGATGACTTGCAAAATTTTGGTTTACAATATTAATGAAACAAAATAAAGTTATAAAGGAAAATTTTACTTCTATATTTCAAATGTAATGAAATAATGTGGTCCTCTGCAGTTTCTACTACTATAAAAAAATCTTAGTTAATTCTTTTTCATCTGATTACCCTCTCTGTATGGAGGTCTGACACCCCCTAGGACTTACAAGCCAGTGCCTAGGGTCAGATGCCTGTCGGGGAGTAGATGAACCTATGGACCAGATAGAGTGAATACCTGGGAGTGGCTGGTAGGCCCAGTACCAGGTATGAGAGTGAAGAGGAGGATGATATGAAATGCAGCCGAAATGGACGGAGGGAAAGGTGATTGTGGCGCAGTTGGTGGAATGAATGGTGAGGAAACCAGAGAACCCAGAGAAAACCTGCCCAGATGCCACTTCTTCCACCATGAATACCACATTCATGTCTCTGGGATCGAATCCTGGCCTCCATGGTGATGGGCGAATGGCCTAACCAGTCAACTGCAGTGTTGCCTCCTAATTAACTCTTAACAATTTTAATTGCAAGAATTTTTAGGAAAATGCTCCTTTTGGGAATGTTTCCAAAAATTTACCCTTCACTAATCAATCATTATATACAAATTAATCCTTTGACTACAAAATAAGCAACTGAATGGAACATGTGATAATATGCAAAGATAAAGCTAATGCTGCTTATATTCCCATAAGTACAAAATACTTTGTGCCCGCACTTTGAATGATTCGTGCTTAGCTTCATATTCAGCATTATTTATGCATAGACTTTGTAATTAAAAGTGTGTGGAAAGTATATGACTTCATGGTTAGTAACATATACTTTTGTATCTTGCTTATTATTGCTTATTATTACAGAGAATTTTAAGAATCCGTTATTTTGAAACTAAAAAAAGATATATATGTAAAGCTCACTGTATAAGGTGTCATAACATTTTCTCACATCTAAAAATGTAGAACATGTATAGTGGTGTAATTAATGACCAGCTAGAAGGGGAGGAATAACAAAGAAATCAAAGTAACTTTTAAGAAAGTGTGCAAATTATAACACATGTTACGTTAAACATCTTAGAAATGTATGATTGCAGAATATCATTAAAGCATATGTTTTTAATAATGTATGCATGTAATTATGAATTTAAAAAATAGCTGTGTCTTTCTTTGGTTCCCTTTGCCCATGGGATCATGGGTGTAGGTCGTGTCATTTTGTCTTCCATGAAGGTGCAGGGCCAACGCAAGTTGAATAAGAATACAGGTATCAGCTTTATTTATTATTTTCCTTTATGCATGCATTTATTTTCAAAAATAAAACAGCATATCGTAGTCTTTCTTATGATCAAAATTGCTGCCAGAAACTTTCTTTTGACCTACCTGCAAGCTCCCCATGATTACCACATATGTACACCACCATTACCTCACTTTTCCTCTCCATTTTCCTCTTACAGTACACGGCCAATTTTGCAATATTAAATCAAATTAAATGTGAGAACCATTTCCAAGGTCTTTAAAGTGTAATACCAAAATTTTACAGAAGTTACATCAAAGCCTGGAATTTGTAGCTGCATTAAATAAGTGTATTTTGAATAAAGTGAAACCATCATAAAACCTAAGCATTAAAACTTGTTTCATGGTAATATAAAGTTTGTTTCTCCAACATTTTAAATGTTTAATTACTGTTCATGTTAAGAAAGTGGAGCAATTAGTTGTAATAATTACAGTAAACTGCAGTATGTTGATGAGAACAAGTTCCTTTATAATGTAAAGTGGCTTAAAAAGTTTTTTGGCTCGTGTAATTGAAATTGAAACTTCAGAGGGATCCAAAATTATGTACTCACTCTTTGATAATCAGTATCTTGTAAACAAAAAGATATAGACTTTCAATTCTTGTGCATTAATGTAGTTTAATGCTTTCTCTATCAGTCATTTTGTGTGTTCAAAGTGACCATCTTCAGCTGCTCTATGGTGTCAATGGTGCTCAACTGCTGAGCAAACTAAATCTGAACTTCTGTGGGGGATCTTGAAGAATGAAGTTTGTGGGCAAAAGCCAGCTGCACTAGATGTGCTACACGAATCCAAATATTGTGCTCAGATGTCACACCAGACAAACTAGTATCTCTAGTTTACTCAGCATTTGATAACCATGGATGCTGTAGATAATAGTTCAAGAGCTCATGACTGCCAGACATTCCTTATTTTACAAAAACTGAAAGTTTCTCAGCACATTCCCCACACAGGTAGGAACAATGGGGTTACTATGAAGTTTGGATCGTTGTGGCTTTGGCAGGTAACAGGTAGCAAAGGTATATAAAAGAGCAGCCTAAAATCATCGAAGTATAAAGCCTAATTTTCTTATATTTTCTTTAGGATAACATTATAAATCATGTCATACATTGCCAGACACTTAGTATTATGGCAACCCCTCACCGAACACCCTTAAACTTTAATAAACTTACATTATAGTATAAAAGCTGAGTTTTATATATGTTCCTTGGCTGACTGTTGGCAGAAGTTTCCGTAATAGCCGGACAGTTTTGACAGTTCTAACACCTGACCAGACAAACTTAAAGGGTAGCTGTAGGTGCAAGCACGAGGCAATATACAGTTTGATCTCTAGCTCATGATCCCTGGGAGGAATGCAGCGAGATAGTACATCAGTAAACAATTCTGATATCTCAAGCAGCAGTCCTGCTTTTAATCGCACTTGCTATAATGTTGCCAACCTTGGAATGTGTATTTACACTAGATCAAAGCACAGAAGTCACTCAAAGTAGCAGAACTTAAATGTTATTTTTAGTTCATGCAGTAAATTTAGCTTATAAAGCATAAACAATAATTTCAACTACTCCGTCTTTCTCCCACTGATCATTTTCTACTTTTTCTATATGTTTACAAAAACCCTGCCAGGCTCTTTTGGTTACAAGTGATATACCTTTGAGCGTAATATCGCACAATTCCTGTAAGGAAAAGTCACCTATTGCATTTATTTAACTATTTGCTTTACCTTGGTCCAAGCTAGTTCTATGGAATTGAGATCACACAGGTATGGGGACAAGCAAACGACAGTGTGGCTCAATGAAACCAAAAATGTGTCTGCTTTGGAAATCTGTTTAGATTTGATTCTATCATCCTGTAAAAATCATTTTACACATGGAACTGTCACTCTGAAACCCTTTGTTCTACAACCGCAATATCATAGCAGATTTCACAGCACTCCTAGGTGGGGATTTATCTTCTTATACACTCCTCTTTTCTTTAGTTCCAAGATAACGCTAGTGACTCATCCAATTTTTAACTGAAATTAGGAGATATAAGCATATCAGCAAGCAAGTATAGTGGGAATAACATTGGAGGTAAGTTGGCAACCTAACCAGCTGCAGCATTATCTACAATGTTTACAAAACTCGGGTTACACTATCGTGGAGTACCTCTCTTGTCCCCTAAGACCACGAGCTGATGAACAGACTACATCCATGCTGATGCGAGTGAGATAGTGATCTTTTACTGTTCATTCTTAGTTTACTCAGTATGTTTTGTTACACGTACAGTGTACGTTTTACTATTTGTTTATGCAGTTTGTAAAATAAATGTGATCCAGTTTTAATTATCATGGGAGACATTTTAATTTGTCTATTAGATATGTTTAGTTCTTCCAGGCTTGTAGGCCGTGGTCTAGAAGGCATTATAGATACCAACATTTTGCCAAGTCCTGCACTTGGTATCAACAGGGTAACACGATCATATCTAATAGTCAAGAACCGGCTGTGAAAGCCTAAGTTTATACATTTTAATTTGTGTTTTTTGTAAGAGTGACGAAGTGGCAAAGTAATGTTTTCTGAAGAGACATTGAAAAAATGTCCAACAATGTGAATCTGCACAGTTGTAGTACACCATGAATAGAGATGATCAAGCGATTTCATGAAAGAACTGAAAAATTCAAATTTTAAAGAGGCTCTTGTTGATTTTTTCATCTTACATTGGGCCACTTATGAAATGGTGTCATTTATTGGTAACAAAATCGTTCACATAAAGTTTAGGAAGTGTAATTCTTTTGCTGTTAATGGTTTCAACAACATAGTATCAAGGGTTGTCAAAGAGCTATGATGTCCACAACATGAAGGAGATGATACCAAAATAACATATCATGTGTGTAACATCAACTATCAAGCAAATATAGTGACCAGAAGCATCAATACTAACATTGCTACTATAATGCTTCTTCATTATACTTGCTACAAAATCATTCACTTGTTATGATGCTTAGAGGTATTGGAAACAACTTGAAGTTTGTAGACCTAACAAAGATACACGCAAAGTTGGGAGTTCATGCATTTCAAAACATTATTTATTAATCTATTAGGATTGTTTTTTATTTGTTAACATTAAAAATAATAGTGAATAATCTTTTAAACATTTATTTTTAGTCATAAATAATTCTATGTAGTAAAATTATCCGATGAATCCAAATAAATCACTCGCATCCATGTGGATGTATCTTACCTCATGCTTGCACCTACAGCTACCCTTTAAGTTTGCCTGGCTAGCTGTTAGAACTGTCAAAATTGTCCCACTGTTAACTAAACATCTGGTAATAGTTGCCCTAGGAACAAATATAAAACTCAGCTTTTATACTATAACACAAGTTTATTAAAGTATAAGGTGTTTGGCAAGGGGTTGCCGTGATACTAAGTGTCTGGCAATGGATGGCATGATTTATAATGCTATTCCGAAGAAAATATTAGAAAATTAGGCTTTATTCTTTGATGATTTTAGGTTGCTCTTTTATACAACTTTGCTACCTGATACCTGCCAAAGCCACAATGATTCAAACTTCATAGTAGCCCATTCATGTTGGGGGCATACGGTGAGAAACTTTAAGCTTTTATAAAATAAGAAAGGTCTGGCAGTCACAGGCTTTTGCTCTATAACTGATGGTGATCATTTTGAACACACAAAATGACTAACATTTATTGAGAAAGCATTAAACTATAATACCTTGAAGCTTAGAGTGGGTCATCATATAAACATTGCTACTTGTATCACTTCACCAACAAACATGTGTTGCCTTTCACTGTGCTCAGCTGTTTTGGTCTTACTCAGGATTATTGCAATATCGGGATTAGAATTGCAATCCACTCAAACTAAATTAACTAGTTCAGAAAATGGTTGAAGAAAATTAGGACATAATTTTATGAGTAAAAACTTAATCTTAGTCGTCAGATAGAGGTGTGACATCCATCTCAGGATTATATGTAGAAGAGTTCAAGTTTATAACCAAGATCTCGCTCACTGTTCACTCAAGAAAGCATCTTAGCAATAGCAGGCGCCTCATTGTCTAAAAATAAACTATACACTTTAAAACAAATGGCACTTTTAACAAAATCATCCACTTGCCCTAAAGTACCAAATGGCCTTTCCCTTTTCCTTTTTGGGATTTTACAATTCTTGTTTCACTTTCACAGTGTTCACAGATATACCGGTTGCTTCTGACATCAATTTGGTTACATCTTTTACAGCCAGGGTGTCTTAACATCGAAGAAAGTTAAACACATTTACTACAATTGCCTTTTCACCACTTAGAGATTTGCCACTTTTATGTTTCTTATTTTGATAACTCTCCCGGTCAGGTCGGTGAGACCCGTAAACCAACGACAGGTGTGGTCCTGCAGACATTCTGGGGGTTGTGAGAGAGCGATGTGGCCGCCAAAGCATAAAAAATATGGTGCTCTCTAAAAAACGGTTACTATTACTGCTATTGCTCTCTTCAATATCATTGTGAAAAATATTGGAGAGCAAGAGGATTAATGACTTCATTGTCAGAAATCCAGCATTAGCTAACAACAACAACAACAACTTTTATGTTTCTTTACATTATCCAGATCTGAACACTCCATAACCTCTGCACACGAGTACATGCATTACTGATACAGTGGGCTCCAGAACTGCAGTAAACACAATCAAGTGTCAAATGATTGACAGTATACGCAGTGTAATAATTAACTATTTTCACCCCCTCCAAGAGTGGTGCTATGGTGTTATGTTGACATCCATACTCATTTTAAGGCCAGACTATGTGTACATCACTGCACACAGTTGTAACTCTGTCATTTTTCTTCCAAGATTATCAAAGAGTGTGTACATAATTTTGGACCCCTCAGTATATATAATAATGATTTAGTTGCATTAGTCCCTTCACCTTTATTATGGACAGAATTATTCTGCCAGCTAATGTTACCTTTCACATGTTATGGAGGGAGGAGTTCTGCCAAGCTGTAAGTGTGATTGGAAACTGCTAAGGTTTTATTTTAACCTAAATGTTTTTAGGTTACATCTGTAGCTATATAGTTAGAGTTAGGTTATTGTAGTTATACTCATTACAGGCTTAACACTGTATAATTCTCTGGCTTATTTATACATTAAACATTCATAATATGCTTATAACACTGGTCCTCATATACTAACATACTACAAAAGCACATTGTTCCTGTTTGCATATGTTGATTCTAAGGAGTTAAATATTTATGTTGGAGCCAACATTTCTCTACCAGGGCACCAACTGTGGCTTAGCAGACCTTGGAATAAAAAAGATATTGAATATGTGCCTTAGGACAGCATATACACAAGTGCTGTTTATTAGATCTATTGTTCATACTGTAGTGAGGAAAATTGTTGCATGATTCAAGTAGATCTACGTTAGTATACCCTACCCTGAAAAAAGTAATGAAAAAAAAACATTATTATTTATGTACACCAACAAACTTATTGCTGGTGTTTTTAAACACACAGCCATGTGTGGGCAGTGCCACTGTAGCTTATGGTTAGAGCACCTGCCTAGTAAGCAGAGGGTCTGTGGCTCAAATCCCAGCTTTTGCATTGAATTTTTCAGTTCCGATTCTACCTCTCACTCAGTCTCATATTACTGCATTATAACAACACACAAACTTTTATTTCACTATGCTTTCATGATATACAAGGGCAGTTAATAAGTCCATGACCTTTTAAAGAAAATAAAATTAACTTATTTATTAATATATCTCGTTTTAACTCTCTACACCTGGCACAATGTTTATTCAATTTTTGAAACCCTTCCATAAAATAAGATTTTTGAAAGTCAACAAAATACAGTTTGTTTCTAACATGATCTCTTCATCAGATGTGAATTCTTTCCCACCAACCCAATTTTTGAGGTTTGCAAAGAGGAAGAAGTAGCTTGGGGCCAAATCTGGCGAATAGTGTGGATGAGGTAGGAGTTCATGGCCCAATTCCACAAATTTTGAATGCTAACATTAGACATGTGCATTATCCTGGTGAAAGAGAACCTTTTCCTTCACCAGATGGGGTCTTTTCTTTAACAGTTCCTTGAGAAATAGTTCCTGTATTGCGGCATAATATGAATATGTGATCATTTTACCCTTTTCAAAGTAGTAGATGAATATTGCACCTTGGATAGTTGCCATGATTTTTCCTGCTGACAAAATGGTTTTCACTTTCTTTGGAGCATGTTTGCCGAAAGAAATCCATTGTTTGGATTGTTACTTTGTCTCAGCCTGACAGTAATGGATCCAGGTTTCATCGACTACCTCAAAAACTCATTTGGATTGCGCTGGAACATGTTAAAATGTTCACACAATTCCACTTGTCAACTTGAGGAATTACTGCACCCATTTTGCTGACATCTTTCTCATACCCAAATATTTGTGCAGGATAGTACATACCCATTCATTTGAGATGTGTAGGGTCTTGGCTATCTAATTGATTTTGATTCATCTGTCTTCCATCACAATATTCGAAACTTTGCTCACCATTTCTTCTGTTCTGACCTCAACCGGTTGTCCTGTGCAGTTCACAACTCTTGTGCTCAAACAGCCACATCAAAATTCTGTGATCCACTTGTGATCTATGCCATGTAATGGAGCAGAGTCCCCATAATAATTTTTCAGCATTTCTTCCTTTTCCTTCATTGTCTTACCATACAAAAAATTATGCTTCTTACAAACAGCTTTTTCAGGCTTCCACCGATGTTCTAAGAAACAGATAATAATGAATTTCTGGAATTATACACAGTAGGTGTACAACTGGTGCCAACAAGAAACCTGTGATTCTGTATGATTTCTCGTCAAAGTCACAGATTTATCAAAGTGCTCTCATACATGTAGGATTTGAAGCTTTCTGGCGATGATTATTAATAAGAGCTTCTCGGGTTACCAGCTGTGCAATGTAATAAAGTTGCTTGAGCTTTCAGCCATCTTCACTCTGGCCTTCTTCAGAATCACTTCAAATCACTTTCCTGAAGATGGCCGTAAGCTCAAGCAACTTTGACATTGCATGGCTGGTAACCCAAGAAGATCTTTAATGCCCTCAGTTCACTATGTAAGTGGAACCATGTTTCATCAGTGAAGATAAATTTAGGATTTACAGCTCCATCGACAACACTTTGTATGTCCCAGTTTAAAAAATTAAGATGACTCACATTATCTAGGTTGCAACTCATGCACTGTTGTTATTCTAGGGCTTAAATTTAAAATAACTCTAAGTGCTGTGATTTTTTAAATCCTTTCTCCTAGCTCATAGAGTTTTTCCACAGTAAGTACACCTGGATTTCTTTTTACATGTTTGTTCAGAATTTACCTGTTTCTCTTAACTTTTTTATGAAGTTTAACATAGTGGGGTAATGCAGAATGGAATCAAAACCTTGCACTATCTCACAATTTGTCTTTCTTAAGTAACACTCAACAAGGTAAATCCTTTGTTGTAATGTCAACTTTCATGGTGCCATATTAAGTCACAATATTCCACTAAGACATACATCAATATACTATTAATGGAACTCCTGGACAACTGAGGAGCAATTATTAGTTGCAATGTAACCACATGACCTTTTCTTCAAAGCGCAAAAAGATAAGAGACTGACATAATGGACCCCATTCTCTAGGAATGACTAGAGCTGATATTAGGCCATCTTGCTGCCCAGAGTCAAGAACCACACTATAATAGTAACTTTGAATTTGTAGAAATGCTTAACTTAAAACAAATAAATAATTATTGAGAGCAACATCATGTTAATATGATGTAATCAAGTAGAGCAACATCATTTTTAGAATTTTAAATAATGTGCTGATACTATGTCTAAATAATTCCAATCCAAATTAATTAAAATAATTACAATGTATTAATGGAAATAAATATTATTAGTAAGTATCTTCCTTTCATAGAAGTTTGAAAACAGTGTTGTTATAATTAATTTAATTTAAAAGGTGAGTCAATTAAGAACACTAAACAACACTTACAGCATAATTTTCCGGAACGCGTTTCAAAGGTTAACTTTCCTCCATTATCAACCGGTCAATAACTGGGTTTCCATGGTGTTTCATGGTGCGGATGGCGATGCTTCTTCTGATGTTTCTTCTGAATACGGTTCAAGGAACTTGCTGAAAATGTCTTTCTGAGGAATGTCAAAATTAAATACTCGGTTTCTATTTTTTAAAATGAAGATTTGTTCCCATGTGGATAGTTCTTGTTTTCTGGTTATGTGTTTGAGAAGTTTCGGTTCTAGCTTTATGTCATGATTTTTTCTCCAAAAGTGAAACACAACTGCTGATTTTTCTAATTGTTTACTCTTGATGTTCCTAATGTGTTCCTTGGATCTAATTTCTAAATTTCTTTTGGTTTTTCCTATGTATATTTCATTACAATCACTGCATTCAATTTGGTATATGCCAGATTTTTTGTTAGGTGGAATAGCATCTTTGATGTTTGAAAGTAGCAGGTTTTTTATGGAGTAATGGTTTACTGGTGCTAGCTGAATGATGTATTCCTTGAACACTTTTTTAAATTTATCAAATGCCCATGGATGATATGTGAATTTTTTTAATGTATTTTTGATTTTGCTGCTTCTTTTAATAATTTTTTCTTTTCTGCTCGTTTTACTTTTTTATCTACTAATTCTTTGGGGAAGCCTTTTTTTTTTTTTTTTTTTTTTTTTTTTTTTTTTTTTTGTGCTATTTCAATTATTTTGTAATATTCTGTTTTGTATTCTGCTGAAAGAGGGATGTTCACCAATCTATGTGTTAAACTATTGAAAATTGCTTGTTTGTGGCTTCTTGGATTGTAACTATTAGCTTTTATGTAGTTGTCTGTCTGCGTTGGTTTTCTGTGAATACCGAAATTTATTCTATCCTTGTTTTTAATTAATTTTAGATCTAAAAATGTTAATTTATCATCTTTTTCTACTTCCACTGTGTTGTTAATTGATTCACCTTTTAAATTAAATTATTAGTAAGTTTTAATTTTATTTTAAAATTAAATTAAAATGAGAATAGCCATAAGTTAGTGCTTCTGCTTTTAATAATTATTAATAGTAAGTATTTGGTTCATTTGTATTCATGAATTTAGTATGATTAAAACATAATTAAGTTTCATTACACAATAAGCATTCAGTTTTGAAATACTTACCACAATAATAATAATAACAAGTCTATGAAATTTCTCAAATATGATTTTAACCAGAATAATATTTTGACACTAAGCCTTAGAGGCAGTTGTGCAAATCTCATAAAATTAGGCAGAACTGTAAACACATTTCAAAAAGGCATAAGGTTTACATGTATCACAATGGCTTTGTCTAATGTATAAGGAGAACATAAAGTAAAACATATAGCTATATATTTTATAATTAGAGCCCAGATGTGTATGCATAATCAAATAGTTTAAAACATATATGCAAAAACAAATTAACAAACATAAATAATCTACTTGATTTGAAGGTAATCTTTTACCATAAAGTAAGGACTCTTGTACCTCCCCACCATTAGCACACAACTGCCATTGTCCTCTGATTACAAGGAAATCTTCAGTCTCAGTGATCCTGAAAATATGGATTTAACAGTAATCATCATTTTGTGCATTCTTTTATCCTTTCTCTTTCCCATGCTGATGGGGGCTGAACTGATTTAAATGGAATCAGGAGTGTCACCATTGATTGCTGTGACTCATCCTCATAATATTGTTCTTCAGATTGTAAGTCTCATGTATACCAAGTTTGATTGAAATTGCTCCACGCATTCCAGAGTTATGCTGGAATACGTGCATATGCATACATTTTTATTACATGTTGTTTGCAAAGTTCTAGGAATTATGATTAGCTAAAGGGGAAATATAATTTAATATTGCATTCAAGAGTAAAACATGGATTTTTGCATTAAAAACTAATCTTGTACAGCAGCCCTTTCTGGGCTAAGACCTATGCTTACCACTTGTGAGGTATGTTTATACTTATTAAGACAAATATAATGTAGAAATTACTATTTAATTCACCATTTTGTAGAAAATGTCTCCAACAGTGTGATCTATTTGGCAAGTACCCAGTGTTGATCCATTTTGCACATTCTGTTTTTAACAGTACTGTATTACTTTCTTACCTCCAAAAATAAGCAATTTACACTTCATAGAAGCTATACTATGTATTCTGCACTATTTACACACAAATACACCAGTAAGTTCTTCAAAATCTTTCTATAAAGTATTTTTATTAACTTTTCTTTTAAAGAAGCACTTTCTTCCTATCCACAGCACTTTGCTTACTCAGCAAGGCATTATTTTGTCTGATAGCAAGGAATTCTAGTTTGAGATAATCTAACAAATTTCATGTTCAAGAGCTGCTGAATGACATGTGCTTTCCGGGACAAATGGAGGATCATCACATTTGTTGAACCAGGAATCGGCAAATCTGTACTGGCTGATATATAATACCATCACCAGAGCAAAGCAATATATTGCCTTGCGTCAACCCTCCCTCCTTAAATCAACATTCATTCATAAGTAAGCAAACTGATACATCATGGCTGTTTCAAAACCATGAAAACTCAGAGGAACCTTCTTATTCCACGAGAAGTGGGAAGAACAGTAATTTTGTTCTGTTATGGATGAAAATGTGAAATGTCTACGAGTTTGAAAGTTTTGATTGATGTTTACAAGCAAACATTAAATGACATTACAAATGTCATAAAAACTACAGGCAAGTCAGGGTAGGGTAAGCTTAGGCATTTTAAAAGAATATAAAATAAATCTTTTTTTGTAAGTTTAATAATAACTTTTAAATATTCAATGAAGCTTCATAGCAGCACTGTCCAATGCAGTGCTCACGGTGCCATGGCACCCTTCATAAGCAAGTTTTTACTTTGGTAATTTCTAGATAAAACTATTTCCTTTCAAATATCTTCCCAGTACACACCCATGAATTATGTTTTTGTGCACCTATAGCGGTATTCATTACTTCCCTAAACAGTGTTTTCCCTTTTTCCTCTCAAAAAAAGGGTACTTGCCCTAACAGTGGTTGTGATGGTGCCCACCACCTCCTTAGGAATGAGTTAAATGTGTCCTAGCACATAAGAAAGTTGGACAGCATTGCTTCATAGTCAAATAATAAAGTGGATTATAAAACCTAAAACCTCAAAAATAATAAATAAATAATCATAAGTAGGCACTGGTATGTAACAATATCCATTTCACTCTCAGGATTTGCACATGCAAATCAGCTGCAGCACATAAAACTGAAAGTTCAGCTAACCACATCTGCTGCGGAAAACAAAATAACCGTGAAACAAAGAGAATCACTATCTAGTTATTTCTTAGAAATAGTGAAGTCACTCAAACTTTTTGTACTGATAGGAGTCTGTTAAAACTTGTCCTCTAATGTAACGTACCCTGAGCAGCATGAAAGTTTTAACATCAAATTATCGGATCGTATAATTCAAAGAAGAATAAACCATGTTGCAACATTGATTGATTGTGAATTAGAATCCAAATTACATAACTCTATAGCCCACTCTGCTGCTGTTGCTGAAAGTACAGACCTTAATGACATGGCTCAGTTAGCAATATTTGTTCAAGGAGTGATGAGCAATTGTCAAGTTCGTGAATATTTACTTGATATGTTTCCCTTGCAGAGCTTACAACAGGAGAGAATTTACCCAAGACATGTGATTCATTAGAAAAAAAATGTCTAAACTTAAGGAACATGATATCAATTGTGATAGACTGAACATGCACAATTGTAGGAAACAGAAAAGCTTGATAGGCAGACCAAAATGACATTTACAAGAATGGACACTACCGAACACCTAAAAATGTTTCACTGCATGATGCTCTGGAGGTTTTAAGGGCCAAAGTAATGCACATAAAATGTTATGGATACGTTGTGAAGACAACAAATAGTATTAAATTAATTCACTTCACCACCTACGATTTTGAAACCCACTTAATAGTTGGAAGATACATTCTAAAGATTTAGTGTCGTACAGCTTGATTATTTAGACCAGAAACGCAGAGGAGGAGAAGGTAATCTAGAGTGGGGGACAAAGGCTGGCAATATTCTCCCTGCTTTTGTTACCCACATTGTGCACATGCTCGGAACTCTGCTACTAGCAACTAGTAGACTAGTCCAACTACTGCGCATACAGCTAACCATAGTCAGTTCCAAATAAGCTATACACAGAAGTGTGATATGGCTTAGTCGTGGAAAAATGCTAAAGCAGTTTTTCAGTATGCACGATATGATCTATGAGCCCAAATTACATCAGGTATGTGAATGTTACGACCGCCTCTGTAGCACAGTTCGTAGCACACCTCTGGCGTGGAGGAAGCAGGTTCAATCTCCAGTACCAGCATGGGGATTTTATCTCTTCTGGGAGGTCTGACACAGGGTGCACTCAGCCTCGTTAGTCCCGGGGGGAACAATTGAGGAGCTACTTGATGGAAAAGTAGCAGCCCCAGGTCGTGAAGACCACATAACTGGCCGGAAGGGATCAGGACGCTGACCATACCACCCTCCTGTACCGCACCCCACCAATGCGTGGGCCGAGGTGGCAGATGCAGCGGCTGGGCGGTAAGGCTTGGCTCTTCGTGGGTTGTAGTGCTGGGGCTTAGTTTTATGTGAATGTTACATGGTAAAAGCTATACACACATTCACTTTGTTACTCAGATCATTCATAATTGTTTCATTTTAGGGTACTGATATTACCAGACTTTGAAACCAAGATTGAATAAGTTACTTGGCTTTCTTGTATGGTATATATGAAGATTTACATTACCTGAATTGTCACCTTCACTGTTCACCTATCACCAAGGCAGCTCAGGTTCAATCCCAGGAACCTGCATGTGGTATTCATGGTGGATGAAGTGGTGTCAGGGTGGGTTTTATCTGGGTTCTGCCACCACTCATTCCATCAACTGCTCCATTATCACCTTTCCAATCCATTTTGCTTGCGTTTCATATCATCCTCTTCCTCACTCTCATACCTAGAGCTGGGCTGGCCATCTGCTTACCGGTTTTCACTCTTGTCTGATCCATAGTTTCATGTGCTGCCCAATAGGTGTCTGACCGTAAGCTCAAGCTTGCAAGTCCTAGGGGGTGTAAGTCCTTCATATGGGGAGGATAAGAAGAAAAGGGGTTGTCACCTTCAAGGAAGCAATCAAACCGTGCTGCATATGAGTCATTCCACGTCAAATCGAACAAAATATGGCAAAAAATGACCTTGATCTCTCAGATTTTCTTGAAAAAAAATTTTTTTTGGTGTTTTGGAACAAAATATATTTGACCCATGTTTCTTCGTTTTATATAAAAAACTTTATTTTGGCAGATATTAATTTTTGAAATGTCCCAAAAATCGCACGCTCCTCACTCTTTGATCAATCATACCTCCGATTGTAATGAAGCAAATTACTTGATCTTTGGCTCAAATTAAAGATAAATCGCAGTATTTCGTGAGGTATTTATTAGAAAATTTTATTAATTATTATTAGTATTATATTTTATACGATTAAAGTTTTAAAGTTAGATAATAACATAAACTCGACCATTTAAAAATCTGGAAAAAAGACTAAAAATACAATGAAGTTTATTCAATATTCTCAGAAAAAATCAGAATGGAGTCTAATAGTTCAGTAGTAATTAACTTACTTGCAAATCAGTGCAGCGGTGACGGCTACCGTAACCTCGCACAATTGCCACCTTCCATTACGGCGACTGTCAACTGCTTGAGGTTCCATGAACTTTACAACAGTACAGTAAGGAGAACACTGCTAGCTGACACTATTATATGTACACTATTAGTATCTTCAAAATGTTTTTAAAATATGCATTTTAAACTGTTGGCGAATCCATAGCTTTTGTCTGTGAAACAGCTCATATTATATAATTCTGTGAATGAAACGATGCACATGGGGAAGGAGGGGGAAGGTAGTGATGTCTGCATGATCTCAGTCTTCCTAATTCAAAGGTGCTTTTTAGTGCAGCGTGCAGTTGAAGACATAGATCTTTGCGATAAAGAGTGAATATAGTGAATTTGTGAGAAATTGATCATAGCGTAAATCAACTATGCCACCAGTACGTTCTAAATTAGGAACCAAAACATTACACAGTCAGAGTAGAGAAATTATTTCAAATATATGGACATACATGAAGGAAGAAGCTAAAAGCAAAGAACTGCTTACATCAGAAGATTTTTTCAAAAAAGTTCAAAAGCACATATCAGATGCCACAGGAGTATCAGAAAGTTTGTGGAGACATTTTTCTGTATGGACTGTACTGCCTTAGTAAGAAGTTATCTGACTAGTACAGCTGACGCGGCAATTCGCAGGCTGTCTGCAGTCACCTGGCTTGTTACTCGTCCGTGTGCGCTTGCAGGCCTCCAGAAAAAAAATTGTAGCAAATGCACTAATGCAAGCTCCATAGTTTTCAACATCTTATTTTATAGATAAAATGTCAGGGAATACGTGTATTTTTTTTAGATTTTTAACACATCAATTTAAATTCTATTTTTGGTTTTACAAAATATAGTATCAAAAAAACAGTTCAAAATTTATGTGTAATAATAATTGATCGAAAGTTGTTAAAAGTGTTGTATTTAATCTTTCCAGTGCGCCAAACCCCAACTCTCAACTCTATACGGCCTTAGAGTAACAAGTGATTTTATATTACGGTGCATGCAGAAATTGCTTAATTTCTAATAGCCATAACTAAGCAAGTAATTTAAAAATACGGAAATAAAAAAATACGGATCTTTTTATTTGATGCCTATTATTCATAAAAAAAAATTTGAACCTCCTACAAAAAAGTCGTGTTTTACGGGTGCTCGATTTGACGTGGAATGACCCATATGTGTGATATGATGCAATCCTTTGTAATGATGATAGGTCTTTTCAAATCTATTTGAAAAGCAGCTCAATAACATCATGCAATCTAATTTAAATTAATATGTTAAGAAAATAAAAAAAGGAGTTTGAAGATAAAGTCTGAACAGTGCTTTTCATTTTTACTTTCTCTACTGGTAAGTAGAGGAAGTATTGTATCCCACCCAAAAATTTGATGTCGAGATTTCACCGGAAATATATATTTTGAAGCCCCCTGAATCCAAAAAAAAGCATTTTTAGAAAAAGGTCTGTGGGTGTGTCTGTGTGTCAGTCTGTGGACAGCATAACTCAAAAACGAAAAGTCGGTTAAAAACCAAAGTTGGTATTTAAGTTTAATGTCGTTCAAGGATGTGACACGAAGATTTTGAAGAAAATAGCCCCACCCTAAACTACCCTTTACATGGAAAATTTTTCGAACATTTTGATTTTCTTGAAAATGGCTCTAACGATTTTGATTAAAATGTCATATGTTTGAGATATTTTGATGACAAATGAAATGTATATCTTGAATTTTCTGGCTATAGCCCCTGTAGTCGTATTTACTCTGGACGACTTTTGCATAACTGGTAAGTCGTTAGAGATAGACCAAATTATACTATACAAAAAATGTAGATCTTGCTAAAATACACAATTTATGTCGCAATAAATTTTCTTGTAGGGTGAACCATTTCGGAGATATTCCTTGTTATGTGTGTGAGTTTCGGAAAACTTAGAACTTTCATGAAATGGATCATCCTTGTTCATTTTTTTATATGTTAAGTGTGCAAAGACAACAGAATCTCAAACATTTGACTGTCGCACAAAGCCTGGTGTATTCTAATATTCCCCTTGCAACTACAAGGAAATAAGCAGTAAGATCATTTGTACAAATGTTTATCTCAACTAACATGAAGAAGATACAGGAATCAGAGTTTGTAAGAATGGTTAGTACAAGAGTAGAGAAAGTCATGTGAGAGCAACACATCAGATTTTTCACAAATCCTTTCACTTCAGATATTCATAGAGTAAAACCACAAAATCCTTTCACTTCAGATATTCATAGAGTAAAACCACAATTACAAATTGGGGTTGCAAATGTATAGACTGACATAATTTTGAAATCATAATTACAAAATAAGGGGGTTTAGATTTATTTGGAGATATGACAACATTTCTGTCTCTCCATTCATTTTCTGTGCTTATTAGTGCTATGTTTACCTTAACATTTACGTGTGAGCAACTGTTTTATAAACGAGATCATGATTGACAGATTAAAATCTACATGCGTCAGTACTTGTGAATTAATGTTAGATGTTTGAGAAACTGTAACACTCCAGATAAAATAAAGAATAAGATGAAAAATTAATCTAAAATAAGAACAAATTAGAAACTAAAAGCTTCACTTAGTAATATTAGTTTCTAATTTGTTCTTATTTTAGACTGTGTTCCTTTACTGTTAATAGTTTCAGTTTTCCTTGATATGAAAATGTAATGTTAAAGCACTTTCAGTAAGTGTAAAGTATTAAGCATATACAAAATCCAACTTATGTTAGAGAAGTTCCTTTATGCTACAGTGCCACTGCAGCTTCCAGAATCCTCCTCTTCAAACTATGCATCTTGTGCATGCCAGGTTGCATTCCCTTACATCACCATTCCTGCAGTTGCAATGACCAATTTGCCAACTTCTGTTCTAAACTATCATCCTTCTCACCCCATGCATGTATAAAAATTTCTTTCTCAATCAGCACCACATGGCCCAGCATGTCAGTTGACCATAAACTATTCTTCATTTTTCTCACTATATCTTCGCAGCCAGGTGCAACCTTTATTGCATAAGTTGAGGTTACATATTTCTGTTCCTTTACATATTGTAACTTTGTTCAGTTTTTAAACTGTCACTTCACTTAGTTCTAACTTTCACATAATAACCTAGTTCAACTTTGTGAGCCTTTGCTAGCTCACACTGTCACTTCACTAATGCAAACTAGTCACAATTATCTCTTGTCACTTCATTTCGTGTGCATTGTAATGAAATACGCAGCACAATGTAGCCTCTTCTTCTGGGCAGTTCACTCATAGTAGTCGAACACTTGTCTCTAATCCCATGCAATAAAGCATTCTCTAATGAATGGACAGAGAAGAATCACATACCATGAAAGTGAAAGCTTACTCAAGAAAGCTACTCTGCAGTTCTTAGCAAATCACAGTACACCAAAACACTTAAGAGCTATATCTTACTAAGAAACCACTTTAGTACACAAAGTATACAAGCTGTTTTAGAATTGGACAGAAGGGGTGGAGATCCTAAAGTAGCTGCAAATAATATCCAAAGTGATTAATCTGCTTTATGGATAATCAAGAGTCTACTCTAGCTTTTTATATATAGAGTACATGCATTTTGCATATAAATTCGGGCTCTATTTATAACAAATTTATCTTTATGCTCAATTTGCCTGCCTTAAGCAATCCTTCCTTTGTTGAAATTATAGATAAGCTTCACATATTCTTATTTATTTGTTTTTGTTTTTAAGAAAAAATTAAATGATTTAAAAAAGTTTGAGTATTGCATAGGTATAATAAATATATATTTTCCCACCAGAAATAAACCATTTGCTTAAAGATCTATAATTTTATGCTAAGGACTGTTATTTTTTCTCATCATAATTAGAACAACCTGCATTTGAGCAGCTGCGCAAGGAAGAACTGATAAACTGCACCTGCGGCTTTATGGAAGAAGATGGGCTAATGATACAGGTTAGTAAGAAAAGACAAATGTTTGATTCTGACTCTAGACAAGTCAGATAAATAAAGTCTTTATGATCTGGATTCTTCTTAGAATATGTTCATTATTTAACTTGTAATGTCATTTTATTATATTCCTGATATTTATCAAGAAAAATTATACCATTATTAAGTAAAGTCCATGTTTTAATTCTGTAAGATTAATGTAATCTTACTCAAATGTAATTAAAGTTTCCAAATTTTCCTTGTAATTTGCTTACTTTTTTTTTCACTCCATGGGCAACTAAGTGAGCTCCTTCAGCGTGGAAATAAATCTAAAGCTGTGTGGTAAATAGAAAGGAAATGAGACAAAACAAAAAGCAAAATTATAAAGTAAAACAGCCCCGAAGAATGCAATGTATTTAGAAATTACAAGGGTCATACTGAAAATCGTGAGTAACCCATTGTTAAAATTCAAAATCCAACAATGTAACCAAAAGAACAGTAGGATCGTAATCCACAGACTTTATACCGCATGTGACGTCACTAGCTTCTTTCATGTGAGCACAGTGAGTATTTCCAAAATAGTGGACATCAATGTTTCATTTTAACAGTGTGCTGTAATTGAATCCTTGTTAAAGAGGCAAAATCTGCTCAAATGCACCTCAGACTTAAACGTGCCTATGGGGATGTCTACATGGGTGCTAGCAGAGATGGATGATGCATTTCAAAGATGGGAAAATGACTATTCAAGATGAACCTTGTAGCAGTCGCCCGTGCACTGCCTCTACGGATCACAAGGAAAGAATTGATGAGATCATTAGAATGGATAGGCATATCACTGGATAAAATTGCTGCACATCTTGCATTAGGACCTAGTGCAGTGCAAAAAATCATACAAAGCTTAGGTTACCAGAAGTTCTGTGCCCATTGGGTGCATTTATTGACCGAAGACCATAAACTTCAGGAAGCACCATCAGAGATTTCAAAATGAAGTGACAATTTTTTTGACAAGTATTGTGGTAGATGATGAAAGCTGGTTCCAACGTTATGGAGCTGAAACAAAATGGCAGATTATGGAATAGCGCCATTTGCATTAGCTATCGAAGAAGAAAGCAAAGACAGTGCCATCTGCTGGGAAAGTTATGAGTAGTGTCTTCTGGGATGTACAGGGTTGCATTCTGGTTGATTTTCTTGAACATGGACAAACTATAAATCCTGCCTGCTGTATCCAGGCACTTTGGAAACTCTGTTGTGCATTGCATGATAAGTATTCTGGAAAGATCATTCTGCAACAGGATAATGCACGTCCTCACACTGCCCACATAACAGAGAATATCAGAGCATTTGAGTGGGAAACTCCTCCACATACTCCTTATAGTCCCAACCTGGCACACTCCAATTATACTCTTTTTAGAAGGAATAGATGAGAAGCCGACACTAAGAGACAGTGGAGGATATTCAAAAGGCAGTGTGTCAGTGTCTTCATGCAGCTGAAACTGAGTTCTATTGTAAGGATATTTTTAAACTTGCAGAACGATGAGGAAAATGAGTGCAAAGAAATGGTTACTGTGTTGAAATGTGAGAGTAAATTCTGTAGGTTATATAATGTGCTTAGTTTATCTAAAAAATAACTTAAGATTTTTTAACTGTTATTGCTCACTACTTTCAGTATGAACCTTGTATATTACCTCAGTCCCTAGTGGCATACAAAACTGCAAATCAATTTATACTTATACTTTGCCAGTATTTCATTTTTGTTGAGAATTTAGTTGACATAAGTTACTTTAATTGAAAATATAACTTCTCAAAATACATTTTAGTGTGATCTGTGTCTCTGCTGGCAACATGGGATTTGTAACAACATTGAGAAAGAAACAGAAGTACCAGAAAAATATGTATGTCCTATTTGCCTGAACCCATACAGGCAACGAAAGTCAAAGAAATATCTCCATGATCAAGATTGGCTCAAGGAAGGAAAGTTGCCAAGGTACGTGGAACTATTAATAAACAGAACTTTTTAAGCAAGTGGTGTTCTACAAGAGGCCACACAAAATATTGTTTCTGTTTATGCAAAATTATCTATTTAGCTTGCTTTCTTCTTTGCTTTCTCTTTCCGTTCACATTAAAAATAGAAATTTGCAGAAATGATCTTATTGCTAATTTTCTTGTAGCTGCAATGGAATATGGAAATGCAGGATTTAAGCAATAGTCAAATCTTTTTGGAGCTGATTGTTATCTGATGTCCGTGACAATCCATTCTCTTTGCATGTGGAGTAATTGTCTCTGAAGTGAGATGCCAGTGAGTTTACCAGGAGAAATATGAATTGGTGTGAGAATTCAATGTCATTCTGGCAGGTTGTCACAGTAGCTTAATGGTTAGAGCACCCATCTAGTAAGTGGAGTGTCTGTGGTTCAAATCCCAGCTCTAGCATTGAATTTTTAAGTTCCAGTTCCACCTCTCAGAGAAAACTACATTTGAGAAAACTACAAGTTTTGGAAAATTCAGACAAATAACAAGTAATATCGCACAAATGGTTTACTCCACAAAATGTATTTGACATAAAATAATGTTTTAATGAGGTATAAATTTTCATGCAGTAAGATTTTGTGTATCTCATACTGTTTGGTAGTTATGCAAAAGTCATTGTAATGAAGATCAATTTTGAGGACATTCCAAGAAAATTCAAGGTATACATTTCATTTCCATGAAAATATCCTTGAAAATCATTAGAGCTATTTTGATAGAATCAAAAATTTAAAAAAAAAAATGTTCTGTGTAAAGGGTATCTGGGTGTGGAGCATTTTTGATCAAATCAAATTTTCAACGCATGCACGTGCGTGCACACACACACACACACACACACACACACACACACACACACACACACACACACACACACACACACACACACACACACACACACACACAATCGCTCTCCCACTCGCTCTCCCATTCACACACACTTTTATAAGCAAGTGGCTAAATGTATGCATATACTTCAAATTTGGGAAAAAGCTTGAAATGCCTCATAAAATATATATACATTCTTTTGAGCGAAGTATAGATTTAATGCAGCCAACTCTACATTGGCAGATATTCTTTGGTCATTAAAAGCATGTTAGAGAAGTCTAGTCCAATTAGAGCAGTCACAGTTGGACATTAATCTGCAAGTTACCTTTTTTCTTGTGCTACTAATTTCAACGTGCTAGAAATCTCAGATAATGAATTTGATGTATAATTGCTGCAAAATTTAAAGGCAGCTAATAGTTGACTATTACTATTCTCTTTCCTGTTGTACAAATACATTTTGTGGGCACAAATGATATATCACTGGCTGTTCAGCCTGATTTCACAGTGTGTTTTAAGTACACAATAGTGCAGGTGTGGCAAGCCTATGATTGGATTTTGTGTTGAGCCAGCTGCCATTAAATTTTGCAACAGTTATAATAATGTGTTTGCCCAAACTGTTTCAGCCTGTCATTCCGATCAAAGAATGAGACAACTATAGCAGAGAGAGAAGCTGTACTGAAGCGCTCACATGATCTCACAGGTTCACTGCTACAGATTCAGCAGGTTCTTCACAGTTTGAGGGTTAAAGTGAACATTGCAGGGTGAGTTCTTCTAAGTGAACAAGGAATCTTTCATTCTCTCTCTCTCTTTCTCACTCTCTTTCTCTCATACTCTCTCACTCTCTTTTTCCTTTTCTTTTTTCCTCTTATCAGCCATTTCTGAGATATTTTTCATTATTGGTGTGTCTTATTTGTTATTTTGTCATTTTTTAAGTGCTGTCATTATTTCTCATGATATAATGGAAAGAACCAGCATATAACGATCCATGTATCCTCTTTGTATCCAGAGCAAGATATGTAATGTCAGGTTTATTTCAATTAACATTAAGCCAATAGAAAAATTAGCTTTAGTGGTTTGTAGAGGTTTAATAAACATAAACAATATTGGCTAGAAGACGTCATTTAGTGTAACACATCAGACCTTTTTGGTTACAGTAATAATAGGGAAGTCTTGTTTCATGTTTTACAAACGTCCCTTCATGCCATAATGCTGCAAATGTTTGCACTTCCTTTAATCTACTTTTATAATCATATAAAGTCTTTGAACAAAAACTGTCTCTAGTTACTCCCTGATAAATACCAGATAGCACAAGACAGTTGACATTCTTGTGCTGGTGTGGCAGTCAGAGCTGCATGCTTTTACACTTATCAGTTAGGAAATGCTCTATCTATTGCACAGCATGAAACTTAGTATCAGATGAATGTTTCCACGTCAAGAAATTAAATTAAGGTTCACGTCAAAGCTCATATATGCATATAATCTTCAGAGGCTCAATGGCATAGCAAATCACAGGTCTGCAGCGTTGCCTACTCAGAACTAGCTTCTCCTCACTTAGTAATGGCTACATTAATGCTCGCACATTAATAGTTTATTACAAGCTTAGAACTTGTGCCAGATACAAACAGAATGATCGTGCAAGCATGTACAAAAAAGAGTATAATTTTAACTTCAGCCATTCAGTAGTTATACACAATTGTATCTATGTGTAGTTTGTCAACACTGAAGCTGACCTTGAGCTATTAATAGAGGTATGAGTAACCTCTACAAATAAGTGTACCTTTATGCTTCCCTCTTTCTCCTAATTACTCTAACTAACAGACAGAACAGGTAGATACTGTGCAGTTCTATGAATTTGTGGAAGCTTGTAGCATGTCACTTAGGTAAACGAAGTGATTGTGTTAGTGATTGAAGAGGAAACAAATACAGTGTTTTATATAGTCAAGCACGACAAATTGTTCATAGACCCCCCAGAGGCCTGCTATGGTAAGTATGGGTTTGGCACACCTGAGGTCTCTAGCCATACTCTTGATTGAGTTCCTCTAAGAGGTGAGAGGGCATATGCTAAATGCCCAATCACGTGTTGGTCCACATATGTGTTTGACCTCCAAAATTATACCTCCCTGAACACAGTCTGATGGATACCTTACACAGGGTTGTTGGTGGATGGGGTGACACAAGAGGCAAATGGATAACTGTAATTCCCAGCCCTAGTTATCATGTAGGACCTGTGTTCGTATCCGCTGATAAAGGACAGTCCCAGAGAGGGGCCATTGCATGGGCTGATGCACTCCTGAGGGTGATTGGGTACCTCTGTCTATACAGAGGGAGGTGTGACCCTAGGGTGAACAAAGTCCAGGCCAGGACTCTCACCTAAGCCGGGATGGCGCCCAGGATGTGAGCATGCCGTCGGAGAAATTTGCAATAGTGGAGGATATCATCGCCATGACACATTAAAAAACAAACCAAACTACTAAGGTTAATGTAAAGGAAGTAGTCAAGTTTTGGTGCTTGCTACTTAGTTATTTCTAGAACTGAGGAAGGTAAAAAGTTTTTATCAGTGAGTCCATTTACAATCCAGAAGGGCCTGGATAAAATAGCTGGTCCAGTAAAGTCATGCACTAGATCTCGAAATAGTATGCTCCTGGTTGAAGCACATGCAGCAGACTAGGCAGCAAAAATACAGAAAGCAAACATGTTAGCCAACTATCCAGTACATGTTGACCTGCACAGAAAATTGAACTCCTCACGCCGTGTGGTTGATACCCACGCTTTGGTCAGACTAACCAATGAGAAGATTAAGGAGTGAGTGAGTAGTGTTTAAGGGCCCGTCTACAGCTGGTCATTTGGGCCTCAAGTCAAATTTAAAGGATAAAACACTCACTAACTTCTGGTTTAGAACTAAGCTAAAATACAAAACTAAAAAATACTAAAACAGTTAAAATACTAAAAAAGTTAATGTTAAAACACCAAAAATATTAAAACGCTAAAAAGGTGAATGATAAAACAGTGACGGTTTAAAATACTAACAGTAAAACAAAACAAATCTAATTGCAGATTTGTAGATCCTAAACTCAAAAGTCTAATACTAAAAACACAAGTTGTACTTGTTTGGCGAATCCAATTTCAGCGACGAACCACAGCACCGTATCTACGGAGACTGGGTCGTCGCCTAGGATGGACCGCAGACTAAAACCCAGGCCAAGCAACAGGCGCACCGGGGCATATCGCGGACAATCAATTAAAACGTGCAACACAGAGAGTTGGACGTCACACGTGTGACAGACAGGGGCCGGGTCACCGTGCAAATGGTGGCCATGTGTGGTGGCGCGTGTGACCTAATGCGTAATCGCGTTAAAATGACCTCTGCCCGACGGGAATCCCTGCAAGAAGTTCGCCAGGGTTTTACCGAGTCCTTAATTGTCCGTAATTGGGTGCCAGTCAGCTCTTCCCAAGATTTCTGCCAAAAGGAATAAAGATGGCAGCGGAAGTATTGCTGCACATCTCTAAAAGGAAGAGCATATGTGGAAAACACCGGCAAACGACATGCAGCCTTAGCCGCCACATCTGCCTCCTAGATGCCGGGAATACCCACATGGCCTGGGATCCCTGTAAAAACAAACTGGTATCCGCGAGAGACTAACTGTGAAATGAGTGTCTGGATTTTAATTACCAGTGCTGATGTGCCGAGAAACTGTTGCAACGCCTGAACAGCACTCATGGAGTCGCAGCATATAAAGGAGCTGTCAGGAATCGAACTAGAGATAAAGAGAAAGAAATAAAAGATGGCAAACAGCTCGGCAGTAAAAATGGAAGTGTTGTCTGGAAGTCTGTATGTATGAGCCTCACCGTTGTACATGAAACTACATCCTGTACCACCCCCCACCTGGGACCCGTCGGTAAATACCGGGGTGCAAGTCCGGTAACGTCCCAGGAGCTCGGTGAATAGTTGGCGAAACACCGAGTTAGGGGTAGCCACCTTCGCACAGCCCGAAAGCTCCAGGTCAAACCGCGCGTGCTGGAGTTGCCAAGGAGGGTAGCGGCCTATAGACGATCGCGCTACATGGGGCATGCGAAGATCATGTGCAGTGAGCAGTTCACTGAATCGTATACCACTTGGACGCGAGATAGTGGTATTACGTATATAACAGTGGGCAAGGTCGGGACGTAACGCGCATTGGAACGAAGGATGACCGGGGTGAACGGCCAACCGTGCCACGTAGGAACTGAGTAAAAACGAGCGTCGGACAGACGGTGGAGGTTTGCCAGAATCAGCATACAGACACGCAATTCGACTAGTTCGAAAAGCCCCAGTGGCCAGACGGATACCAGTATGATGGACAGTGTCTAAAAGGCGGACGCCGTGCCATATATAAAACAGCTGTAGTCTAGTTTGGACCGGACCAAAGAGCGGTACAACCTCAACATTACCGTGTGATCGCCGCCCCATGATGCCCCAGATAAAACCCGGAATATCCGAAGCGAACAATCGCAGGAAGCACGAAGGTGTCAAATATGGTGCTCCCATGTAAGTTTGCTGTCGAGGTGTAGGCCCAAGAACTTCAGGTGCGGAACAAACGGTAGACGTATGCCACGCAAATAAAGATCAGGCAGAGGGTGTGCGCCACGAAGCCGATGGAAGTGGACACAGTGTTTTGGTGGCGGAAAACTTGAAGCCCGTGCAAAACGCCCACTCGGCAATGGATGTTATGATCAGCTGCAGTTGACGTTCAATATGCTCAAGATTATACGAACGATAATATACAGCAAAACCGTCAACATATATTGGGATTCCGCTACGAACAGCACTAGTGATGCTGTTAATCGCAACGGCAGAAGATTAAGGAAAATCTAGAACAAGGTGTTACCTGTATTTATCATGTCCATTGCAAATAAAGAGGTTAATTGAAGCCTATTTGTACCCTCTTCCTGACCTTTGATCGAGTGGATCTCAAAGTCGGAATTAAGATAGTATGTGAATCAATTGAAGTAAGGCTATACATCCCAAACTCACTCAGGTGCTTTAAGTGTCACCACTTGGACACACAAGTGAACTATGTAACCGAGAAGCTAGTTGCGTCAACTGTGGAGGTGTCGTGCATGATGATCCATGTACATTGCTATTAGAAATGTTTAGTTCTTCCGGGCTTGTAGGCCGTGGTCTAGAAGGCATGGTAGATACCAATGTGTTGCCAAGTACTGTGCTTGGCATCATCAGGGTAACACGATCATTCGTCTGCACTGGTCAGAGTTTGAATGTGGAAGCAGAGAAATAGTGGAATTAAAGACTGTTAACGTCCGTTACGGTTATTTATATGGGTGGGGGTGGGCAGGGCATTGTTGTGCTGGCTACAGTAGTGATTGATTAGTTGTAGGCAGGGTTTTATTGCAACTGTTGTCTGTGTCTGAAAGTTTATCTAAGACCAGTATCCATGCTTTATGTACATGTAGTATTTCTTCCTTGCGATTGAAGTTGTCTTTGTGTTTGTAGATTTCTATGACTTCCCTTTGTAGTCGGCCATAGTAGTTAACTGTAGGAGACAGGACTCGGCTTTCTTAAAGGTCGACATCATGGCCGAATAATAAGGCGTGCTCTGCCACAGACGATTTATCCATATGTCCCAATCTGGTGTGACGCTCATGTTCTTTTAATCTGATGGCCACACTGCGCATGGTAGTGTATATATACTTTGCCGCAACTGCATGAACTTTATATACCCCTGCAGATGTGTGTATGAAGAACTGTCAAATCATTGGCATATTTTGCAATCTTGAGAAGGCTTATGATACGTGTTGGTGAGTAGGAATTCTACGTTCCCTGTATACCTTCAACATATGTGGGCCATTAATGAAGGACTATGTTTTCCGAGTAAGAGTTGGCTTGGTTTTTTTAATCCTTTTGTTCAGGAAAATAGAGTACCTCAGGGTTCAGTACTGTCATGCTGTTTGCTATAGAGTTTAACCCAATCTGGAAATGTAATCCACCTGGAGTTTCTTCATGCCTATTTGTAGATGATTTCACTGTCTATTGTACTTCTAAGTGAACGACACTTTTGGAACGACAATTGCAGCAATGTTTAGATAATCTTCAAGAATGGAGCTCAAAAATGTCTTCTGTTTCTGTACTGAAAAGTCAATCTGCGTTAGTTTCTGGTGCAGTAGGAGATGATTACCACCTTTACTCCATTTCACTGCAGATCTACTTCCCTTTGCAGATGAGACATGCTTCCTGGGGTTGATCTTGGATAGGAAGCCTGGTTGGTCAATGCATGTAGCGCAGCTAAAAGCATGATGTGAACATTCCCTCAATATCTTGTGGGTATTAGATGGCAAATCGTGGAGAGCAGATCAGTCAAGTTTGCTGTGAATGCATCATGCACTGGTCTGATCCAAACTGGACTATGGGTGTATTGTTTATTTGTCAGTGGAACCATCTGTGCTGAGAACATTAGACACAGTCCATAATAGGGGCATACGCGTGGCAATAAGAGCTTTTCTAACTAGCCCTGTTGTGAGCCTTTATGCTGGATCAGCAGAACCTCCTCTGCAATATCAGCATGATGTCATCTTAGAAATTATAGTTGTGCACTTAGATGTATGCCTAAGCACTGAAGCCGAAATTGTGAACTCCATAATTACGAACATAATACTGTGTCACATGGCACAATTAAATAATCAGGAAATGTTAAAATCGTTACATGTATAAATCAGAATTAGCAAGGAGTAGTTACGGTTAAAGTTGTTAGAAGGGACACGTACTGTTGCAGGCAAGCCATTAGTGGTAAATTCCAGGTAGTCAGCCTGATACATAGGTATACCGGTTTTCCTGGAAATCGCTCAGCGCAGGTGTTGACTAGGTAAACAAGGGATGGCCGCGGAGACCTTTTCGAAACCCATCGTAGGGATATTAAGAGCTGAAGAGCGTTGAGAGCATCATGATGCAGAGTTTTCGCGCCATGAATTTGGAGGGGTTTTTTAGGGGAAGTGAGAGGTGACTTCTGACCGGGAGCGCACGGAGCAGGCAGTTGCCCTCCAGAACCCGACGGGGCAGTACAGTGGCCCTCCAGAATCCGACGGGGCAGTACACGTGCCGACCAGACCGCTGTGCGAGCATCTCAGCTACGGGACTTGTATTCCGGATCTTCAAGTGTGAGGACACATTATAGTTAATATTAACAATCTTCGGTCTTAGTAAAGATACGACTCAACGTATTTAATAATGATCGGCAAATCTCACGCTTTCTTGTTTTGGGAGAATAAAAGTGTTTCAACGAAGTTCTGGTTTTATTCGCAAACACTCACGCATACCCTGAGGTTAAAACCACATGCCAGAGCAACCGGAGCAGAAGACACCAGAAAGTAACTTTCCTTGTAGGATAGCGGAAAGGAGGAGCGACGATTCAACATCAGCACCCAACATTTGCTTCCTTTTTCAACACCATGCTAAGTGAGCAATACAGAAAGAACATCTAGTCCTAAGCCAGCAGGTTTTCACTTCCGGGAGCTTCTCAGGAAGCTCACTATTGAAATGCCTAAGGTGTTTCCCAAGGTAGAGAGGCTCTAACCCCCTCCTGGTTGTGAGGCACATCCCATGTAGTTCTTGGGACGAGTGTGTACTGGAGGTCCACGATGCCTATCTCTACAGTCGGTGAGAACTAACTGGCACTTGACAGCTAGCTGATTCACTCACCTGCGAACAAGGCTAGTGCTATCTCATTCAAATGACATAACCGTGTGCAATATGTTTGTAACACGATTGGACGAGAAAGCACTAGCCCATTCACAGGTTAGTGAATCAGCTAGCTGTCAAGTGCCAGGTTGGCTCCCACCGGCTTTAGTATCCGGACTTGTTTTTTTAGAATTTTTGTCATGTTACACTGACCGACATTTGATTTACAGTAATGAATCAGAGAGCACCAGTGGTGTTGGATGTGCATATGTTTACAGAACCAAACCACAGACATTCAGTTTTCATAAAAGCACTTCTATTTATACTGCAGAGCTGTATGCAATATAGCAAGCCATGTTATATGTGCACCATCATAAATTAGGTAACTGCCCAATTTTGAATGATTCTCTTAATGCACTTGAGAGCCTTCGTGAACTCTACAACTGCCATCCTATTGTACAATGTATCCAGGATGCCCTCCATGTTTCACATGCTTCTAGCATTAATGTGGAGTATGCATGGATTCCTGGTCACATAAGTTTGCTGGGAAATGAAATGGTTGATTTGGCAGAAAAGGCAGCAACCACAGAACCCAGCATTACCATTTCTCATGTTACTTTGGAAGACTTTAGGCTTGAAAAGCAGAGAGCAGTGCTGTCGCACTAGCACGGATAGTAGTCAGCTCTCCGTGGTAATAAGCACAGAGAAGTGAAAGAACTGCCAATAAACTGGGTAGCTTCCTCTTGCATATCTTGTCGCAAGGAAGTTAACTTAGCTCGGTTGCACATTGGCCACTGCAATTTTTCACATGGTTTCCTCTTTAAATAGGACCCTGCTCCTCTTTGTCCGCTGTACAACAACCTTTTGTCAGTCCCTCACATGTGGCTAGTGTTTTTCCCTAGCACAATTTCAAAACTCTTTGCAGCTCCTGCCAGTCTTGCAGAGGTACTGGTGGATGATAAACAAGCATTCAAAGCAGTTTTTAAATTTGTTGCATAGATAAACATGAACTTGAAAATTTAAAACTTTGGATAACATTTTTATACTCTTTTGGCATCTTTGTGACTTTGTTTTAACTCTGGCTTTTACCTCTCTGTTTTGTATATTTATGTATATTATTTTCGTTTTTACTAGTAACTTTATTTTATATTAAAGTTTATATCTGGCTTTTGCCATGAACTATTTTTAAGGGCATGATGACATGTAGTTAGGCACCCTTAAACATACATCTCCTCCTCCTTTGTTCATAGCAGCAACTCAAGTGGTGAAGAAAGGTGCAAACAGTTTCATTTAATAGCTCTCTGTAAAACGCACAGCAAAACACTATTCTTATGCTGCACGCATGCTGCTATCTCTATCTCTTTTGTGTACAAGCACACGATATGGTTACCTTGTAGCTTATTCTTATTGGTTACTGCCATATGTAGGAAGTTTGAAGCAGATAATAGTCACTCTCATATTGTGTTTACTATCTTAATATTCTAAGGAGAATGGAGTTCATCCAAGTTCCTGTGTGTTAGACTACTACTACTACTACTACTGTCTTAAAAGTAAAATCACCTTCATAGAATTCTAGATATAATTAATTTGCTAAGGAAATTTTTATTGCTAAGTAGCTAAAATGTTTTTTGTTTATTTCTAGGATACCAGATCACCCAAAATTGTACCTTTGGGCAAAGAGTTGGGAAAAGGACAATGACAGCACTTCCTCTCAGTTGTCAGGAGTAGCAGAAATTGAAAACAGGCCTTCTTGTTCTCAGTTAGGATCAGAAAAGCAGAAACCAGTGATAGTGGAAAGCTGCAGGCCTGAAATTTTGAATAGCAAAATGAAATCTGAAGATGGAGAGCTCACTGAAACAAAACTTCAAACAGAAGAAAACAAAGAAGAGCAATTTATGTCTGTTGCATCCCTAGAATCTAACGGAAGTGAAAAAGAAGTTAAAGACAATAAGGATTTTGATACATTGGCAAACATTGCTGATGTGGCAAATCCTTTTGCTGCTGATGCAGGAGAAACAAAAAATGATTTGTCATCTTGTCAAAATTTTACTGGTGAACTAGCAGATAGGTCACTAAGCACAGAAGATAAAATTGATGCCAAAGCAGATGGAAATGAAACACCGGAGATGAATACACACACAGCTATAAAGGATAAACCAATACTGCCTTCCATTGACCCAACAGAGGAAACATTAGATAATGAGGAGAAAATGGAGCCCTTAAAATGTTCAGAGGAAATTGCTGTGGCAATGGAAGAGGTAGTCCTTGCACAAGAAGAGAAGGAATGCAGCATATCTGAAGAAGTTTTGCCTATCTCATCTAACTCAAGTGAACAAGATGTACAGAAAACTGAAACAGATGAAGTTTCACCAGAAAAAAGTAAAGCAACAGAAAATAATTCCAGTGTACCTGAAACAATTGAAACAGAGGAGACTAAAGAAGCTACTCAGAAACCGTCAGAAGTCGTGACCCATTCCTCAGAAGACCAAGTTAATAGTATAGAAGCAGACAAAGCACATGAAGAAGAGAATAAAGTTGATGATCAACAGAAAATAAACAAGGAGCGTGATGATTTATCAAATCAAACTGAAAGTCATGGTTTATTGCATCAAGCTCTTACTAGTGGTAATCAGATTAGTAATGCTCTTACAAATGGAGTAACAGGAAATAATCTAGATGGCACTTCAGGACATTCTATGCTCCAGCTTCCAATATGCCAGTCAGAACTGATGCAGTTTGCAAGCACTATGGCTGATAATCTGAATGTAACTGGTAAGTATTCTGCTAACATTAAAAGATCCATGTACAATATTAGCATTTTGCATCCAGACAATTTTGCAACATCCTTCCCTGAAATGGGCCCAAATGACTTCATCTTCATGACTTAAACCTCACTCACTCACTCACTCACTCACTCACTCACTCACTCACTCACTCACTCACTCACTCACTCACTCACTCACTCACTCACTCACTCACCCACCCACCCCTTCCCTGAAATACTGGCAAACTTTGGGATATTTGAAATTAAGAAATACAGTCAAAACCAGTTATAGCGGCATTACTTCTAACAATGAACTGGTTATAACAGCAAAATCTAATGACCCCACTTAAATCACGTGTAAATGCCATATTTAAGGAATCACTTAGTACAATATTGCATGTTGTTCAATGCCTTGCATCTGGCAATGAAACCATTAGCAGTCTAGCTTTCCGATATTTTTTAATTACACTCTTCTCATGGAGAAGTATAGTGCAGGTTTTCAGGTAATCATCCATGTCTGCATGATGGTCACACAGAAGGCATGATGAAGTCAGGATACCAAGTCGATACAGGTGACTCACCAAGCAGTCATGGTTTGTCAGGAGTCTGAAAGCTGCTACTGTTGACTTTCATGGACCTTGTGGGATTACACTCGGGGAGGACAGCAAAATACTCCACTTTTTAGATTCAGCATGCTTTTCTAATTCTGATGTACCAAAATGAGATATTTTACGTGAAATTAAGCATTTTATTGAAGAGAATTGGAGATTATTGTTTTTCTGAAGAATTTTTGTGCCTTTTTTTGGTAAGGGCATCAGCGGTTTCATTGCAGGCGATCCCGCAATGTGCTGGGATCTTTCGTAATTGAGTAATCGTTCTGTAGCATTCTTTAGTTTGCATTGATCTCCCGTTAGTGTAGAAGCAAATTGCTTGAATGGCTGCCCTGGAATCAGGAAGGATGACTGCTTTCATGAATTTATTTGGGCATTTAAGCAGTTCTTGTAAGGCTATAGACTGCCATGATTTCTCCATTATAATTTGTAGTGTCACTGCCTACTGCACAATAATATGAGAGGAGAGGACATGTGACTCCTGCTCCAGGATGATAGTCCATTGATGATCCGTCTGTGTAGCCAGTCTTCTGCAGGGTATTTTGTGTTGAGTATTTCAAGCGCAGGAGCTTTCAGTTGCTGTTTGGGTGTTTCTGATTTTATTACTTCATCCATTAGGTGTAAATTATTTAACATCCAAATACTACAGAAAATTTGCAAATAAAAATAAATCCACTTAACCTGATACAAATCTCTAAGGAAGAACAACTTACTCAGTTGTTTGGTGGGGAATATATCTCTGAAGAGAATGCTTAATTTTATTCATAGTACCCATAATCACCATGAAGAAAAATCATGATCTCTCCTATTATAGGGAGTGATTGGAAGGAGTTGGAAATTATTGCACATTCAATCACTACATTTCCATGGGGAATTCAAATCAGTTTGAGATCTCATTGAGGATTGAATACTGCATGGAAACATGGATTCAAATCAAATTGAATCCTTGGATCCGATCTTCTTAGAAGTGGCATCGGATCAAAGTTTTGTAGCATAGAAATACCTAACGTTGTAGCATGTTACACACTCATCATTTTGTTTTCTTAATGAAAGTGTAATAAAACACAAGCCACTTACATTATTTCTATAATCTCACAGTATATTCTTCTAAAAAACATTCACTAACCTCAAAACCTATTTAAAACATGCAGAAAAAAATTATTTCGCGTGTGCCAACATAAGCCAAGTGACTAACATGGTTGGTTGATTAGCATCTAATGTTAAGCAGTTGGCAATGAAGTCATTCACTCACATGCACTTCAGTATTTTGATGTAATGTTTTATGTTGATTAAATGCTGTGCAGTGGAGTAGGTGGTTTCCATCTTCTTTAAGTTAACAGAAAGGGTACAGAGGAGATCTTGTGTAAATGTTTGTTGAGGCAGTAATGACCTGTTAGTAGTCTAAAAACTGCTATAGAGGATTTTCTTGGTAGTGTAGTAATTCTAGTCATGTTGTTACTTAGATTTTCCTATCAAATAACCAACATAAAAGCTTGAATTATTCATGCTTGAGCCTTGTGTATCCAAATCATTCCAGATGAAATTCAGCATGGAATTGGACTCAAATCAATTTCAATTCCCTACGGAAACGTGGTGAATGTTCCTTGAAATTGTTTAACTTCCTTAATATTTGAGAGGTAGAATTGGAACTGAAAAATTCAATGCCACTGCTGGGATTTGAACCACAGATCTTCTGCTTACCAGGTGTGTGCTCTAACCATTAAGCTACTGTGACAACTGCCAGAATTACACTGAATTTTCCAGCCAGTTTGTATTTCTCCCAGTGAACCACAAAGGCAGTTTACTGGAAGAAGTACAAATTGGTTGGAGAATTCAATGTCATTCTGATAGGTTGTCACAGTAACGTAATGGTTACAGCACCCACCTGGTAAGCAGAAGATCTGTGGTTCAAATCCCAGCTGTGGCATTGAATTTTTCAGTACCAATTCTACCTCTCAAACATTGTCCACACAGGGCTTGTGTGTTTAAAAACACCGACAGTAAGTATGTTGGTATAAATAAATAATAATTCCTTACTATTGTTGGCAATGTATACCACTGTTCATGTCATAAAATCAGATGTGCAAAAGGCTTGTTTTTAAGCAGCTAAAAATGCATTAAAATACTCAAATTTTCATTGCAGTTGTGTTTTATCTACTACTTTTCTAACATTTTTTCAGATACACCAAGACCACTTAGCAATGAAGCACCACGCATTCCACAACCTGAAGCTCCAATTGATCCAGTAGAATGCAGGCTGTTCCTGTTAGACCACATTGATCACTTCCAAGCACAGATAGATACAAGGCTTACTATGCTGGAAGAGCAAGTAGCAGGTAAAACTACATCATTGTAAAATGAAGTTTCATTACCCAGTAGTAGTTAAGGGTGAAACTGCAGTCAGTGATTATATGAAAATAATCCTTGAACTCGCATACTTAGGCAGATTTTCAATTCACGGTATTTATTCATTTGATACAAATGAGGGTATTCTTCACAAATGTGTGATTACTTATACATATAGTAATAATTCTTCACCTATCTTTTCTAATGTTTTACTAATATAACAAATATATGGAGACTATAGGCTTTACTTACCTTTTGTAAATGGCATAAGTTGTTGAATAATTAATCATTGACTTAAATTTCACCAGATTTCAGTGGTATTTTTAAGGCACTGTGTTATTTTGGGTCACTTGTTACTTTCTGTGATTCATCTCTATTACTAACCACTGATAGTTAAATAAATTTGTTAACAGAATCAATCAGCAGTATTTAAAAATTCATAAAATGGTCCCTATCTTTCAAAATGAATATCTTTTCCTAAACCATTAAATCTATGGTTCCATTTAGGGCCTGTATTACGATCCCCGATTACTAGCCATGGTTTGTTACCTTTCAGTTATCGCTACCTGATGGTCATAATCATAGTCATTTTATTCATCCTTTAGCAATTACAATAAAGGATACGTCACAATTAGAAATTAACAAATTGAAAAATATGTACACGGTTTACAAATTATTTACAATTAAATTTGTATTCTTCTATACTACAAAATACATTATCAATTAAGCACCTCTTAATTGCCCTTAAAGCAAATTTAATGTTAGAAATTTCTTTTTATTTCCTTTGATAGTCTATTAAATAAATCTTTCCCTATGCTTTCCAAATCCCTGTTATTTAATGTACCTCCTAAAGTTGATCTATAATAATCATCATTGTTTCTCAAAATACGTTCATGTATATTACAATTTGTTAATACTTTTTCTTTTTGCAAAACATATTTTATACTTTCATATATATGCATATAACAGTTAAGATGTTAAGGCTTTTAAAAGTATCTCTGCACATTTGTCGTCCGTCTATATTACCCATTTTCCTAATTACCTTTTTCTGAAGTTTAAAAGCTTTTTGAGTTTCTGTTACTGAGATATTTCTCCACAGAGTTATGCCATATTTTATATGTGAATATATAACTGCATAATACACCTGTTTTACCATTTCATTATCCATTTCATTTCTTACTTGTCTCAAGAATAAGCTTGGTGCCTTGTATTACAAACTCAGTTTGACTGTAGGTTTGTAACCCTGAGGATTATGATGCCATGCGAGCAGTTGGTAACATTTTTCACTAGGCTTTCACTGTGTTTGCAACGCTATTTCGTGGGTTCATCATTTAGGTTAACCACATCACAGATGTGTGTGATGTTTGGAGATTTGTACATGTTGTATAACCCAAAAATATCTTCTGTTTTATTCACTATTCATTCAGAGATTTGAAATGCTTTGAAGAAGCGCAAAATCGTTGTGTCCACAATGAATAAAATGCAACATTTACTAGTTAAAGATAATGATCCTGCTCCACGTGTTTTTGAATGTATGTGTACCTACATATTGTAAGTTTTCTGTTTGCAAAATGTGTGATTTGCCATGTTCTATTTATTACATTTGGGTTTGTTAAAACGTGGTGCCGATGTAAAAATAATCACAGAAAACATTGTGTGGTTTGTATTTATCCACTACACTACGGGGCTCCAGAGTTCTTTTTCCATAACCTAATGGTCATCAAGATATACCTACAATTAATTTATGTTGGCTTATTTTATTTCATTTTAAGAATGTCAGGAATATAGAACTATGCTGGTATAATGTTATATACGTGCTGAAATCTGCCATTCTGTCGTAAATTCTATTCGATGCCTTACTTTCGCTAAAATTCCAGATGTAGCTTTTGATGGCCTGTATCTTTGTCAGAACTCTTCATTCCACTCCTTGAAATTATGTTTGTGCATTCTGAAACTCTTCACTCTTGTATTAAATAAATACTGAGCCATCATTTCATATTCAGAGTCACTATCGACATACAATAAAATTGTGATGGGAGGTGTGCCATTTTTATGTGTGAAACACAAGTACACTCCAAGTTAACACACTAACTGCTACTTGAGGTTGCGGTTAGTGTACTTCCAGAAATAACTCTCGGTTAGCCCTTAAGCAAAGGTTGTAATACTGACATCTGGGTGTAACTTCAAGTTAACCATTTATCAGAGACCAGGCCCTTAATTGTTTTAATAATTTAACCTGTGAATTCATTTCAACCAATAATGATCTGCCACAGCTGATTTATTCATCTATTTATATTTAACATTTCTATAATTTTCCTTTCTTCTAGTTTCCAAATGATGTTAGGTCATTTTGAGCCACTTTTTTACACTCACCTTCACTTAAATTGTTTTAAAAACTGGAAACATTTTCAAGACCGTTCGGTCCCATCATCAACCGTTGGGTGACTGATGCCATCTTCTTGTTCCCCCTCTTTGCTACTTTCGTCCTTCTGCCATCTGTGTTAGGAGCACAGAGCTTTAACACTTCTTTTAAAGCTGGGATTTCAAAGTTAATCATTTTATTATTGTTTTTGATTATGTTTCAACTTAAACATCACATACTTAAAGCAGACAATGCAGGCTTCCACCAGGTGCCTACCCTGCATTCTAGAAATGGAAATTTTTCATTAAAAGATGCACTTTGATATCTGTTGTCTACATAAGACAATCTGTTTAAGACAGATTTCTGCTTAAAAAGGGGTTTGTTGAAGGAGGGTTTTACTGTATATTTCTTTCTGTCAAAGAGCACATGTGCCTTGTAAAACAACCTTGGATTAATAGTGTACGTTTTTGGAACTGTTTTGTGGCCAATAAGACTGTCAAAACACTGCATACAAAAGTTAGGAACCTGGAGAAAAGTGTTGGATTAACATGAGGGGGAACACCTCTATAACTGTGCTTATCTTCATTACTATTGGGACCAGTGAATTGCATAGAACTGTTTCAAAAATTTGTGAACCAGCTACATGATCAGCAACTACTCAAGACTGGCACCAGCAAGATGGCACAACATCCCACATTTCTCAAGTGAGCCTTGCTAAAATGTTTAATTTTTCATAAGGATCATGGTCCCCATGATCACTGGAGCGCTCCTGACTTTTTCCTGTGAGGTAACCTTAAATGAAAGGTCTACAAGAACAAACCACATACTCTCAAAGAGATACACCAGAACATCTGCCATGAAATCCAGGCAGTGACACCTGAGGTTCACCAACTTGCAATGTCTTGTTGAACAATGTTTAAAACTCGTGATGTACTTTCCTTTTTAACACATACAGCTATTCCATGTTCAAATTACATTTTATTTCCTCTCCATTTACATTTTTTACACAACATTTACTGAAGTCACTTTCAAATAAAACAAGTAATTTTCGGAGGTAGAGTCAGAAAGACAAATTCAATGCCACACCTGGGACCTGAACCTTGGATACTCTGCTCCACATGTGGCTGCTCCCAACCACCAAGCCATCATGGCAACATGCCGGTACAGTGCCAAATTCCTTAATCGATTTACACCCTCCTGCAGACTACAAAGGAATCTCATACTCATGACACTCACCACAATGGTGGCTTACAATCATAAGTATTGAAGTTTTACGCCAGAATTACGATGAACCTTACCTGACATGACTTAACATGATCAGATGTAATGTGAAGTAATAAACTAGAAGGTCTATTAGGATGTACTTAACTTAATGGGAATGATTCTGATTGATTATTCTTCTACTTGGCAGACATGGCAGATACTTAGAGCAGCTGTCTTTTTCTAATCAGAGATTTTGTTTTCCAAAAATGAAAAGGAGAGAATAAAAATGTAAATATAAAACTGGGGCAACGTGATGGACAAGTGATTACACCATTTGTCTGTCACCGAGGTGGCAAGGTTCAGTCCTAGGGGCCAGCGTATGGTATTCGTGGCGGATGAAGTAGCATCAGGGCGGGTTTTCTCCAAGTTCTCCAGTTTCCCCTGCCACTCATTCCACCAATTGCTCCATCATCGCCTTTTCAATCATCCATTTTGCCTGCATTTCATGTCATCCTCTTCCTCACTCTCATACCTAGTGCTTGGCTGACCACCTGCTTCCAGGTCTTAGGGGTTGTAAAGTCCTCCATATGGGGAGAGTAGTCAAATGAAGAAGAGGAAGAATATAAAAATGATGAATAAAGTATGGAGATGGCCATAACCTACTCTAAGAGCAAAACAAGCAGAGAAAGAGTTTTGATGCAAATAGTTACATAGAGAAGCATAATTTATTCCTGCATGGGACTATTTGCTGATTGGCTCAAACTAGTCATGTGCTACACACTTGACGTAACATGAAAAAGTTTAACACTTAAGTAATGTCATGTTAAGTTAAGTGACATTAAGTCTATCCTAAACACTCCATTTAATATAATGTGTTAGACTTTTTTGTTATGTCCCATCACACTACATTAAGTTAATCGCAATCCTGACATTAAGGCCTTTAATTAATGGTTTATGTGTGTTGGAACAATCAGTTATCATCAGTTGACCTGGTATATGGAAAATGTAAAGCATAATGAATTTGTGATGGGAATAAAAAGTTGCACAACAGATTTATTTCTGTTTTAAATCTTCGGTATACTGTTTTCTTTACTTAATAGACACTGTACTTTTATATACTACTTTCTAAGTAAGCATACTTTGCTCACATTCTTAACCTATGATGTGGTATTACCCGCTCCTCCGTTCCGCTATCCTATGCCGACTGCTGCTTTCTGGTGTCTTCTGCTCCGGCTGCTTTGGCATGTGATCTTAACCTCAGGGTATGCGTGAGTGTTAGCGAATAAAACCAGAACTTCGTTGAAACACTTTTATTCTCCCAAAATAAGAAAGCGTGAGATTTGCCGGTCATTATTAAATACGTTGAGTCGTTACCATATCTTTACTAAGACCGAAGATTGTTAATATTAACTATAATGTGTCCTCACGCTTGAGGATCCGGAATACAAGTCCCATAGCTGAGATGCTCGCTCGGCGGTCTGGGTGGCACGTGTACTGCCTCGTCGGATTCTGGAGGGCCACTGTACTGCCCCATCGAGTTCTTGAGGGCAACCGTACTGCCCCGTCGGGTTCTAGAGGGCAATTGCCTACTCCGTGCACTCCCGGTCAGAAGTCACCTCTCTTCCCCTCAAAAACCCCTCCAATTTTATGGCGCGAAAACTCCGCGTCAGGACGCTCTCATCGCTCTTCAGCTCTTAATGTCCCTATGACGAGTTTCGAAGAAGTCTCTGCGGCCATCCCTTGTTTACCTACTCAACACCTTGCGCTGAGCGATTTCCAGGAAAACCGGTATACCTATGTATCAGGCTGACTACCTGGAATTTACCACTAATGACTTGCCTGCAACAGTAAGCCCCTTCCTGCAATTTTAACCGTAACTAATACTTGCCAACTCTGTAGCTTTATATATGTAATGACTTTAACATTTCCTGATTATTTAATTCTGCCATGGGACGCAGTATTATGTCCATAATTATGGTGTTCACAATTTCGGCTTCACCTATAATAAGAGTGTTTTTGAGTGTTTTGAAAAAAGATTTCATAGTCTAAACTGCTTTTGTTTTGAAGAAGTCCTATTCAGACATATAGATGTAAATGTGTATTTGATTTCAGTATTGTGTAATTTTCAGATGTTTTCTTCTTTCTTTTTTGTGTTTTTACCCTGGCATCACAAAACAAATACAGTTTAAAAACCTGCTGAACAAGCCACTTAACAATACCATTCCTTACAATCTAAAATCTGGAATTTACCAGATTTACCAGATGCAATAGTTGCGAAAAAAGCTATATAGGAAAAACTAAAAGAAATTTGGATATCAGACTAAAGAAACACCAGAGGAACATAAAATTAAAACAAACCGAAAAGTCTGCAGTGACACACCACTTTTGGAATGAAAACTGCAACATTGGCCTCAATATAAAACTGTTAAAATCTCTAAATTCACCAATAGAACTGAGTATTTGGGAAAAAATTTACAGTGTTAAAGCTCTGCACTCCTAACACCAGATGGCAGTAGGATGAAAATAGCAGAGAGAGTGATAAAGAGGATAGCGTCAGTCACCCAATGCCTGATGATGGGACTGAACGGTCTTGAAAACGTTTCCTGTTTTTAAAGCAATTTAAGTGAATGTGAGTGTAAAAAAGTGATTCAAAATGACCTCAAACATGAGGAATACTTCACTATTATTAATGCTTCTATTTGTAATATTTATTACTTTTAATGCTAAAAATCCCTTTCAACAAAGCCAATAAAAGTAATTGCAAATTTCCTCAGCTAAAATAACACCATGTTTAGTAAGTTCAAAAATACCATTCACCAATAGCTCAGTTACATGCCAGGTTGTTGCATACTAAAGCTTAAATAGACAGGAATAGCCTCATAATTCTTTTTGTTTATCTTTTCAGCATTAGAATCACAGGATCCTGATACTGCTACAGATGAAGCACCTGACTACTTCCCACAGACAAAGCAGACTGTTCAGATGCTTCTCAGAGATCTTCTCACAATGCGTAGAATAGCTGCACTCAATTAAATATGTAAATAGAGTATATTACTCATCATTTGTACAGTTATATGTATCTAAAATGTCTCATACTCAGTTATTTCCTTATTTCGTTGTATATAAAAGTCACTCATTAAGCACAATGTATATATACAGAGAAATCCGATATTGAAAATATTTTATAAGAATTACATCTCCATTAATCTAAACTTTTTCTGTCTTTTATTTCTGAACCCACAGCTCCTTATGCATACCTTTTATTCTCTCTACTGCTTACAACCCAGTAAGTTCACCAGAAACACATGTTTTGATGCTCTGTGAATTCAGAAAATACCTGTGAAGAGCATAACTCAAAAATAAAACATCAGTTAAGTACTAAACTTCGTATTTAATTCAGCATCATCCATAGATGCTACAGAAGAGTTTTAAAAAGGACCCTCTCCCCTGCCCAGGCCCTTTTTATTTTCTCCACTGGTAAGTAGGGGAAGTATTGTATTCCACCCAAAAATTTGATGTCGAGATTTCACCGGAAATATATATTTTGAGACCCCCTAAATTCAAAAAAAGCATTTTTAGAAAAAGGTCCATGTATGTGTATGTGTCTGTCAGTCTGTGGACAGCATAACTCAAAAATGAAAAGTAGTTTAAAAACCAAAGTTGCTGTTCAAGTTTAATGTCTTTTAAGGATGCGACACGAAGATTTTGAAGTAAATAGCCACACCCTAAACTACCCTTTACATGGAATATTTTGATTTTCTTGAAAATGGATCTGACAATTTTGATTAAAATGTCATGTAGTTCAGATATTTTTATGCCAAATGAAATGTATATCTTGAATTTTCTGGCTATAGACCCTGTAGTCTTATTTACTCTGGCAACCATGCTAAAATACACAATTTATGTCGAAATAAATTTTCTTGTAGGGTGAATCATTTCGGAGATATTCCTTGTTATGTGTGCGAGTTTCGGAAAACTTAAAACTTTCATGAAATGGATCATTGTTCTCTCTCTCTCTCTCTCTCTTTTTTTTTTTTTTTTTTTTTTTTGTATTAGTCGTGCAACAAGAATGGAATCTCAAGGCTTTAATAGATTTGACTTGCTCAAAGCCTAATGTATTCCCATATTCCCCTTGCACCTACAAGAAAATAAGCAATAAGATAATTTATACAAATGCTTATCTTAACTAACACGAAGAAGATATACGAATAAGAGTTTGTAATAATTGTTAATACAAGAGTAGAGAAAGTCAGGTGAGTGCAACACATCAGATTTTTATATAGAAAATTCTTTTTATTTGTTTATATTCTCAAAAATAATGATTAAAATTAAAATTAAAAATTAAAATGACAATTTTCAAATCCATCACATAAAAACTTCTTTATAACGAATTGATATCACTGAATCCTCCTAAATGCCTCTTCTGTGTACAAAGAAATGTCCAGTTAAGTATTTCTATAAATATTAATCTCAATCAACAAGAAGTGGATACAAGAATAAGCTTTTGGAAAAATAGTTCTTGGAAGAGTGAATACAGGCCATTGAAATCTAACACGTCAGTGTTTTTTTCTTTCCTATCCTCTTCAGCTTTGTCATTGGGTAGATTTTTAAATTCTCATTAAATGTTCCATGGTTAATTTTCTTGGTGGCTAGATGGAGCAGACTACCAAGAAACTTACTAGTTAATGCTGATATCAGTGTCAAGCTTCAGACTTTAGTAAGTAAAAACAGTATGAGTGCTAGAGGTAGCAAGTTTTATAACAAATATGAGACCTGTGTTTGAAGCTTCACACCAGGTCTAACAGGATGGATAACAAGGGGCATCCTAAAAGTTTTCACCTTGACTTGAAATATTGTGAAGATGGCCATTTACTCTTACTAATTCTACTCATACATGACTTGGTTGAAATCAACCAATCTTGTGCATAACAATTTCAAATCTCAACTAATGACAGCCCTTCATTCACGAAAAATGTATCAAATTTCAATATCACCTCTTCTGAATTTTAATTATCACCACCTCTGCCTTTCTTATGTTGTGATTAGGTTACAGAATCCAGCTGCACTGTCCTACAGATGCGTAACAGCTTATGTAATTTGGTGCTGCATAGCCGCTAGGTTTTAATGTCAAAAATGGGTGACTCCCACTTCGGTGAGGCATCTAATGCTGAAATAGATTAAATAATTCAAAGAGAAAACCTCAGACACAAAATACAACAAGATATACGAGACCTGTCTAAAAAGTACCCGATCTTAATATTTGCTGTGCAAAGTAGTGATGCTACGGCAGCGCCTCTGTGCACTGTGACAGGAGGAACCTTCATGCGCAGGCTTTAATTTTCTCACTGCATTCACTAGCTGCAGGTTGCTAAGTGAGGTACTGCTATAAGTGTTTGTCGGGTTTTGTTTTCTCACAAGATGACTGAACTCGTGTGTGAAGCAGTGCCATGGCGTGCAGGTAGACTGTTTGCCTACAACATAGGCAGCCCAGGTTCAATCCCAGGGACCCACATGTGGTATTCATGGTGGATGAAGAGGCATCTGGGTAGGTTTTCTCCGGGTTCTCTGGTTTCCCCCGACACTCACTCCACCAATTGCTCCGTGATCACCTTTCCATTCATCCATTTTGCCTGCATTATATATCATCCTCGTCCTCACTATCATACCTGGTGCTTGGCCATTTCCAGATCTTCACTCTGTACAGTCCATATGTTCGTCTGGTCCCCAACAGGCGTCTAACCATGGGCACTGGCTTGTAAGTCCTACATAAGGAGAGAGTAATCAGATAAGAAGAAGCACTTAGTGTGAATTTGGTTATTTGAAAGTATACTGGCATGTTGTGTGAGAACCAGCTATTATGGCCATAATTCTTTGATGTTCTAGAAAGTACAGGTAAGCTGTGGCCAGTCAATGAAACTTCTTGATTACCTAATTAACCTCATTTTTATATAAAATTACTTTCTCTCCATATCACATACTATTAGGGCTGAATAAATCAAAATACCTTCATTTATAAGCTCAAATCACCATTTCAAGTGCACAACAATATCATGATTGTATTGGCAACTTAACTTTTGTAGTGAATAAAACTTCCCAGAGCTGTCAATGATAGGGTTTCTTGGAACACTTTACTTACAGTAACTGATACACTCTATACGCAAGAAATTCTAATTTTTTACTTTCCCTACTACGTATAGTAAGTAGAGGAAGTATTATATTCCACCCAAAAATTTGATGTCGAGATTTTGTTGGAAATGTATGTTTTGAGGTCCCCTGAATCCAAAAAAGTGTGTGTTTGTGTGCGTGTGCCAAAGTTGGTATTTAAGTTTAATATCTTCCAAGGATGCAACATGAAGATTTTGAAGAAAACTTCTTCACCCTAAACTACCCTTTACATGGAAGATTCTTCGAAAATTTTGATTTTCTTGAAAATGGCTCTTAACTATTTTGATTAAAATGTATAAAATATGTTTATGACAAATGAAATGTATATTTTGAATTTTCTGTTTACTCTGGATGACTTTTGCATAACTGGTAAACCGTAAGAGTTAGACCAAATCTTACCATACAAAAAATCTACAATTGCTAAAACACGCAATTTATGTCCAAATAATTTTTTGTAGAGTAAACCATTTCAGAGATATTCCTTAGGACTTGTGTGAGTTTTGGAAAACAAACTTTCAGCAAATGGAACATCGTTCTTCATTTTTTTGTTAGCCGTGCAACGAGAATAGAATCTCAAGGCTTTAATAGATTTGACTTGCTCAGGGCCTAATGTATTCCCATATTCCCCTTGCACCTACAAGAAAATAAGCAATAAGATAATTTCCACAAATGTTTATCTCAACTAACATGAAGATATGTGTAGTACAAGAGTGGAGAAAGTCATGTGACTGCAACACATCAGATGTTTTCCTCTGAAATCTTTGTTTTAGGTTAAAATATGGTGCACACTTATAAAAGAGAGCTTGGTGCACATAAATATAAGGACTATTCTACAAGCCAGCTTGAAAAAGCTGTTGAGGCTGTGAGAAAAGCAGTGCAACAGTTTGGGGTATTAAAATCTACAATGAATAGTAAACTAAATAATGAAGTTGGAAGACTATGAGAGAAAGACCAAAAACAAAGGTACAATGTTTGACTATGGCTGGCAATTGGAGATTTCCACTAATTGTGCATGATGTCCAACTTATAGTAAAATCTTACCTAGATAGTAAAGCTGAATTGCAGTTCAAAAGCTTCTCTGGTGTGGACTTTGTGATATCCTTTCTAGCAAGGAACAAGGATACTCTGACAAACAAAATGTGTCAAAACATAAAAATGACTCAGGCAATGATAAATGATTAAATTATCAATGAATACTTTGATGAATTGAGTGTGTCACTGAATAGTTCACAGCCCTACTTACTTAATTTTAAGCTACAATGAAGCCAATATATCAACAAATTATTGAGTCCACTAAACTAAACACTTCTGTCATGTTCTGAAATGTGTATTTCTTCCCTCTAGTAGATGACGCATTGGAAGTTGACTTAAACAGAATTGTTACAACAGTCAAAACAGTCATTTGAACCAGGGACAAATTTACATTCCTATTTGAAATTAAATCCTGTTCACAGCAAACATTATTAACAAACTAGTCTAAAGTAAGAACAAATTAGAAACTAAAAACTTCACTTATCTAATATTGCAAGTTCTTGGTGCAAAGCTTTGAGAATGAGTTGGAGTCAACTCGAAACTTTAGTCAGCTTTGCACCAAGAACTTGCAATATTACTAAGATAAGTGAAGTTTTTAGTTTCTAATTTGTTCTTACTTTAGAATCTTGCTGCTTCACTGTTAATAGCTTCAATTTCCTTAATTAATGTTCTAGTCTGTTATATGATGTAATTATTGAGCAGTTCCGTGAATATAATATCGAGTGTTAAAATTTGAAATTAATGTTTCACTTTTTTTACTGAGGAAAGATGATGCTAGATACTCCTAAGTATCTTATGAAGTGAAAAATAGATCATTTTGACGTGAATATGGGTTCAAATTTCACTTCTTACCCATATATTTCCAAAACACTAAAAATAAGCGCAAATAACGGTGATTTTCGTAACAATATTTCAGGAGCTATGTACAACTGTTTTAATTTTTTTGTTCTGTACATCACACAATGACTCTTCGTCTTCTAAACGTGTATATGGCTAATAATTTTCGACATTTATAAATAATTCTTAGAGCCTCTTTAATTATTACTCTGTGTCAATGTCAGTTAGTCACGGTAAATAAGGATAAAGTCCTCTGGAGGGAAAAGTAATAGACTGAAATAAATATCCTTTTGGATTCTGCGTCATTACAATATAAAAAATAAAAAAGTATCAGAAAGTTTTCCTCTATAGTCATTAGTTTACCCACAAAACACGTGACTAACGGACAATTAGTGCTGGCGCTCTGAGGTCGTCATACGCGTACAGTGCTTGTGAGACTTAAGTCAGGATAGACGTATCAGTCCATTTCTGACTCCATGGCTAAAACACCAGCCCAAAGATAATGTGAACACAAACAACGTCTGAAGGAGCAAGGCAGTTATGCTCAATGGAAGGAAAAAATAAAAGTAACTATGAGGAAAGGAAGAGAAATACTGAAACAAAACAAGGAAGAGAACACCTCAAAGCTGAATATAGGAGATATAAGCAAGCACAGCGGGCAAGACAGAAGATAAGAGACCAAGAAGGGATTGATAGGATACTCCATCAACATCAACCGCTTTTAAAAGCAAACGGTATTTCGGAAAGTGCAGAAAACGTGTTGAGGAAGCATTGCCACAATCTCCACGTAAAAGAAGAGAAATGATTCGTAAGTTAGCAGTTGAAGAAGGATTACATGTTGTAAAACCAAAGCATTCTGTCCCGGTATCAGGAAAACAACTAACAGAGGAACTTAAAAGTGCTATCATCAAGTTCTATCAGGATGATTCAATATCTTACCAAGCTCCTGGAAGAGATGATTTTATTGAAATCCGTGTTGAGGGAGAAACAAAAGAAGTTTGCATTAGGTATCTAGTGGTAACATTAAAAGTGAGACTGAATTTCGTAAGTTCATAGCACAAGTGGTTTGTGATCAGAAATCGAGTAAGTGTATGCAGGGAGGATGCTCTAACTGCCCGGGATTGAGTGAAGCAGACATTTCGGATGAACTCGCTAATTCTCCATGCGAGTGGAACCTGTGGAGTTCACGTAATGGAAGAATGGAAATAGAAGTTAAAAATGGGTCTGTAAAAATCTGCATTGAAGAACTGACCAATTGCCTGCCACGTTTCCTAAATCACGTTTATGTAAAAAGACAGCAATCCGAGGCCTTTAAGAAGGCTCGGGAAAATGTTGCAATTAGTGAAGCTGTGATACAGATCGACTTCTTTGAGAACTACACATGCAAGGGGCAAAATGAAATTCAAGCTGCCCACTGGAACAACACACAGATCTCAATATTTGCTGCTGTTGCCTGGTATAGGAAAGAAGATATTGGTGAAATTCAGAAACAATCTTTTGCTTTGGTGTCTGATTATGTATCACATGACAAATATGCAGTTGATATTTGCTTAAGGAATATATTTTCGGAAATATTGGATATTGTTCCGAATCTTGAACTTATGAACGTGTTTTCTAATGGAGCTGCTTGTCATTTTAAGCAGAAATACACACTGAGCCATGTGACATATCTTTCCAAAGTATTTGGAATCCAAATTGAATGACACTTCTTTGAATCCTATCACGGAAAGGGGGCAGTAGATGCGATTGGAGGACAAGTGAAGAGGATGGCATGGACAGCTGCGAAAGCAGGAAGCAGGATTCAGAGTGCTGAAGAATTTGATAATACTGTTAGAAAGAAAACCAAAATATGTGTTCTTGGAGTTTCTCTGCCTGAAATTGAAGAAGCAAAAGAATTTCTCGACAAAAGATTTGAACGTATTTCACCTATGCCGCCCACTCAGCGGGTTCATTATGTGAAAGTATTAGGTTTAAATGTTGTGGAATATGCTTTTCTTTCATGTGCGGAAAGTGTCAGAATGATGCACAACTTTCGGAAATAAAAACAGTGTAGTGATATGCGCGTGTACTACGAGACTATTGCATTTAGTGTTCTTGCACTATAAGGAGTCCAATCCAGAGTGTGTTACAGGTATGTGCTGTGTGCTGTGTGCTCTCATGTGTCGTCTTTGTTATGGTTTTGAGTCAGCTATTTATACTTGCAATGATGTAACTGTGATAAGAAATGAGGGCTGTCAACATATGTTTATTCTGTTTATGTTGCATGACTTTAATGCTTCTCCAAAGGATATGATATTCTCAAAACGATAAATACAATTACACACCTGTGTGTATTACATGTATGTAACGTATAATCCGTATCACTCTGATTTACCATATGTTATACCATGTAAAACAAAGACCAGGTATTACAATTTTCGCAAATGTCAGTTAGTCACAAACTCATGTCAGTTAGTAACGCTGACCTTTTGAATAAATATCTCCAGATGAGAATAACATGCCAAACCTTTTTTCAGGTCATTTGAAAGCTTAGAAGTTCCTCTCTCAAGTGATTTTTCAGAACAAATCAAATAAGAACACTTTCAGAGAAAACGGAGGACAAACGTTTGAAGTTGGAACTGCAGTTGACAAAAATGTCAGTTAGTCACGAAAAGTTTAGCGCTCATTATTAAATAATTGTTTCACTTTTATATTTCCTATCACAACCGCCAATGTATTCTCTGTCATCGTATGTCGTTAAAATAACATTTTTACACCTATATTGAACCATTAGACAGACATTTTAAGAAGAAAATGTAGTGTAAATGTCAGTTAGTCACACGCGGAATTGCTCTATTAATAAATTGTGTCTATATAGATATATATTGCTGTTTTAGAGTGTATGACTGCATTAGAAGTGTTCCAAGTTGCACTCAAAGCATCCAGCTTGAGATTCTTGTGGGTTTTAAATTATTGTCCCAAGAAACCCCATACGTGGGTGTCTAACTTGGGACACAAGTTATAATTATCATAATGTAAAAATAAGTGTAACAATATTTAAAGGGTATGAATGTAAACCCAAATATTGAAGCAATTAAGTAGCCACAACTATCATTTATATGTAAATGGCAAGCATTTGAATCTTCAAAGTGTCCCAAGTAGCCTCGTCTTACGGTACTACCTGAAAAGCGACAGGCGTATTGATCTTGGTTATCAGAATGCTGCTTTTGCATGTTATCTGATTATACTATTAGAACAGCGAAATACTAATAACTTGGTGTACTTTCAGTAATGCAACACAAATGGATGATCTCTTGCACTGCCAATGTATGACACGTTGCTGTCCTGAAGACAATTATGATTGCATCTGAACAGAATGTACATACACTCACTCACTGTGGATGTGCAATAAGCTCGCGTAAACAACTTCACATTCTTTCCGATACGCCTCGTGGGTTTGTCACCTAGTTAACATAGGATGTATTTTGCTTGAGTATGTGAGAGAGTGAGAGAGAACAACATAACTCAAAATGTCTGAAAAATACCAATTTTCTTATTTAACTTCAGCAGCTTCCAAAGATCCTTTTATCTCAAACTACTCATATCAGATTTTTACTTTCTCTACTGGTAAATAGAGAAAGTATTGTAGGTATTCCACCCAAAAATTTGATGTCAAGATTTCACCAGAAATATATGTTTTGAGACCTCCTGAATTAAAAAAAAAAGCATTTTTAGAAAAAGGTCCGTGTGTGTATGTGTGTGTGTGTGTGTGCGTGCGTGCGTGTGTGTGTGGTTTTTTTTTTTTTTTTTTTTTTTAAATAGCATGCCCCATTCCATATGAATACTACATGCTTGCATTTATCTATTTACATACAATTTACATTTTATATACATGTATATATTGTTGGTGTTCTATTTGAACATTTACATTTTTATTTACCTCTAATTTTTTATCTACCTTAGTCTAATTGAATACTTCTCTATTGTGATATTTGCAGTTTTATTATTATTATTATTATTATTATTATTATTATTATTATTATTATTATTATTATTATTATTATTATTATTATTATTATTATTATTATTATTATTATTATTATTATTTTTTTTTTTTTTTTTTTTTTTTTTTTTAAATTTTTGTTGTTTAATGCTATTTTATTTTGTTTGGAGGCAAATATAATTATATTCGTACTTGGACTTGTCATTCTATTTCTGTGAATTTTATAGCATTAATGAAGTTAACGAAAGGTTGTATGAAATTGTTTTCAAGTTCTTCTTTGTTTATGGGCCAAGTAGCATATTTACTTTGTATTTTTCTAATCATGTGTGCGTGTGCGTGTGTGTGCGCGCGTGTGCGCGTGTGTGTGTGTCTTTGTCTGTGGACAGCATAACTCAAAAACGATTGGTTCAAATTGTCACGTATCTCCAAACTTGACGTATCGCGTCGCGTTAAGCCACGTTACATTAGGTTTATCGTAACCCCGGAATAAATAAAAGCAAGCCTAAGAACACAAGTGTACTTATAGGTATATAGGAATTTATAGACATCGGATTTGTATGGAAATTCAATTTTAGCTTATTTTTATTATGATATGGCATTAAATTTTACAATATGTTTCATGTTCTTCTGTGTTTGTATCTTAAGTTATATAGTGCATATAACTGCATATTTCCGATGTTGCTTGGTATTTCATTATTTTCCTATGCATTGGACATATAATACACGCATTTTTAAAATGTGTATTTTAAAATTAATATACAAAGACATTAGTGATAAAATAGTAAAGTCCTTACTGTGTAGACACTCCTGTGGAGGTTAGAGTAAGGGTAGAAAGATCCTTCTTAGCAAACTTGTTAACCGACAAACGTCATAAACGTTTACCTGAGCATTTAGAGAAAATGATCATAGTAAACTGCGAATCAAATTAAATTACCGAAATGATGTGAAAGAAAGGTTGCACTTTTTAAGTGCCAAAACGTGAGTACCAAACTAAAATAATATTTTTGAAATTATATAGCTTATTTTAAAGATTTTGATAGCACAAATGCATACAGATTCGATGTATTCTTATAATTATTCAGTTCCCACCGCGGTCAGTACACGGTGCGATACACAGATATCGGCTCTCCGTGTCGATGCCCTTGCCACTTTGTGTCAATCTCAAGTAATTAGGGCATCGCATTTCTCAAGTCAAGTTTAACTCTCCAAATTATTCTAAGGTTTAATAATGTCTATGAAAGGACAAAGACTAGATTCTCGGTTCGGTAGGTGTAGGGCCACTCTGCCTAGTAGCATTATAATCAATAGGTGCGCGCGTTTGGAGGAAAAACACGAGACGTGTACTGAACATGCAAAGTTGCGGCCCTTCTCACCAACTGCCTCCGTGGCGCAATCGGCTAGCGCGTTCGGCTGTTAACCGAAAGGTTGGTGGTTCGAGCCCACCCGGGGGCGTGTTTTTTTTCTCCCATAATTTGATGTTTCAGGTTGTTGCAGGAAACACATTTTAAAATGCATCTCGAATACACCAATGCTCCATTGTTAAATAAGTTAAACATGTTTGCTCTGAACGGCGATTTACTATTTATATATGATTAAAAGAATATTGAAAATGGCATCATAGCGCTCAAATTGTATTTTATAACCGTTTGCGAGAGAACGATAATACACATTTTGACACCAGTGGCTGTCTCTATTCATCAACATGCTTTTTAGGGATGCGGATGTTTATTTAATTGTATATGCGTATTCGTTTCTCTACCGCTTACCTACATTAAACAGATTTGCGTAAAATTCAATCTGATAGAGATTTCATTCAAACAGTACTTTATTTAGCCTGAGTTCCTGCAAGACCTTAAAAATATATAAAAAAATCAAATGTGTTGCACTCACGTGACTTCCTCTAGGTACTCTTGTATAACCAGTCTTACAAACTCTTTATTTCTTCGTGTCAGTAGGGATAAATAAACATTTGCAGTAACTATCTTAATGCTTGAGAGGTAGAACTGGAACTTAAAAATTCAATGCCACAACTGGGATTTGAACCACAGACATACCGTTTACCGGGCGGCTGCTCTAACCACTGAGCCATTGTGACAAACTGCCAGAATGGCATTAAATTCTCAAACCAGTTCGTATTTCTCCTGGTAAACCACAAAGGCAGTCTCACATCAGAGACAAATACCCCAATTCTCTCAAACTTTGCCCATACACGGCTTGTGTGTTTAAAAACACCAACAGTAAGTTTGTTGGCATAAATAAATAATATCTTAATGCTTATTTCGTAGCAGGTGCAAGGGGAACATGGGGTGCAGTAGGCTGTGAGCGATAGTCAAATCTTTTAAAACTTTCAAATTCAGTTCTCTTTGGACGGTTAACATATAAAAAAACGAACAACAATGTTGCATTTCACGAAAGGTTTAAGTTTTCCGAAACTGACACAAATAACAAGGTATATCTCCGAAATAGTTCACTCTACAAAAACATTTATGCAGACATAAATTGTGTGTTTTAGCGAGATCTAAATTTTTTGTTGAGTAAGATTTTGTCTATCTCTTACCTTTTACGAGTTATTCAAAAGTCATCCAGAGTAAACACGACTACCTAGGCTATAGCCAGAAAATTCAAGACATAAATTTTATTTGTGATACAAATATCTTAAATATATGACATTTTCAAGAAAATCAAAATTTTCGAAAAATGTTCCATGTAAAGGGTAGTTTAGGGTGGGGCTATTTTCTTCAGTCTTCGTGTCGCATCGCATCCTTGAAAGACATTGAACTTAAATACCAACTTTGGTTTTTAACCGACTTTTCGTTGTTGGGTTATGCTGTCCACAGACTGACACACACACACACACACACACACACACACACACACACACACAAACGCAAACACACGCGCGCGCGCGTACACGCACACACACGGACCTTTTTCTAAAAATGCTTTTTTTTTATTCAGGTGTCTCAAAACATATTTCCGGTGAAATCTCGACACCGAATTTTTGGGTGGAATACAATATTTCCTCTACTTACCAGTAGAGAAAGTAAACATGACAGTGCTATGGCCGAGAGAGAGAGAGAGAGAGAGAGAGAGGGGGGGGGCGAGAGAGGGAGATTATAACTGAAAGAGTAAAAAGTCGATAAAATATCTACCAAACATGGTATCAACTCCAGCTTCTTTCGAGACGAAAATGTTCATGAAATTCAAATGACGCTTAAAACGAAGAATTTCTGGTTTTAATAAAAACGTCACGTGTTTTGACATATTCATAGGAGAAATAAAATATTATACTGAACTTTCTTAATTGTTATCAACTTTATATAGCAATCGCTTCGGTTTCCTCTATCTTCTTGTTCGCACAAGGGTACAAGGCCATATTCTTACAACACCCAAAACTTACTGCTTGTTAAAGCACACAATTTATGTCAAATACACTTTTTTCTGTAGTTTACCATTTTCGAGATATTAGATCTTTGTTAGAATTTTTCATTATTTGATGTTTTCAAGTAGGAACACGTTATTCGTTTGTGGGTTTTTTTTTTTTTTTTTTTTTTTTTTTTTTTTTTTTTTTTTTTTTTTTTTTTTTTTTTTTTTTTTTTTTTAAAAATCTCAGGGCCATGCAAAGAGAACGAAATTTCAAAGTCATCAGATAGCGACCAGCTTTGAAAGATTTAACTATCACCCAAAGCCTAGTGTATTCCCATGTTCCCGGCGGCGCCGTGGCCGAGCAGTTAGCGCGCTCGCCTACCACCTAGGCGGCCCGGGTTCGATCCCAGGGACCCGCATGTGGTATTCGTGGTGGACGAAGCGGCGTCAGGGCGGGTTTTCTCCGGGTAATCCGGTTTCCCCCGCCATCTCATTCCACCGGTGCTCCATCTTCATTCCATGTATCATCAGTGTCACCGCCTGCGGTGCCGTAGTGGTAAAAGCGGGCGTTGAACACTACAACAACAATGCCCATGTTCCCATCACACCTACAAGAAAATCAGCATCAAAATAATTTGTGCAAATGTTTATTTTGATTTACTTGAAATAGATAAATGTCCCTCAGGGGCTCCCCTTGGGAGGTACGCGGAGTAACGACCCCATGGTATCGGAGTCACCTAGTGTCTGGGGTATAGCTGACCATCCTGCTTCCTGGGGATATATATAAGAAAGCGTGGTTCTCTAGGTTGGGGGTTGAGCATGAAGCCAACAACCTAAGCTTGTAAAACATATTTGTTATGAAACCTGCCAAGAAGGCCTCTGATGGAGGAATTAATGTTGGCGACCTGGAATGTACAGAGTTGCCCCGGCCATCCTCCCCATCCCCTAAAGGTTTACAGAAGATTGGATTGGAAAAGTAAAGTGGAAGAAGATAGATTTGTAGAAGAGGATTGTCCAGGAGGCTAAATTCACCAGGGGCCCAGAAGAAGAAAAGAAGAAGATAGAGGAATACCTAAGCGTTTGTAAGAATAGTTTGTACAAGAATACAGAAAATCATGTGAGTGTAATGCATAGGATTTTTTCTATGTAAATAAAAAAAATTGTAGTGGAATTGTTAATGAAAACATAACTAACTACCTAATGTACCTACTTTTGGTTAGTAAAAAGGTTGGTTATTTTTAAAATAAAAATAATTGCAGATAAATTTTAATAAAAATGATACAATTGAGAACATAATCCTATCTGTCTTAATAAACACATTTATTGTATAAAAATAAGCTATTGTACCTGAATGACATGTATCTGCGCGCTGTAACAATTTTACGCTAATATCTTAAATAGTTTCATAAATTCAGCAGATTTAAATTTGGTGGAATAGCACTTTTAACCTCCTCTTAAGCACAACCTATTTGTTCTGCTCAGCAATCACAATTAGAAATCCTGTCAACATTCCGTAGAGCTAGCATGCTTGTCGGCAAACTAGGACACTTGGTATAAAGCATAGACGGGGAGAACTGACTCAATGAGTTTCTTCCCCATACATCGTAGTTTAACCCCACCCACTGCCTCATAGCGATCAGCTACCGGGGCATGCCTTCCGCTATTGTCTCTGCCTCAGACAATCGGCCAATCCTTCAAATTGCGTCAATAAGTGGAGAGAGTAAATACTCGATTGCACTGCTGCCATCCCTCTTCCCCATGCATGGTATAGAGACAGATGGGGAAAAAATTCATTTTTGGTTGCATGCGTAACATGAATCTACGTAGCTTGTAGAATATGTCTATGTAAGGTTTATGCGTGTTTCCAGCATTTAAGGGAATTTAAATCGAGATTTAAATATGTATGACTGTCACACTGTCAGCAACTCTGGGTATCTTCTTTAGCCATTTACCGAAAATTGCCTTTTATAAATTTTAGATGGACTTTTCTAAAAAGTATAATAAAAATGTGATTTTTTGTGAGTGTGCAAAAGCATCTGGTGAAAACTTCCATCTTACCTTTGTATGAAATTCCTAAAAAAACATAAATATCTAAAAATGTTTAAAATAAAGTGTGTGTGTATGTGTGTGCGCGCGCGCGCGCGTGTGTGTGTGTGATATTCATGCCCAGTGGCGTCTGGGCAGGCTTTCTACGGTTTCCCTCACCACTCATTCCACCAGCTGCTCCACATCATCTTTCCATTCATCCATTTCACCTGCATTTCATACCTGGTGCTGGGCTGACAACCCGCTTCCAGGTCTTCACTCTGACCGGTCTATAGGTTCGTCTGCTTCCCGATAGGCACAGGCTTAGAAGTCCTAGGGGTTGTAAGTCTTCCATACGGGGAGGATAATCAGATAAAGAAGAAGAAAAGTTTACCTAAAAATATGTGAAAAATGTAAATGTTCTAGTTCATTGGAATATCTATCTTAGCAATTATTAACCTACGTTAAAATTTGAGTGTGGTTTCTGGATCAGAAGAAGTTGTTTTACAAGTGTCAACATTTTCATTATCTATGGTAGCTTGTATAGTTTTCAAGAAACCTTAATATATATTTCATTAAGGTTCAGCACGGAAAGCGCTACTCTATCTCTACCAAAATCCTTTACGCGACAATAGCCCGTGCACATAAGGGCTTTCAGTTGTTTAAATAATGAACTCCAAAATAAAAGCCAAACATCAGGGCCAAAGCCATGAACAGGGTCTACTCTTTACTTAAACCACAGCAGGCAATGTTTAATATTTCCTGCACAATGACTTCCCTTCTGATAACCACTAACTAACCACTTCCTTTAGCACTTATTCATTAGGTTACTCCGAGAATTTGGAGTGTAACAATTATTAGTGCGAAAGGAATTGAATAATACAGGAAATCCTTTTCGTAGTTTTCTGGTTTCCTATTACTAGTCTTTGCTAATTTCAGACGTTGTATCACAGTGTATAATGGAAGTAAGTCTCCGGTAACACCATATTTTCATATCACCTATGTGCTATTCACCAGGGCATAGCGAGTGGTAAAATTCAAGACAGAGATGTGAATCTCCTTGTAATATGAACCCTATTTCACTTTCCGATATGTTAGGGTTTTGGTTCCAATACAGTTATATATAATATTTACAATATGCTTAATTTATACTGTTGTGTATCAACAATACTATTCTAAATAGAAATGAAACTAAATTACGTAACGAACAATAATTGAAAACTACCTCAAAGTCTCTTATAATGTAATTGAGAAAGTCACAGAACTTATAGCAGCATTTCTGAATCTAAAGTACTTAAAGGCTGTTGGAGTCTATTTTGGCAATAATCTAATTTAGTAATAAGTTCAAATCTTTGGGATTCAAAAGTAGGACACCCAAATATAAGGTGTGGTACAGTCTAGCTGATGTCCTCTTAAATACAGGTATCAATACATATTTTTAAATCGTTTAAAATAATGTCCAAAATTACTCTGACCAATCATAAATTGGGTTTATATAGAACTTGGTTCTGTGCATTTGCACTTTAATCATGAAACACTTTAAGAAAAATAATGTTAGAGCCATTACTGGTGTTTATCCACTCATTCCAATTTTGTTTTAGTTTTTTTTAATGTATTTTATTCAGTTCAATACAGTGGAATGCACAATTGAACCATATCATGAGTCAATACACTTCTTTGATATATGACAGTGGGCAAAACGACTAATTGAATTAGCAGATGATTTGAGAAGACCTGCATGCTCATTTCCTGTAGCCCCAAAATGTCCTTTAACTCAATTTATAAGATGTTGATTTAACAGAGATGATATCAGTGATCATAATTTCAACAGCTAGGTAAAAGTGGCTCGCCACAAAAAACTAAATAAACAAATAAAAAAAAAGAATAAATAAACTGATTGTTACACTCACATGACTTTCTCAACTCTTGTGCAAACTATTCTTACAAACTTATTCCTCTATCTTCTTTATATTACCCAGATAAATATTTGCAGAAATTACCCTATAGCCTTTCCCGTAGGTGCAAGGGGAATATGGGAATAGAGTAAGCTTTAAGTGATAGTCAAATCTTTCAAAGCTGGTCGCTATGTGATGTCTTTAAAATTCCCTTCACTTTGCATGGCTAAGGGATTAAAAAAACTAAGTATCATTTGAGAAAACTAGGTATAAGTTACAACATTCAGACAATTAACAAGGAATACCTCCAAAATAGCTCAGTCCACATAAGAATGCACCAGACATAATGTGTGTGTGTGTGTTAACAAGATTTACATTTTTTGCGTAGTAGGATTTTGTTTATATCTTACGGTTTACTAGATGTGCAAAAGTCATACAGACGGTAGAGAGCTTCTGAGACATTCCTAGAAAATTCAAGATGTTCACTTCGTTTATAATAAATCTTAAACATATGGTACTTTAATCAAAATCGTTTTGAGAAAATTACAATTTTCGAAAAATGTTCCATGCAAAGGGTAGTTAGGGGTGGGGCGGGGGACTTTCTTGAAAATCTTCCTGTAGCATCCGATTTGGATTAAAATGATATATGTTTAAGATATTTTTATGACAAATGAAATTATATTTTGAATTTTCTGGCCATAGCCTTTGTAGTCCTGTTTACTCTGAATGACTTTTGAATAGCTCGTAAACCGTAAGAGATAACCAAATAAGTTAAAGTTAAACCGGTGGCACTACAATCCATCTCTGACCAGGGCCTGCCAACCCGACTGCCGGCCTCACGCCCACATACTCACCGATACGTGGAGGAGATGTGGTCAGCAACTCGACACCCCCAGCCGGAAAGTCGGCTTTCATGACCAGGGCCGCTTACCTATCGCAAGCTCTTCAATTTCCTCACGCTGCTGAGTGAGCATCAGTTCTATACTCGGAACTTAAAATCCGCATCCGCAGGGATGGGATCGACAAAAAATATAGATCTCGCTAAAACACACAATCTATGTCCAAATCTTTTTATTTTATTTTTTTATTTTATTTTTATTTATTTATTTATTTATTTTTTATTTTATTTTTTTTAAGAGTAAACCATTTCGCTATTTGCTATTTGTGTGAGTTTTGGGAAACAAACTCTCGTCAAGTGGGACATCATTAGTTTTTTTTTAGACAGTTAATAGTAAAAGTCGGACTTTTAGCAGTTCGCGATAGTGTTAAAAGTATAACATTTTACCACTCAGTGCTCAAAAGCGTTTAACACTCCGATAATACCAAGTTTGTTTTCTTGTGGAACATCACCATCGCCTCATCCCAGTTAGCCGTGAATCTGAGTTATATAATGCTTGTTCAAAATGGCGGGTCATTTGAATTTTAGTTTTCACAAACGATGAGTAAGTTTAGAGCAAATTGTAATATTAATAAATTAAATTTTGTTACGTTATTTTCGTCGTTTTATTATTTCCACTGCCACCCTTATGTAGAATATTATGGTTTTGTAAAAGTCATGTTGCCAACACTGATGCTACGCAAGGCAAATGAACATCGCAACCCATCATGGCTATGAGAAAGGTAAAACAATATCATATATTTATACATAATCTATAATATATCTATAAATATTCAGGACTGTCTAAAAATAGTGTATGATGCACGGGTTAAAAGGGTTTTATTTTGTTCGTAGGTTTCCTCAACTCCTCGGCCTGCGGCCTCGTTTCGGAATCATACCTACTCACAAAATAAAATCTTCCATTTAACCCTTGTATCGTAAATCCATGGAGGACGCTGTAGTTTAAGGCCAAATTTGGGATTTAGCCGACTTTTCGTGTTTGAGTCATGCTGTTCACACTCAGACCTTTTTCTAAACAAATCTTATTTGAAACCTCGATATCACTTTTTGGCTGTAAAATAATATTTTCTCTGCTTACTATAGATGAGTAATAGAGAAAGTAAAGCAATTGCAGTAAATGTAACCCTTCCACAGATAGATGTTTCTTCTTCAATTTCTAAATTCGGTTAATGACACAGACATTAACACCAATTTTTACGCATTTCGATGATACAAAACTAACTTCCACACTTCTGATGCTCCCCTAATAGAGGTAATGTTGAAACGGCTTAAATTGCAGGCTTTCTCAATCTCGAACTACGGCTGTCGACGTAGTTACTACCTCTTTGTGTGTTCTTTTACCCTGTCCACCCTCACGGGAGATGGCACCCGCAATGTAAGCTTTATGAGAAGCACAAGACATGGTGTGGTCAGATGTGGTACTATAAATTTGTGCTTCTACGCGTAACAGTCAGATGGCATTAGCGTGCCATCCGGGGTATCTGCTTTCATTATCTGTAGACAGATGGCAGAGTTACCATCTGTTAGCATCTATTTCCATTTTGCTTTCTCAACTGTGCATAGTATGGTAGGCATTGTATTCGACTCAAAATTTCGATGTCGTGATTTCACTAGAAATATATGTTTTGAGGCCCTCCGAATTAAAAAAGGAACATTTTTGCTTTCTCTAATACATAAAGTAGAGGAAGTATTGTATTCCACGCAAAAATTGATGTCGAGATTTCACCGGAAATATGTTTTGAGGCCCACTGAATCCAAAAAGCCATTTTTAGAAAAAGGCCCATCTGTGTGCCTGTCAATCTGTCTGTCAGTCTGTGGACAGCATAACTCGAATAAAAACCAAAGTTGGCATTTAAGTTTAATGTTTTTCAAGGATGCGACACGAAGATTTTGAAGAAAATTCCCCCAACCTAAACTACCCTTTGCATGGAAAGTTTTTTGGACATTTTTATTTTCTTGAAAATGCCTCTCTTTTGATAAAAATGCCATATGTTTGAGATATTTTTATGACAAATGAAATGTGTATCTTGAGTCTTCTGGCTATAGCCCATGAAGTCCTATTTACTGTGGATTACTTCTGCATAACTGGTAAACCGTAAGAGATAGACCAAAGATTACTATACGAAAAATGTAGATCTTGCTAAAACACACAAATTATGTCTCAATAAATTTTTTTGCAGAGTGAACCATTTGTACGAGTTTTGGAGAACTTACACTTCTGTCAAATGGTACTTACATCGTTGTTCATTTTTTGTTATCCGTGCAAAGAGAACGAAATTTGAAAGCTTTAAAAGATTTGACTATCGCTCAAAGCCTACTACAAGGAAATAGGCAATAAGATAATATCTGGAAATGTTTATCTGTATAACATAAATATATAGGAATAAGATTTTGTAAGAATGGTTAGTACAAGAGTAGAGAGAGCCACCTGAGTGCAACACATCAGATTTTTAGAAAAAGATGTGTATCTGTGTGTCTCCAAGTGAGCAGCTTTATTCAAAAACGAAAAGTCGGTTAAAAACTAACGTCGGTATTTAAGTTGATTATTTTTCAAGGATGCGACGCGAAGATTTTGAAGAAAGTGCCTCCCCCTAAACATGGAAAATCTTTCGAAAATTTTGATTTTTCTCATAAATGGCCCAAACGATTTTGATTAAAATGCAACACATTTAAGATATTTTCAGGTAAATGAAATACATAATTTGAATTTTCTAGCTATACTTATGTAGTTCTGTTTACTCTTAATAACTTTTGCATAACTGGTAAACCGTAAGAAATAAATCAAATTTTACTGTACAAAAAACGTAGATCTCGTTAAAACACCACTTTTTTGTGGAGTGAACCATTTCGGAGACATTCCTTGTTGTTTGTGAGTGTTGCCAAGTTCACGGATTTTTCCCTCGGTGTAAGTATTTTTCAGTTCGGAAGGAAATGAGGGAATCCTTTGGAGCTTAAGGGTTTTTTTTTTTTTTTTCAAGTAAAATTTTGAAATTCAAGAATTCAAATTCATTTACCTATGCACTTCTGCTATTTTTCCTCATTAGACGTTTCAGCATTAAATGAAAGCATTACTTCATTAACAGTTTTTTCTTGACGTACATCACACAGTCTATTAACACGACCTTTCATGTACCTATAGTCTTCTTCTCTTAGACTATGTTCAAATTAAAGAGGCTACAGCTGGGAATCTTTTTTGTGTTCAAACGCTGTGTACCAAATTATGGTCTATGTACTGGAAACATTGTTGGTTACAATGTCATGATGGACGAACACAATTCATTTATAAATCGTTTTCTGAAGGAAAATAATGAAATTGTTGATTTTGGTTGTATTTTTCATTCTCTTAATTTGGTTGCTGGTGCTAGCTACCTCTGAATGCCTTCCCAAAAATGTTGAGTCACTGCTACATTTAATTTTTTCCATACTTTTCAAGAAGTCCGAAACGAGAAAGTACTCTAGATGAGGCTAGTCTTATATGAGAGCAAGTCAATAAAAGTTAGGTTCTATGAGCACAAGGGATTTTGAAGGCCTATAGGGAAATTTTCTCTACAAAGAACCTGGTAACACTGTTCGTCAGTTGGTTAGCATGTGTGTCGGTTGTAGATAAATAGGCACAATGCTAATCAGCGGCTAGGTGCTGTGCAAATAAACATACCGTACAGGAGAACCTGTACGACCTGTTCTCGAATGCTGGAATGCTGGATCATCGAATTAGTCGATGACAGTGATGATGCTAATAGTGATGATAATGGTAATTAATTATTTTTTGTTGTTTAACGACGCTGTCAATCGCCAGGGTCCAATCAACGTCGCCGTATGCCGGAATTTCGTCCCGCAGGAGCTCTTTTAATATATAATAATAATAATAATAATAATAATAATAATAATAATAATAATAATAATAATAATAATAATAATAATAATAATAATAATAATAATAATAATAATAATAATAATAATAATAATAATAATAATAATAATAATAATAATAATAATAATAATAATAATAATAATAATAATAATAATTATGAAGAAGAAGAGGAAGAATAAGAGGAAGAAGAAGAAAAGGAGGAGGAAGAAGAAGAGGAAGAGGAAGAAGAAGAAGAAGAAGAAGAAGAAGAAGAAGAAGAAGAAGAAGAAGAAGAAGAAGAAGAAGAAGAAGAAGAAGAAGAAGAAGAAGAAGCAGCAGCAGCAGCAGCAGCTCATAACCTTTTACGAAACCCGTAAGTGTAATATTTTTGTTGCAGATAAAGTTATTACCTTAAGTGTATTTATTTCATGCACAGAGTTTTCTTTAGAAAAGGTGAAATCCGGAAAGAATAGCAATGTAAATAGGCCTCTCACATTCATATAGCCCGTTGGGTGCAGTTCCGTACGGAGCTAGCAACCCAAGCTACCTTCTCGTTTACATTTGCAAGGGTGCCATATCTACCAGGAGAGGACAGGATAAGAGAACTTGTATGGAGGTAATAACTACGTCAGCGCACGCATGGAGAAAGCTTTTGTTTTGCTTCTTTCAGTATTACGTTTATTAGGAGTGCATCAGGGATACGGAAGTATGTTTCATCACCGCCTATGCTTGAATGTTTGGCGTTAGTGTCTGTGTCACTGATTTTAAAAACTAGAAAAGGAAACATTCAACAATAGGTGGAAAAATGACATTTAGCAATTTTTTTATACCGCCTTGAATTTTTGTCTCAAATATTTGTAATATTTGGAGTCAGTAAGCTTCTCGACGAACGTACGAGTATATTAATGGTCTGTTATTTCGCTAACTGCGGTGTAAACTTTGTGAGAACAATGCCGTAATCTCTTTTTATTTCAAGTCTAATGAATTTGGTCACAAGTTAGTGTTAACATAAGGTTGCCAAGTCTCTCTTAGAAATTCAACTTTGCATCACATTTTAACATTAAATTGTAATTAAACTCATTCGAATTAGGTAAAAATGCGTTACAGCATTGTTCACACAATATATGAGCGACAGTCAGTGAGGAAGCTAGATATATCCATTCGTCAAGAAGCTAGATGGCTAAAAAATATTTGATACAAATTATTCTTTTTTTCGGCCAAATGGTTCTCTGTTGACAATAATTGTGTTGGAAATATTGGTTACACTCATGTAGAATTCCTGGTTAACGCATGGCCAAAGCAGTAACTTTCACCCGGTAGACAAAATCTTACTAGTTACATAAAAATTTAGATCTTAAACACACAATTTGTGTCAAATGCGTTTTGTTTTGTAGGGTGAACCATTTCAGGGATGTAGCTTGTTATTTGTATGAAATGTCCACTATTTGTATGAAATGTCCGCTATTTCCACTTTTTCTCAATGGGAAAACATTTTTTTATCTCTTGGCCACGCAAAGAGAATGGAATTTTAAAGACATCCCTTAGCGACCAGCTTTTTAAAGATTGTGTATGTGTCTGTGAACAGCATAACTCAAATATAAAAAAAATCTGATGTGTTGCACTCACATGACTTAATCTACTCTTGTACTAACCATTCTTACAAACTCTTATTTCTATATCTTCTTCGTGTTAGTTAAGATAAACATTTGTACAAATTATCTTATTGCTTATTTCCTTCTAGGTACAAGGGGATTATTAGAATACAGTAGGCTTTGTGCGACAGTCAAATATTTTAAAGCTTTGAGATCCCTTTCTCTTTGCACACTTAACATATAAAAAAATGAAGAGTGAGTGTGGGGGGTTTAAGGGCCCATCGACAACTTGGTCATTAGGGCCCCATGAACAACGATGTTCCATTTCACGAAAGTTTTAAGTTTTCCGAAACTGACACAAATAACAAGGAATATCTCGAAAATGGCTCACTCTACAAAAAAAAAAAAAAAAAATTAAAGACATAAATTGTGTGTTTTAGCAAATCTACATAGTTTTAGCAAGATCTTTGTTGACATTTTCTGATATGTTAAACTTATGCATCTGCAATCTCAATTTCCTCATTGCTTCGCCAATGTAATTGTTGAAAAGTGTCGGCGACAGACTGCAGCCCTGTCTTACTCCTAAATTTATTTTCTCATAATACATTTTCCCTTCTTTGGATTATGGTGGAGTTTTCATATATATCACATCGGTTAAATGTTTAGAAATGCCTCTTAGTTCCACAATTTCCCAAAGTTTATCTCTTTTGATATTATCAAATGCCTTCTGATGATCTATAAACAATAAATGGAGTTCTTTATTAAACTCTTTGGATTTTTCCATAATAAATTGATTTTTTTCTAGACTAAAATCCTTGTAATGGGTTTCTTCAGAAGGTCAGTAAAGCCCTTGGTCCCATGCCGCAGATTTATTACGGCACGTACAAGAACCTTGAGCCTGATAAAGGGGCCTCTGAGCAAAATTAAGTAGTCTTTCTCGCGTACTAACTATAGAATGGGACGCTGAGAGCCATAGTAGTTGAAGAGCGTCCATAAACACACACACACAAACACACACACACACGCAAACACACACACACAAAACGAAAAGTCAATGGAAAACCAAACTTGGTACAATTTAAACTCAGTATCTTCCATGGATTCGATACAAGGCTTTGAAGAAAATCTCCTCAACCCAGACTATCCTTTATGTGATAAAGTTTCCAAAAATAGCAATTTTTTATAAAATGGCTCAAACGATTTAGATTAAAATACTATATGTTTAAGATACTTTCATGGAAAAAGAAATGTGTGTCTTGAGTTTTCTACGATTATCCTTCCTAAATTATTTTCATTAGGGATGACTTTTGCATAACTGGTAAGCCGCAAGAGATAGACAAAATCTTATTAACAAAACAATGTACACATATATCGTTAAAACGCACAATATGGCTTTTTGTGTGTAAATAACTATTTTCCAGATATTTTCTGTTAGTACTGGTTTCAAATTTCAAATGCATCTACTTTTCTCAAAAAGGAATTCTTATTCGTTTTTATAAGTCCCGGCCATGCAAAAGGTAATTAATATGTTGTCTGTTATTCACGCTATTAATTGCTAGGGTGTACCAGCACTGTTGGTGCGCCGGAATTTTCCTTTGCAGTTCTACACGCCACTGACATGCGACTGTCACTTAATTTTTTTTAATTTTGAAGACCATCAGTCTGGGCCTGATTAGGCGACCTTGAGATCCACGCCTAACCAACTGAGCCACCCTGATCGACGTGCAAGGAGAATGGAATGTCAAAGCCATTACAAAGGGCCAGCTCTTAAAAGGTTTCATTACTGCTTAAGCATATAAGTATTCTCCTATTCCCATTTTAACAATAAGGAAATGTATAATAAATTATTTCTGCAGACGCTTATCTCATTTAAAGACAGGTGCACAAGCAAGGACAACGATAACGATAACCAGAACGAGAAACTTAAAATACATGCATTCAAATAGAAGTGTTCACAACCGACGGGAAACTTTCCCGGGTCCCGGTAACGGAAAAGAAAACTTGGCTAAGTTTCAACTTATTCGTTCCCGTTACCGGGCACGGCATGTTAGATTCATATTGTGCCTATTAGACTTGTCACTACAGAAATTAAACAAAACGGCAGTGCCGCTAGAGCTTTTGTAGTTGCAAGCTAGAAAAGATTTCATTGGTCTGTTAGAAACAAATTAATTCCCAATACACAATATCGAATTTCATTTTCTGGCATCTTGTCGCTATCGTTCCCGAGCTGTTGTGAACCATAACATGTTTCCCGTTGCCGGAATCGTTATGGTTCCCGTTGTCAGGTGGTTGCGAACCAGCCGTAGTTTGTAGTAGTTAGAGGATAAAGCGTTTGTAAGAATAGTGAATAGACAAAGTTATGTAAGTGCACACATTAGACCCCCCCTCCCCATTGTTTACGTCAATTTAACCACGTGGCCATACCCCGACGACTCTGTTAGGGAATATTGTACGACTCGGTGTGTGGTGGACAGTTAGTCTTGTAGGTCTCATCCCTACAGCAAACAGTTTATTGGAATACCCCAAAACCAACTGAAACCTTTTCCCCCATTATGGCGCGATCTGGTGATATTCCACCCGCTGGTTTGCATTAGTACTGCCAACGGATCGTAAAATATAACCATGGTAAAGTTGGTGTTTTGCATCCATTCTGTTACTACAAAAGCTTTATTTTTGAACCTGGAGCAGGAAAGGCAACCGATAGATTTTGAAACAAGATTTGTTTAGACACTGTATTAACCTATTGACACCACTGTGTTGCTCGTGTGTGCATGGTTTTGTCTTGAATGGTTTTAGAAAATTATATGCAGTTATAAGTGATTTTATCCAAAAGTGTTGCAGAGCAAGATTTGCCGAAGGTGAATAGATTCATCATGTGTTGTGTGGTAACGATGTTCAAATCTTATTATCGTTAGAAATAGTGCTTTTATTATATAGATTAGCAGTATTGCCTTTTGGTTTAATGTCCACTGCAGTTCAGTGTAATGTCGGACATATTTAATTCTTGGGAACTGCCGGCAGATGACACTAGTCCACCTGATTTTATTATTCATGGACAGATGGCAGAGCATTCGTTATTAGCATATATTTTCTGTTTTACTATATGTTTAGACCTAAGATGGAACTTTGGGATATTGTGTCAAATATCTCGTTTAGAATTTACCTTTGTGTAACGGTCAGATAATTTAGCTATTGGGATAACAAGTGGAAGCGATACTAAATTAATAAATTCAAGAAGTGTGGAAACAAATGACCTGCCTGAGAGTGCAATAAGATTATTTACAGCAAAGGAATCAACAGTGAAAATTAGTATTGAATTTATCTTAGTAAGGCACATAATCTTAACACAAGAAACATACAAAAAACCGCTTCATATGTGCGCAACTAACTGCCTGGTTTTGAGTGATTCTCTTAGTGTACTTCAGAGCTTTCGTGAGCTGTACAGCTACCATCCTGTTGTACAACGACCAAATAATGAAATGGAATAATTAGGGACAGAGACACAACTGAAATACCCATTCAAAATAAATGAAACGTGAGCAGTAAATCCATGCACACCTCGTTATTGCTAGAAGCGTGCAAAATATGGAGGGCATCTGGATAGCCAAATTGCTTCGTTGTATGGGACATACACAAACTACTTTCCTGCAGATAAATCGTGGCTTTCGTCGCTTTCAAGTCTTATTGTTTAACATATCTTGTATATTTAAACGAGCAATTCTTGTATATAGTATGTATATATTCCGCGCAACTTGGAAACGGCCCTAACGATTTCGATCAAATTTTGTATTCAGATAGGGTTTTGCTTATTAAGTTTATCTATACATGTGTCATTCCTGAAAAAAACCAGCAATTTTACGCGTAATAGTCACAATTACTCTAAACCTTATTTTGGCCATCATTTCTCTGTTAATGGGCCAATTTCAACAAACAAGCCAGGATATTAAAGGTCTCGTCACGGAAATGGCTCCAACAATTGATATTTAGTTAACATTTTGCTTTTCAAGTTTATCTAAATAAGTATTCCCCCCCCCCCCCAGAAAAAAAATTAAAACACGATTAAAAAAAAGGAAAAGAAAACAAAAGCTGAGCGAAGCTCGGTCGTCCAGGTACTGCCATATATAGAGTGCTTCACTACCTATTACAGGCACTGAGTAGCAGAGAAAGTAGAAACTGCACTAAATGCCATCTTGCCACTGATTGTTGCATTTGTTTTCTTTTCTAATTTGTAAAATCAGTGCATGAATGACATCAACATTAACGCCCAACATCCGATGGTCGAATATACTTCTATATCTCTGATACATTCTTAAACGGCGAAACGTTGAAACGATGCTGTGAAAGCAAAGCTTGTTCAAGTTCGCTAACACTCCTCATACTTCATACGCTGTTTAAAAAAAAAGGTTCATGTATCTCGGCGGGCTGTTTGCTAACGTGATTACTACCTCCTTATGCCTTATGTCTCCTACCAGTGGACATTGCGCTCTTCATGACCTCCCTATGCCAAAAATACTAATTTAATAATAAACTCTTTATTAATCATAATTAATAAAGATACGTCGCACAAATCGTGCACAACGTTAACATTAAGTCAAAAGTTCATGATGGTTTTGAAATGTGATCACATGTGATCTACGGAGGCCATGATGAATAGGACATGGACAGACTCAATGGCGGTACATGGGTATCGCCATAAACTGTACAACACTGAATACTTCCATGACCCAGACGAAAAATACCAATTAAATTTATAATTTCTGAAGTCAGTGGGCCCTAATGACCTAGTTGTCGACGAAACCTTAAGCCCAACCACTGAAGTCAATGTTTATGAATGACTTTGACACCGTAAAAGGTTTTTTTGAGGCAAAAAAAAAAAAAAATATATATATATTATTTTGGAGAGAGAGAGAGCGGGAGGGGGTGGGATTTCTTGAAATTCTTCTTGTCCACCATTGGAAGACCCTTAATAAAATATTAAGTTTTGGTTATTAACCGATTTTTCGTTGAGTTATGCTGTTCATACGCACGGTCGTTTTCTTTTTTTTCCTTTTTTTTTTTTTTCGTTTGTTAGTCTCAAAAATGTCGATAAGGAATTTCTGGGCGGAATACAGTGCCTCCTCTACTTACTATACAGGTACTAAGTATTACAGAAAGTAAATTCTACAATAAATGCCACCTTTCCAGCGATTGTTGATTTGTTTCATTTTATAATCTCTCTAATATCAGTGTTTATGGTATCGATATTATAGTAGACATACAATTAGTACCAGGGCCCAGATGTTTATTTATGACATGTAGTTCTGTTTGTGATGTTTTCCCCAAGGGAAATTAAGCGAAGCACAATTTTATCAATGATAATTAAAATTGCGCAAATCTCATAAAATCATACTTTGACTTTTTAACACTTTTTTTTGTCATTTTTCATACTATAGTCATATTTTCTCTTACATTTTCACATTTTGTCATATTTTTATATTTCTATTCTAGTTTCACATTCGTCATAAGATGATTTTTCACATCTGATTGTTGTCTACTTTTTCTCGTTACAATGTTGCGTGGAAGTGGAAGATCGTTCCTTTTTGAAAACTTTAAGCCGTATGTAATTTGCTATCGTAATCCTTCTTTCTGATTGCACTTTCATTCTGTGCAGAGCTGAGGGTTAGCTCTGGATTGAACAATTAAGTAAATTCAAAATGGAATAATACAGTTAATATTATTTATTTATTATTTAATGTGCTAGATTTTTAAAGTAGGTTTTCAGTATAATGTTAAATTAAACACCATTACATTTTTAAGATTTTGAAAATGCACCCAAAAAGCTTTTTGGTGACATTTATCGTCATATTTTCTAATTTTTTCGGCCATAAGTGCTAGCATATTTCTAGCATATTTTTAGGTCATAAGCATCCGGGCCCACAATGGTAAAACATACTTCCATATCAGTTCTGCACTCCTGGTAGATATAACGTTGAAACATTGCTGCAAAGGAAGGCTCGGTTTCACAAACAGTGGTAATGTTAACCCAGATAATACGTCTTTGCCGCTGGAACATATGAACACATTTTACAAGACGTTGCAAACCCAGGTAAAGAAATAGTGCTTCGGTTCATGTGTGTTATACAAACCAGAAACTATCATACATAAAAAGTGGGAAACGTTAATCGCTGCTTCTGATTGGTCCCTTTTCCTGATACCTTTTCACAGCCATATTGGGAGGTTGACTCCAGAAACAACTGCTTTACTGCAGACTACTTTACGTTGGGTTTTAGTAATTTCTATCTTGAAACACTTTTACGTTCACTCACACATGCATATTTTCAAACTCTGTGGAAGCTAGGAAGAAATTTTAATAGAAATTGTAATTAAGAAAAGAGAGAGAGAGAGAGAGAGAGAGAGAGAGAGAGAGAGAGAAAAGGGGGGAAAAAAAAAAGAAAGAAGAAAACAGAAACTAATACCATTTTCGGATTCGAACCCGGGGTTTCCACAGTGAGAACGGAGCACTACACCGGAGAAGCAGCGCAAATAAAGCAATCTGCAGGTTGTAGTATCAGGCAGTGTAATACAATGTTTAGGACAAAGAAAATTGTTTAATGGATGTAACCATCTAACCTAGAAAGAAATGGATTTGGAGAAAGTTGGAGAAATTTGGGGAATGAGGGAGGTTATTTTCCCTGAAGGTTTTTGGAAAAGCGTAAGGAGAAGATGACCGCCTCCGTAGCGCAGTGGTAGCTCGGCTGCCTCTGACTCGGATGACTCGGCTTCGATCCCCGGTATCGGCGTGGGAATCCCGCCCCCCCCCTCCGCTGGGAGTTCTGACACGGGGTGCACTCAGCCTCAATTGAGGAGCTACTTGATAATAAATAGCGACCCCAGGTCGCGAAGGTCGCATAACCGGCCGGAGGGCTCGGGACGCTGACCACGTCTCAGCCTCCAGTTCTGTAACCTACAGCAAGTCTTGGCTGTTGTGCTAGGGGGTGTTAAGGAGAACATTTGAAGATACGGAAGTACAAACCTTGTTTGGGGACATAATTGGCAAAAGATCGATAGAATTGAATATCAAATAAAAAATACATACGAACATATTGAAAAATCAAATAAAGAGCAATAAGAGAGTAAAGCGGGGTGAGAGCGGGGTTGTGAAGGCTAAAAGGGATGAGGAAAGGTTTTCCAAAAAATCAATGCCCAAGAGGATATGGAGCACATATTATTTGAGTGCAAGGGTACAGAGTTATGGAGAAAAGAATATGAGTATAAGAGAAATGGTCTAACATGGGCAGTAAGACAACTTTAATTACCATCTTTAGTAAAGAATACAAGAAAGTAGGCGAGTTCCTAAGTAAAGTTAAAAAGAAATGGAATTAGTCATTAAAAAAGAGAAGTGAATTAGGTATACAATACGAGACTTAATGAGTAATGCTTAACCGTATTCCTTGAATCTAATTTTTGTAAGAAGCATATAAGGTGAAACCACACCACAAAATCTTCATCGTAATACAAGGAAATTGAAATAATGATTGCATTGCTCTTTGATCCACAATAGTCGGCTTCTTTTTCTCTCCGATAGTACATTTTCGTCATCGCTACCTTTATACTCATGTGGTCCATAACAAAACACAATTGTCGTTGTGGCGCCATGTTGCCTTTTTGCTTCGCTAACTACGATTTTGATCCGTAAACAATGGAAAACGGCCGGTAAAGCTTTAACTGGGTTTTCAGCCCCCAGCAACCGCTACTCTAATTGGTAAAACAGCTGCTTTACAAAAACGCAGATTTAACACCTTTAACCCGAGATAAATAGGATTATAGTTGTTGGTGAAACCGACCGTAAAAAGCCTCCCTGTGCGCTAGTCACCAACAATGGTTAGGTAATAGTTCTTCTGTGTTCTTATGCCCTGTCCTCTTCTAGTGGACATTGCACCCTTTCAAGGTTCAGTGTGGTAGTGCTGAACTAATCTTGCACCAGTAACTGACAATTGTTATCATTATTATTATTATTATTATTATTATTATTATTATTATTATTATTATTATTATTATTATTATTATTATTATTATTATTATTATTATTATTATTATTATTATTATTATTATTATTATTATTATTATTGTTGTTGTTGTTGTTGTTGTTGTTGTTGTTTTTGTTGTTGTTGTTCTTTGTGTTATTGTATAAGAAGCTTTTGGAAAATTCAAACATTTTATTGTTTATAAGAAAACAATCTTATGATTAATGCCATAAAAACGGATTTTGGTACGAACTCCTTGTTTTAATTTTTTTTAAATTTATTTGTTATTTAAAGTCGCTTCAACATAAAAGTCATATCGCGACTAAATATTCAGGAAAAAAAGGAGGAAACAAATCGTGAAGTTTACATTGCATTTAAACATTAACTTTGCATGCTTTGATGAACTTGATGAATGTTTTAATTTGTTTATGTTTGTGTTTGGCAGTTTCTTCCTATCTCTTAGGTTTATCAGTTATACAGAAATGATAAACATTTATTCAAAACAAAGAGAACTTTTCATGATCTACCTAAGGTTGATTGATGGATTTCAGCAAAAGCCTACGGCATTGCACTCTCAGAGAAGTGTGCAGCATCACATGTCACGATTATTGGGTGCTGTCTCTAAAACTATGTACATTTAAATGGTATGTATTAAAGTCAGGGTTGCCAACCCGTACTATAATTGTAGGGGCATACAATAATTTGAATGTTTGTACACATGGTTGTCAACCTGCACGACAATTACTATGCGGGTGTACGATAATTTCGATCCCGGCGAAATATCATTTTCACTGGTTTTGTCACATCAGCGAAATTAAATTAATTACAAATAGCGGCACCACTTTTCGCTCTTGGCCTGTCTCCAGCCCTCTACCATTTCATATCCTACTAATCCTTCTACTCTTTATCCTTTTGTTGCCAGTGTGCCCAGATCTGGTTATCTCAATAAAGAAGGCACTGTTCAGAAAATTGATCAATGGAGAAACCCCGGAATAAGTGACATTCCGTGTGAAATGAAGAACATGCCTGAACCTGGCAGTTTCTGGAGTGCTGTTAAACACATGTCACCTTGGTGGAAATACTGATTTCAAAGAACTGACGGAGGCTGTATTATCAGTGATATCATTGCCCCACAGAAACACTTCTTGTGAAAGAGTTTTTTCCAAACTAGGTTTAAGAAAAGTCAAAATTAGAAACAGATTGGCGCTAGATACGGTAAATGGACTTATTCGGTCGTCTCAGTTTATGAAAATATGTGGTGGGTCCGGAAATCTGCAAGTCACTGACATGATGTTAGTTTATCTCAACAACGAATTTGTATAATGCTGCATAGTTGAGGAAGAAGATGAATTTTCAGATGAATAGTGCGAGAACCATAAGTACTAAAGTTGTAATATTAATTGAGGTCATCAGTCTTGGAAGTGGATACCTTAAACATCAATACTATTACATTTTCATACATGAGTGTCGGCAGACTTTTTTCCAGGGGGGACCACATGTTGGAAATTTGCAATCTGTAGCAGCTTTTTGTATAGCGCTTATGATATACAAAAGATATCAAAGTTACAAAATCCGTTAATAGCAAAGGGTTAAGAATATGTACCACAGGTGAAGGGATGCCAGTCGGGAAAGGCATTACCGAGGGTCTTTAGCGAACGTCCCCAAACATTAAGGTAAACGAGATACAATTAGTTTTGGCAAGGTCTACAACATAAAGAAAAGGCGCCTGCTATTGTATTTTAGAAAGTATAGGAAACCCGAGGGGTTTCGCCAGAGGGCAAAGTCTTCACTTAATGAAGTGAGGGCCATTATAGATGTTTGGGAAGCTAAAAGGATATAATGACTGAGGGACAGTAGGAGAGAGACATCGTTACGAGGGAGATATACATGTAAGCAACACGGTGAAAGTTCGTTCCAACGGTTACGTTAGACTGCATATTTTATTTTATTTAAAATTGTTCAGCAAAGCTTAAACGTGTAAAAATAAAACAAATAAAGTGTTCTAACAAAACTACAATGTCGCTCTCTGTAATCATCACGGATCCCAGAGATTAAGACTCATGTGTGAGCAGCCGTAGGCACCCATAATAAGAAGCAGTCAATCGAGTGACAATAAAATGCTTCAAATCATATAACATTAAATCATTATTTTACTGTCAAAATTTATAGTATTTGTTGCAGATAACCGTATTAATTTGTACTAAATAAAAATTGTTCTTTATATCAAAATTAAAATAATATTTTAATAGTCAGTAACTGGCTGCACATTAAGTTCACCAACTTCCAAGGGGGGCCGCGGCCCCCCTTGCCCCCGTTTCGCGACGCCCATGTTTTTATAAGTGTTATGTTGATACATTTATTGTTGTAGCATTTGGTTTATGATGTACGATAGTTTTGAATCCAAATCTATAATATTGAGTGGCCGGTACGATAATTTTACTTTTATAAATCGGCAACCCTGATTAAAATATGTATAGCGTTTTTTTTCGGACCAGAAAAAAATCGCTAAGTTCATTCGACTTACTTACCCATTTGCCTTTACTTCTTTATTTCTCTGACACTTACAAATGCATGTATTTACTTGTTTTAAATGAAGTGTAGCTACATTATAATTGTGAAACCAATTTAATCGTGCAATTCATATTCCTCAGTGTCGGGTATCTGAATTAACAAAGCCAACAATGTGTTTTGTTGTATTACTATAAACATATCGCATATTAAACGGTAAAAATGGCTTTTGAAAATAGAAAATCTATGAAAATTTTTCCATGAAAAGGATAGTTTGTGCTGATGGAATTTTTTTAAAATGTCTTTTCAGGTTGTAGAAGACGCTGAATTTAAATACATTTAACCAACTTTTTGTTTTTGAGTCATGCAGTTCTCACACAAAACTCTCTCTCCCTACCTCTCTCTCTCTCTCTCTCTCTCTCTCCCTCTCTCACACACACACACACACACCCACACACACACACACACACACACACACATATACACACAAAACAATAAAAACAATAGGAGTTCAGAATTTACCGTTTAGAAGAAGCAATTTAGAAGATGTAGATGAAGAACTTAGCAAATTGGTGAACAAGGAAGATGATGTCGATAAAATAATAAAGCAGTTTGAAGAACATTTAGCTGCAGCATGTAATAACTGTTTTAAGAATTGCAATTCATTAAAGAAAACAAACGAAAGAAAATCTATACCCTGGTGGACAAATGAACTAACCATAATGAGGAAAAGAGCAAATGCACTAAGAAAACGATATCAAAAGACAAAACAAGATGGTGTCTTAAGAGAAGAACGAAAAGCCTTGTATATAAAACAAAAAAGGGAGTATGAAAGAACTATAAGAAAAGAGAAATTAGATTCCTGGAAAAATTATTGCAGTCTAACTCCATCTAACAATCCATGGAATGCGGTATATAGAATAGCTACTGGCAAAATAAGAAAAAATTCACCATTAACAACTCTTACGAGACAGGACGGTTCAGTCACAACAGATTTAAAAGACACATTAGAATATATGCTGAATCATTTTGTACCAGAAGACAATGAAGAAGATGACAATTGTTATCACAAAAATATTAGGGAAGTAATCAACAGACCAATCACAACACAGAATGATAAAGATTTTACTCAGAGAGAAATAAAAGATATTTTAAGTAGAATGGATGCAAGTAAAACTCCTGGAGAAGATGGAATTACAAGTAAAATATTACTTCAGGTCTTTAATGTGTTTCCAAAATATATGACAGCCATCTACAACAATTGTCTAACAAAAGGAAACTTTCCTAAGCAATGGAAGAAAGCCAAATTAATACCTATTGTTAAACCAGGAAAGGAAAAGAGTTCAGAAGTAACAAAATTCCGACCAATCAGTTTACTGAATGTAGGAGGGAAACTACTAGAAAAACTTTTAATCGACAGAATAATGTACCATGCACATTCACAAAACTTAATGAATAACAACCAATTTGGTTTCACTCCACAAACAAGCACAGTAGATGCTGCAATGACAGTTAAAAAATACATAAAGAAAACCCTGGAAGATGGTCAGATGGTAATTTTAACCAGCCTGGATGTTCAGGGAGCTTTCGACGCAGCCTGGTGGCCGAGTATATTGTATACATTGAGGGAATTTAACTGCCCGAGTAACTTATACTACCTTGCTAAAAGTTATTTCAGTCATAGAAGTGCAGTATTGACAGTTAATAATGTAAAACTTGAAAAAAATGTAAGCAAGGGATGTCCACAAGGATCTTGCTGCGGACCAGGCTTTTGGAATTTACAATACAATTCGCTCTTGAATATTGAATACTCGAGCCATACAAAGGTAGTGGCATTTGCGGATGATTTATTAATAATAACTAGAGGTAAAACCAACTTGGAAGCCGAAAATTACAATAATGTAGACCTGAAAAAGATTGAAACGTGGGCTAAGAATAATAAAATTATTTTTAATGAGCAAAAGTCCAAAACAATGCTAATAACACGCAAACGTAGAGTGGAAAGGGATATAAGCATCTTTATCAATAACAGACAAATAAAACAAGTAGAAAACGTCAAATATTTGGGAATAATCATTGATAAAAATTTCACCTTTAATGATCACATTCAGTATGTAACAGAGAAAGCCAATAAATTGATACACATTTTATCTAAATCAGCAAAACTAGATTGGGGACTGAAACACCAGGCTTTAAAGACTATGTACAATGGTGCAATTCTACCATTACTATCTTATGCAGCTCCAGTATGGATAGAAGCCATTGACAGAAAAATAATGCAAATAAGTTTACAAGAGTGCAAAGACAAATAAATATCAAAATTGCTAAAGCATTCAGGACCACATCTACTGAAGCACTATCCATTATAACGGGACTTACACCTATTACAATTAAACTTCAGGAAATCGCCAATGAATATACAATATTGAAACAAAACTCCGAGAACAAATTAGACAAACCTGTAGAATATAGGAAATGGTGTCATCCAGCCGACATACCAATAATAAAAGAAATAAATCAGAATAAAACCTATGCACTGGAAATTTATACAGATGGCAGTAAAACAGAAGAAGGAGTTGGTTCTGGAGTAGCAATTTATCATCAGAACAAACTGAAATATCAGCTACAATATAAGTTAGATAAACAGTGCTCCAATAACCAAGCTGAACAATTTGCAGTGTTGAAAGCATTAGAAACTGTTGAAAATATTTACTTAACTGAAGAAGATAACAAAACTGCAGCGATATACACGGAGAGTAGAGTCACATTACAATCATTGCATAACTACAAAATTCACAGTTACCTAACAGAAGCAATTAGAACAATGTTAAAAATTTTAGAAAAACAAAAATGGAATGTAGAAATTGGGTGGGTCAAAGCGCACATAGGGATACAAGGCAATGAAATTGCAGACCGACTAGCAAAGAGAGCAATTACAAACGAAGAGGAATGCAGCTATAATAGACTTCCAAAGAGTTTTGTTAGAAGAACGCTAAGACAAGAAAGTCTAAAACATTGGGAAAGTCAATGGCAAGAAACAACTAAAGGTCAGGAAACAAAGCAATATTTTCCTACTGTAGCAGACAGACTGAAGTTAAGGATAAATCTAACGGCAAACCTTACAACACTACTGACAGGACACGGAAGACTTAAAGCATACTACTATAGGTTCCACATCACAGATGACCCAAGTTGTTCCTGTAATGGAGGAGAGCAAACAACAGACCATATAATTTATGACTGCAAAAATCTCGAAGAAAAAAGAAGAGCATTCAGAAGGAAAATAATTCAAAGAAGAGGAAAATGGCCACCAACTAAAGTCGAAATTGCTAAAAGTTATTTTAAAGAATATATTCAGTATGCCAATGCAATTGATCTGACAAAAAATAATTGAACTATATAAATCTATGTAATTATTAATGTTAAATTAAGATGTATTTATCAGTTTACTTTGTAAGCAAACCCAACATGTAGTATTAGTATTACATATTGTAATGGAACATGTAGAACAATAAAGAATCTTTAAAAACACACACACACACACACACACACACACACACACACACACACACACACACACACACACACTCACACAGGTATCGCGAACCTTTCTCTAATTTTTTTTTTTTTTTTTTTTTTTTTTTTTTTTTTTTTTTTTGGGCTCATGTACTTTTAAAAATCTTGATGTTTTATTTTTGAGTGGAATATAATTAGGTAGTCTACTTACTATAGGCACTTAGTACTAGGGAAATTAAAAAGCTGGAATAAGTGCAATTTCTCAACAATTGCTGCATTTGTTTCCTTTTCTAATTTTTAAAACCAGTACTTATAAGACACATCCTCACTCCACGGCCCCAAATGAAGTCGTTGTCTTTGGGTCATTAAACTCTACTCACTCATTCACTCACTCACTCAATCACTCCCACTCACTCACTCTCACTCACGCACTCATTCCCTCATTCACTCACTCACTCACTCCTCAATAACCAAACATTCAAGCATGCAATTATAAAACGTACTTCCATATCTCTGCTGCGCTTTTAATACGAGTAGATGCAACGTTGAAGTGAAGCTTCTCCATGCAGCCCTGTGCGCTTGCTACTGGTGCAGTTACCACCTCTGTATGTGCTCTGTTATCCTGTTCTCTTCCAGTGACATGTTACCGTGCAAATGTGAACGAACAGGCAGAAGTGACCGATTAAGTAAGTTGTGATCGATCACTTGGGCATTCTTTTCTTCTCCTTTTTATCCATATCAAAAATACTCCACAAGGAGCATTTTAAGGAGGTCTGAAAATATCAATAGTGAGAAAACAGTGATAAAAGATTTCAAGGCGTAACCTTAGTATCGAATTTTTGGGTGGAATTCAATAGTCTATACACAGGCACTAAGTAGCCGAGAAAGTGAAACAATTGGAATAAACGTTATCTTCCCAGCGATTGTTGCATGTTTCCTTTTCTAATTTTTACTTTCTCTGTTACGTTTAGCAAAGTAGAGGAAGTATTGCATTCCACTCAAAAATTCGATGTCGAGATTTCACAGGTAATGCATGTTTCGAGGCCCCCTGAATAAAAAAAACAAAAAAAAAACATAACAAGGTCTGTGTGTGTCAGTCTGTGGACAACATAACTGAAAAACGAAAATTCGGTTAAAAACCAAAGGTGGTATTTAAATTTAACGTCTTTCAAGGATGTGACACGAAGATTGTGAAGAAAATTCCTCCGCCCTACTCTTTACATGAAAATGTTTCGAAAATTTTGATTTTCTTGAAAATGACTAACGATTTTGATTGAAATGCCATATATTTGAGATATTTTATGACAAATGAAACGCATATTTTGAACTTTCTGACTATAGACCACGAAGTCCCGTTTACTCTCCATAACTGGTAAACTGTAAGAGATAGGCCAAAGCTTACTATAAAAAATGTAGATCTTGCTAAAATACACAATTTATGTCCCAATATTTTTTTTTTTTTTTTTTTTTTTTTTTTTTTTTTTGTTAATAAATAGAGTGAACTATTTCGGAGGTATTCCTCGTTATTTGTGTAAGCTTTGGAGAATATACTTCTGTCAAAAGGAACATCGCTATTCATTTATTTATATATTAATCTTGCAAGGAGAACGGAATTTGAAAGCTTTAAAAGATTTGACTATCGCTCAGAGTCTATTATTGTATTCCCATAATCCCCTTACGCCTACAAGGAAATACGCAATAAGACAATTTGTACAAATGCTTGTCTCAACTAACACGAAGAAAGGTGTAGGAATAAGAATTTGTAAGAATGCTTACTTAGTACAAGGGTAGAGAAAGTCATGTGAGTGCAGCAAATGAGATTTCTAATAGTATGAGTATTTATGAATGGCATCGACACTAGGGCCAAACATTCAAGCATGGCGACGATAAAACATACTTCCATATTTCTGATGCACTCTTAATAGATTAATCGTTGAAGTGGTGCTATAATTGTATGCACCTCTGTCCCTCGTGTAGTTACAACCTCTACACGTGTTCTTTTATCCTGTCCTATTCGCATGGACAGGGCACACTACAAATGTAAATGAGCAGGTCGCTTGCGGGAAAAATCAGTGCTTAGCTTCTTCAATGACTTTTCCAAAACAAAACCATGAGCAATGACTCTGTTTCATCGAAATATATAAGCTACTTCAAGTATTACTGTTATTATTAGTATTAATTATTTAATTAATAGCAATAATACTAATAGTAGTAGATAATAGTAGTAGTAGTAGTAGTAGTAGTAGTAATAATAATAATAATAATAATAATAATAATAATAATAATAATAATAATAATAATAATAATAATAATAATAATAATAATAATAATAATAATAATAATAATAATAATAATAATAATAATAATAATAATAATAATAATAATAATAATAATAATAATAATAATAATAATAATAATAATAATAATAATAATAATAATAAACAATAAACAATAACAGTAATATCGTTATTGTCGTCGAACAATAACTGTCGCCATTTTGCTGATTTATCTTCTTCCGGCACATTATGCAAATCAACTGATAAATAAAATGAGTTAGTATTAAACTGAAAATAAATATTCATAAAAAATGTCCTAGGATATTTATCGGTAATTTATAAAAATTAATTCGTAATTATACCCTATTCGGCCTTAAAGTGTGTACGGACGTCATTACGCCGGAGCACAACTTTCAGTGCGACTAAAATGGTGAAGCGCGATAGGAAATAGTTCCTTACTACATTGGATATATTATCGCTTATTTGATACTTTCAAGTAATGAACGGGGTGAATAAATACCATAATTGAACTTACAAAACATTTAAACATGAGCATAAATATTTTACTTCCATTTATTGTCACCTGGTACTCCGTAATTCTCCGAGTGAAGTGATGCTCTGACACTCGTATTAGTAGTAATGCGCGCGCAGTCAGCGTGGCGGAGTGTTCAGTTTCTCAGAGTAGTTAAGGAAACATAAAAGCTGAGAGGCTCTAAGAAGTGGTGAAAAGACTATTATTGTATTACATGTTTAACTTTTTCTTTCAAGCTTATAACACTCTCGCTGTGAAAGACGTAGTCAAATTATTGAAGCAGCTGGTATTTCTATGTACACTGCTTCAAATGTGAGAACGGAAATGAAACAAATAGGAACTGTAAAAGACCCTAAAAAGAAAAGTGAAGGGCCATTTAGTTTTTGGAGTAAGGAGGATGACTGTTAAAAGTGTTATTCGCTTTAAATGCCCTGTTTCTTTTTAAACAACGGGCCTCCTATAATAGATAATGAACAGTGAGCCAGATTTTCCCAACCACGTTCCACACTTTGCTGAAAGACATTGAGTTTCAGTTTACAAAAAGGAAGAAAATTAAAACGATATTTGATCGGGAGGCGATGATGATGTGGAGACGTTACCTCAATCTGATTACTCAGGTTAACGCCGGTTTTTACTCACAAAATTATATTTCGCAACTTTTTTTAACCAGTATCTTTAATTAGTTAATGTACTTTATTTAATAAATATTAGCCGAGTGCGATTCTAACTCCACACTGCTCCTAACGGTTGCGACAAGTTCTAACCTCACACTGCTCCTAACGGTTGCGACAAGTTCTAACCTCACACTGCTACTAACGGTTGCGACAAGTTCTAACCTCACACTGCTCCTAACGGTTGCGACAAGTTCTAACCTCACACTGCTACTAACGGTTGCGACAAGTTCTAACCTCACACTGCTACTAACGGTTGCGACAAGTTCTAACCTCACACTGCTACTAACGGTTGCGACAAGTTCTAACCTCACACTGCTACTAACGGTTGCGACAAGTTCTAACCTCACACTGCTACTAACGGTTGCGACAAGTTCTAACCTCACACTGCTACTAACGGTTGCGACAAGTTCTAATCTCACACTGCTACTAACAGTTGCGACAAGTTCTAACCTCACACTGCTACTAACGGTTGCGACAAGTTCTAACCTCACACTGCTACTAACGGTTGCGACAAGTTCTAACCTCACACTGCTACTAACGGTTGCGACAAGTTCTAACCTCACACTGCTACTAACGGTTGCGACAAGTTCTAACCTCACACTGCTACTAACGGTTGCGACAAGTTCTAACCTCACACTGCTACTAACGGTTGCGACAAGTTCTAACCTCACACTGCTACTAACGGTTGCGACAAGTTCTAACCTCACACTGCTACTAACGGTTGCGACAAGTTCTAACCTCACACTGCTACTAACGGTTGCGACAAGTTCTAATGTCACACTGCTACTAACAGTTGCGACAAGTTCTAACCTCACACTGCTACTAACGGTTGCGACAAGTTCTAACCTCACACTGCTACTAACGGTTGCGACAAGTTCTAACCTCACACTGCTACTAACGGTTGCGACAAGTTCTAACCTCACACTGCTACTAACGGTTGCGACAAGTTCCCTCACACTGCTACTAACAGTTGCGACAAGTTCTAACCTCACACTGCTACTAACGGTTGCGACAAGTTCTAACCTCACACTGCTACTAACGGTTGCGACAAGTTCTAACCTCACACTGCTACTAACGGTTGCGACAAGTTCTAACCTCACACTGCTACTAACGGTTGCGACAAGTTCTAACCTCACACTGCTACTAACGGTTGCGACAAGTTCTAACCTCACACTGCTACTAACGGTTGCGACAAGTTCTAACCTCACACTGCTACTAACGGTTGCGACAAGTTCTAATCTCACACTGCTACTAACGGTTGCGACAAGTTCTAACCTCACACTGCTACTAACGGTTGCGACAAGTTCTAACCTCACACTGCTACTAACGGTTGCGACAAGTTCTAACCTCACACTGCTACTAACGGTTGCGACAAGTTCTAACCTCACACTGCTACTAACGGTTGCGACAAGTTCTAACCTCACACTGCTACTAACGGTTGCGACAAGTTCTTACCTCACACTGCTACTAACGGTTGCGACAAATTCTAATCTCACACTGCTACTAACGGTTGCGACAAGTTCTAACCTCACACTGCTACTAACGGTTGCGACAAATTCTAACCTCACACTGCTACTAACGGTTGCGACAAGTTCTAACCTCACACTGCTACTAACGGTTGCGACAAGTTCTAATCTCACACTGCTACTAACGGTTGCGACAAGTTCTAACCTCACACTGCTACTAACGGTTGCGACAAGTTCTAACCTCACACTGCTACTAACGGTTGCGACAAGTTCTAATCTCACACTGCTACTAACGGTTGTGACAAGTTCTAATCTCACACTGCTACTGACGGTTGTGACAAGTCCTAACCTCACACTGCTACTAACGGTTGCGACAAGTTCTAATCTCACACTGCTACTAACGGTTGTGACAAGTTCTAACCTCACACTGCTACTAACGGTTGCGACAAGTTCTAACCTCACACTGCTACTAACGGTTGCGACAAGTTCTAATCTCACACTGCTACTAACGGTTGCGACAAGTTCTAATCTCACACTGCTACTAACGGTTGCGACAAGTTCGAATCTCACACTGCTACTAACGGTTGCGACAAGTTCTAACCTCACACTGCTACTAACGGTTGCGACAAGTTCTAACCTCACACTGCTACTAACGGTTGCGACAAGTTCTAATCTCACACTGCTACTAACGGTTGTGACAAGTTCTAATCTCACACTGCTACTGACGGTTGTGATAAGTTCTAACCTCACACTGCTACTAACGGTTGCGACAAGTTCTAACCTTACAGTGCTACTAACGGTTGCGACAAGTTCTAACCTTACACTGCAACTAACGGTTAGAAAATAAGCAAAATACAAAAGAACGTAATCCAAATGTTCATCCACAATTATGACGATTTTGAGAGTAATGACGATGATGATCAATAATAACAACAACAACAACAACAACAACAACAACAACAATAATAATAATAATAATAATAATAATAATAATAATAATAATAATAATAATAATAATAATAATAATAATAATAATAATAATAATAATAATAATAATAATAATAATAATAATAATAATAATAATAATAATAATAATAATAATAATAATAATAATAATAATAATAATAATAATAATAATAATAATAATAATAATAATAATAATAATAATAATAATAATAATAATAATAATAATAATAATAATAATAATAATAATAATAATAATAATAATAATAATAATAATAATAATAATAATAATAATAATAATAATAATAATAATAATAATAATAATAACTATAACAATAACAACAACGAAGCTTGTGAGCTACATAAGCTTTTATGAAACTGAAAAGTAATATTTTTGTTGCAGATATATCTTAAGTGTGTTTATTTCGTGCACAGATTTTTCTTTAGAAAAAGGTGAAATCCGGAAAGAATACCAAAATAAATAAATATGCCTCTCACATTTATATGGTCCGTTACTTCTACCAGTGCAGTTCAACTAAGCTACCTTCTCGTTCACATTTACATGTGTGCCATATCTATCCCGAGAGGACAGGATAAGAGAACATGTAAAGAGGTGATAACTACGTCAAGCAAAAAGCTACTTTGCCATGCAACCTCCTTGTACTGGCAACTAAGAAAGTTATTACCTCCACGTATGTTCTTTTATCCCATCATCTTCTGGCGGACATTACTCCTAAATAATGTGAAGAGGTAGTCAATTTCTGTAACTCTTTTACCATACAATTTGGAATCAGCAGCAATGAAACCGACTACCACAAGGCATATGAGCTACTGCGTTTCTCGTCGTCATCGTTGTCGTCGTCATCGTCGTCGTCGTCGTCATCATCATCACCATCACCATCATCGTCAGCATCATCATCATCGTCATCGTCAGCATCATCGTCATTAGCATCATCATTATTAAATACGTATTTTATCATTTTTAAGGAATATCATGGATAATGACAAAAAAGTATTTGGGGCATAAACGCTTTGTTTTAATTTGTGTATAAGCGTTTAATTTTATGTAGTAAGTTTTTGTCTATCTCTTATGGTTTCTCAGTTACACAAACATGATCAATATTCATTCAGAATAAAGATAACTTTTCATGATCTACCTAGGGTTTTAACATAACGATTGATTTCAGCAAAAGCATTGTACTCTCACAGAAGTATGCAGTATATCATGTTATAACGATTACTGGGTGCTATTTTTAGAACTCCGTATACTTATTATTATCCGTTTTTCCGACCATAAAAAGTCGCCAGTTCATTCGACTTTCTTGGGACATTTGCTTTTCATTCTCTATGTCTAGACACTGTTCTTACTTGTGCATGTTCTCTTATATTAAAAAGCGTTAAAATGTTAAAAATCCTTGGGGAAAAGCATGTAATGTTCATAGGTGTTCCTTATTTCTGCTACAAAAGCGGATGTTAAAAATACCTAATTAATAATTATCGATTTTAAACCAATGGATTGATTCTATTAGTTATGTTCTTGAAAAATATAATATTCTAACGTTCATTTATAATTTATAAATTTGATTTTTATAACTTTAATTTAATTTAATCTTAATTTTCTTGTTTTGAGTGAAGATATGCATAATTGTGAAACCAACTCAGTCGTGTAATTCATAGTGTTCAGTACAAACCCTATCGCAACAGCCCATGAATGGCCAAGGCTTGTCGCCCAACCGCTGCGTCCACCACCTCTGCCCACTACAGGCATCATTGGTGTGGTGCTGTACGGGAGGGTGGGATGTGATCAGCATCCCGAGCCCTTCCGGCCGGTTATACGGCCTAAGCGACCTGGGGCCGCTACTTCTCCACCTCAATTGGCCTCTCCGGGACCTAATGAGGCTGAGTGCATCCCGTGTCAGACCTCCAGCGGAGGAAAAATCCCCATGCTTTTACCGGGAATCGAACCCGGGTTCTCCGCGCCAGAGAAAAGCGTGCTACCAACTGCGCTACGGAGGCGGTCATTGCTCAGCACAAGGTATGTAAATTAACAATGCTTGTTTTGCGGTAACATTGTAAACATATCACATATTAAAATGGTAGAAGGCGGTTTGGGAAGAAAATAAAACTTTTTTCCATTTAAAGGGAGATAGCAGTGACAGAATGTTAATGAAAAATTTCTTTGTCACATTCGTGGAGAATGCTGTACTTAAATACCAAGTTTGCATTCAACAAACATTTTGTTTTTGAGTCTTGCTGCTCACATACAAAATTCTCTCTCTCTCTCTCTCTCTCTCTCTCTCTCTCTCTCTCTCTCTCTCTCTGTCTCTCCTAAACGCTCAGGTATACACGGACCTTTATACATTTTTTTTTCATTTTGGCTCATGTAGCTACTCTTGAAAACACCGATATGGAATTTTGTGAATGGAATACAATTAGGTAGTCTACTTACCGTAGGTGCTTAGTAGTAGACAAAGTAAAAACCTGGAGTAAATTTAGTCTTCCCAAAGACTGTTGCATTTGTTTCCTTTTCTAATTATAAAAATCAGAGTTTGTGAATGCCATCAATACTTACGCCAAACAATTCAAGCATGGCGATGGTAAATCATACTTCCACATCTCTGATGCGCTCCTAATAGATAAAACGTTGAAACAAAGACGTATCTCTTTGCCCTTGCTTGTTATTGATACAAGTCAATATGTGTTCTTTTATCCTGTCCTGTTCCAGTGACATGTTATCTTGCTAATGTGAACGAACAGGTGCTCTAGTCGTTCCCCACGGAATATTAAGTGGCAGAAGTTACTGATTTTGTAAGTTACCTATTACTTTCGGCATTCTTTCCTTCCTGGAAAAATCAATGCTTAGCTTCTTCTAAAGCACAACTATTTACACTTAGGCAGGCAAGAAAAAGTTTATTTAATATCTAAAGGAAGATTGCATTTAAATAATTTCCGTCATGCATTGATGACATTCAGGTATGTTTGTTCCCTTCATTGAAATTTGTGTCAATTACGTTTAAGAAATAAGCTCGGTAAGTGTGTTGGTTTAAAAAATCTGATGTGTTGCACTCATATGACTTCCTCTACTCTTGTACTAACCACTCTTACAAACTCTTATTCCTAAATCTTCTTCGTGTACAAATTATCTTATTGCTTATTTCCTTGTAGGTGCTAGGGGAATATGGGAATACAAGTATGCTTTGAGCGATAGTCAAATCTTTTAAAGCTTTGAGATTCCGTTCTCTTTGCACACTTAACATATCAAAAATGAACAACGATGTTCCATTTCACGAAAGTTTTAGGTTTTCCGAAACTCACACACATAACAAGGAATATCTCAGAAATGGTTCACCCTACAAGAAAATTTATTTCGACATGAAATGTGTATTTTAGCAAGATCTACATTTTGTACAGTATGACTTGGTCTATCTCTTACGGTTTACCAGTTATGCAAAGTCGTCCAGAGTAAATACGACTACAGCGGCTATAGCCAGAAAATTCAAGACATATATTTCATTTTCCATAAAAAATATTTCAAACATACGATACTTTAATCAAAATCGCTAGAGCCATTTTAAAAAAAAATCATAATTTTCGAAAAATGTTCCATGTAAAGGGTAGTTTAGAGTGGGTCTATTATCTTCAAAATATTTGTGTCACATCCTTGAAAGACATTAAAGTTAAATACCAAATTTGGTTTTTAACCCAATTTGCATTTTTGAGTTATGCTGTCCACAGACTTACACACACACACACACACACACACACACACACACACACACACACACACACACACACACACACATACACACGGACCTTTTTCTAAAAATGCTTTCTTTTGATTCAGGGGTGTCAGAACATATTTCCGATGAAATCTCGACATCGAATTTTTAGGTGGAATACAATACTTCCCCTACTTACCAGTAGAGAAAGTAAAAATTGTTATTAACTCAGTAAGGGGTTGTGATGAAGAGTTACAAATTATTATAGAGCATAAGTGTGGTAGAAAATGAAGTTATAATGCAGTTTTCGTTTACGTGAATCATTTTCCAATTTTCTCATTCCTCTCATTGAATTAATGTTTCCGAGATAGTACTGCTATTATTTGAATAATGTCTGAGCCCTTCTTATATGGCATCGTTACAAAATAATGTAAGACTTTCGCTAGATTAAAACACTTCAGAATATTAAAACATACAGGATTTGCTGTTAACTCGCACTATGTAGGTTAGGATGAATTAAGTTATTCGTAAATATGTACCGAAGAAGGAGAAATAATATGTTTAGAAGAAATGCTTCCCCCCTAACAAACAAGAAACGGAAATATACATGCTGAGGCTTTCACGGCCGGCGTTAATCCAATAGATGGTAGATTTCGGGCTAGTAGGCCGACTGCCCAACGCAGTCTTGGGCGAAACGTCAGCACATTCAGCGACTGGACCAAGGTCTACAAGCCCGTAGAAAGTCTTATTTTGTAGGACTTCGTCATTAACATAAACATTTCAAAATATTAGCTTATTTGGATTTTTAGTTTTGATTTCGTATAGGTTAACAGCTAAATTGGACATTTTCTAATAAAAGGTAGTTCCATTGTTGATACATATAGTTTATGAAGGTTACATGCAAAATAGGTTAAATGTTTTTACGCATATCGTTACACCAATTACTGCTCTGCACCTCAAAAAAAGTAAATAAAACGATAGGTAAACTATGCCTCATAGTAATACTGAGGCTAATACACTAGAAATATAAACAGAAACTACAGCAACCAGTGCTAGACAATCGTATAACCTTTACGAAGTTTCGTTCCAAGCTTGAAATTATTCTTTCGAAATCTTTGGCTTTTAGACATACAATAAACACAAACACATAAATAGATGCACACATACACCAAACACATGAATTCACACAAACCAGCATAAAATAAAAATACCGATGAGCTGTTGCAGTAGCAATAAACCAAATGACATATCCAGAGACAAAACCTATTTCTTCTTGAGTAGAGGACGTGCCACGCAGCTAGGGATGATTAAGATACTAAATTTCACCAAACACACAATCCACAACACCAACACACATACACACATACGCTAGAGAGGTCCCCCACACAACCAATCAAAAACATCAAAATTCGGCTGAAGAGGGGTGTCCCTAAGCAGCCAGGGCATGTTACACAACATGCCCAAATAACTTTTTTCAATTCAATTCAATTTGGCTCTCCTCCGGTTATATAAATATCGCCCCAATTTTGAATTGGCACCCACTACCAATAAAGGCCGAAGGTACGCCATTTTTGCTTTACCAGCAAATCAGTACCTACCGCTACTCGAGGTGGCGGATAGTTCTTCGTTAAGAATAACTCCCGGTTAGCTGTGGTTGTTACCGAACATTTTCCCTGACTAACCGCAACTTTAACCAGAGATCGTAATACAGAACGTGTTCGTTTACATTTGTGAGGGTTATGTCCAGTGATGGAGGACAGGGTAAGAGAATGTGTAAAGAGGTAATACTAACTACTCCATGACTAGCGCACGACTTGCATCTAGTATCTATATAACATTTCAACTCTTCGTCTATTAGGAGTGCAGCAGAGGTATGGAAGTATGTTATACCATCGGCTTACCTAAAATATGGCGTTAATATCGATATCATTTAAAAGCCCTGAAAGTAGAAAATAAAAAACGAAACAAATGCAACACTCTGTGGGAAGATCGAATTTACAACAGGCTTTTTTACTGACCTATAGTTTGTGTGTGTGTGTGTGTGTGTGTGTGTGTGTGTGTGTGTGTGTGTGTGTGTGTGTGTGTGTGTGTGTGTGTGAGAGAGAGAGAGAGAGAGAGAGAGAGAGAGAGAGACTGTTACTACCTCGCGCCAGAGGTAGTAACAGACTTAGTTCGCATGGTAATCACTTACTTTACATTACTATCAATAATTATACATTAAACATTCTAAACTAGGAGTACATAATAACTTAATACAGTTTTTCTATAAGTATCTCTAATGCTGCCCAGTTGATTAGCATGTGCAGCTGTGAAAGATACATAAGCATAATGCTAATGAACGTATTGCAATTATTTGACAATTTAAAAAAAAAAAAAAAAAAATAATAATAATAATAATAATAATAATAATAATAGTAATAATGATAATGATAATGATAATGATATTGATAATGATAATGATAATGATAATGATAATGATAATGATAATGATAATGATAATGATAATGATAATGATAATGATAATGATAATGATAATGATAATGATAATGATAATGATAATGATAATGATAATGATAATGATAATGATAATGATAATGATAATGATAATGATAATGATAATGATAATGATAATGATAATGATAATGATAATGATAATGATAATGATAATGATAATGATAATGATAATAATAATAATAATAATAATAATAATAATAATAATAATAATAATAATAATAATAATAATAATAATAATAATAATAATAATAATAATAATAATAATAATAATAATAATAATCCATGCAAGTAGCTGTAATGCTTTGACGAAATGCAGAAGTGTTTGTAATTTTGGTATGGTAAATAATACTGCAAGCGTAGTTGGTTTTACTAGTAACCAACAGTTATTACCTCCATGTCCATATGTTCTTTTACGCTATTCGCAGACATTAGCGGACATTACAATTTGGAATCAGCAGCAATGAAACTGACTATCAGTATTCTTTCTGGAATTCACATTTTCTTGTCATTCACGTTTAGGTACTTACGGTATAATATATACAGAGAATATGACGAACGAACATTTTTGTGTTATGTCGAAGCATATGAGTTACTGCGTTTATTGTTAGTACCTGGGTGACCGAGCTTCGCTCAGCGTTTTTCGCCTTCGTTTTTGAGAAGATACTTACGATACTTAAACCTGAAAGGAAAAACGTTAACTAAATAATCATTTTTGTCGCAATTGTTAAGAGTCAAAAAGTACTTAAGTAGAGAAAACATCGTGAATGTAATGTGCAGCATTTCTATTTGAAACATGCACAAAATTGTATGACTTATTTGCAGAAGAGTGAGTAGACAGAGATATGAATGTGTTACCTAAAAGTGAGTAGAGAAATCACTGTGAATGTAATATGCAGCATTTCTATTTCAAACATACAGAATATCGCATGGCTTATTTCTAGAACAGTGAGTAGAGAAACAGTTATGAATGTGTTGCCCAAAAGTAAGTAGAGAAAGCAATGTGAATGTAATATGTAGCATTTCTATTTCAAACATGCAGGAAATTGTATGACTTCTTTGTAGACGAGTGAGTAGAGAAAAAGATGTGAATGTGTTACCTAAAAGTGAGAGGAGAAAACAGTGTGAATGGAATACCATTTCTATTTCAAACTACTGAACATTATATGACTTATTTTAAAACTGGGTATAAAAATGATTGTTGGTGTAAAATCACGTTTTTATGGATAATTGTTTATAGAAGAGTGAGTAGAGAAAGAGATGTGAATGTGTTACCTAAAAGTAGTTAAGTAGAGAAACCACTATGAATGTAATATGCAGCATTTCTATCTCAAACATGCCGAAAATGGTATGACTTATTTGTAGAAGAGTGAGCAGAGAGAGATGTGAATGTGTTACCTAAAAGTGTGTACAGAAAACACTGTGAGTGTAATTTGCAGCATTTCTATTTCAAACATACAGAAAATTGTATGACTTATTTCTAGAAGTGAGTAGAGAAACAGTTATGAATGCGTTGCCCAAAAGTAAGTAGAGAAAGCAGTGTGAATGTAATACGTAGCATTTCCATTTCAAACATGCACAAAATTGTATGACTTATTTGTAGAAGAGTGAGTAGAAAGAGATGTGAATGTGTTTCCTAAATGTAAGTAGAGAAAACAGTATGAATACAATGTGTAGCATTTCTATTTCAGACATACGGAAGATTGTACGACTTCTTTGTAGAAGAGTGAGTAGAGAAAGAGTTGTGAATGTATTACCTTAAAGTGAGAGGAGAAAGCAGTGTGAATGTAATAGCATTTCTATTTCAAACATACAGAACATGGTATGACTTATTTGAAAAAGTGGGGATACAAATGATTTTTGGGGTAAGCAATGTTTTTTTTATGGAAAATTGTTTACAGAAGAGTGAGTAGAGAAAGAGATGTGAATGTGTTACCTAAAAGTACTTAAGTAGAGAAACCAATGTGAATGTAATATGCAGCATCTATTTCAAACATACAGAAAATTGCATGACTTATTTGTAGAAGAGTGAGTAGAGAAAGAGATGTTTATGTGTTACCTAAAAGTGCGAGGAGAAAACAGTGTGAATATAATAGTACTTCTATTTCAAACATACAGAAAATAGTATGACTTACTTTAAAACTGTGGATAAACATTTTTTGTTGTAAATTCACGTTTTTTATGGAAAATTGTTTATAGAAGAGTGTGTAGACAAAGAGATGTGAATGTGTTACCTAAAAGTGAGTAGAGAAAACACTGTGAATATAATATGCATGCATAAAAATATTTAACCAAATCTTAAGAGCCATTTCTGAAATACCGGGAATATACCTATTTACAAGAATTGCACTGTAGAAGTGGGAATAAAAGATGTTATTTTTAAGTAAAATCGCGTTTTTTTCGGCAATTACACCTACATAGATGAACTTAAAAAGCAAAACCCTATCTGAATACAAAATTTGATGGAAATCGTTAGAGCCGTTTCCAAGTTGCGCTGAATAAATAAATATATATATATATATATATATATATATATATATATACAAGAATTGCTCGTTTAAATATGTAAGATTGTTTATCATCATCATCATCATCATCATCATCACCATCACCATCATCATCAATGTCGTCGTCGTTGCCGTCATCGTCATCATCGTCCTCATCGTCATCATGATATTATTATTATTATTATTATTATTATTATTATTATTATTATTATTATTATTATTATTACTACTACTATTACTATTATTATTATTATTATTATTATTATTATTATTATTATTATTATTATTATTATTATTATTATTATTATTATTATTATTATTATTATTATTATTATAATCATCATTATCATTATTATATTAGGTTTGGAAAATTCATGTTTAAGAAATATCTCATGGTTTGTAACATAAAAAGGTATTTGGGCCATAAACTATTTGTTTTAATTTGTATGTAAGCTCCTACAATAACGGGTGTTAAAATACCTAATTAGTAATTATCGATTTTAAACCAAGGGATTGTATTAGCTATGTTCTTGGAAAATATAACATTCTAACGTTCATTTCCCTTGTTTATAAATTTGATTTTTATATAAGAAACGCTCTAATTTTCTTGTTTTGAATAAAGATTTGCATAATTGTGAAACCAACTCGGTCGTGCAATTCATATTCCTCAGTACAAGGTATGTAAATGAACAAGGCCACCAATTTGTTTTGTCGTAACATTGTAAACATATCACATAATAAAAAGGTACGTTAGAAAATAAGAAAATAAATTAAACTTTTTGCATGTAAAGGGAGTTTGGGGAGACGGAATGTTTTTGAAAAATTTCTTTGTCACATTCTTGGAAGATGCTGTACTTAAATACCAAGTTTGGCATTTAATACACATCTGGTTTTTGCGTCATACTGTTCACATTAAAATCCCTGACTTTCACTCTTCTCTCTCTCTCTCTCTCTCTCTCTCTCTCTCTCTCTCTCTCTCTCTCTCTCTCTCTCTCTCTCACTCTCTCTCTCTCTCTCCGTCTCTCTTGCACGCTCAGGTATACATTGAATTGAATTTTTTTTTACTCATTTCAGAATAGAATACAATTAGGTAGCCTACATACCATAGGCACTTAGTAGTAGAGAAAGTAACAAAAAAAAAAAAAAAGAAAAAGAAAAAAACTGCAATAAATTTAGTCTTCCCAATGATTGTTGCATCCTTTTCTAGGCAATGGTAATGGTAAAACATATTTTCATATCTCTGATGCGCTCCTAATAGACGAAACTTTGAAACAAAGATGCATCTCTGGACGCTTGCTTGTTACTGGTGCACGTATCGCCTCTGTAAGTGTTCTTTTATCCTGTCCTATTCCAGTGATATGTTATCTTACTAATATGAACGAACAGGTGCTCCACGGAATATGACTGTGAAGTGACTGATTTTATACGTTACCTATTACTTTGGGAATTCTCTTCTTGCTGGTAAAATCAATGCTTAGCTTCTTCTAAGGCACAATTACTTACACTTAGGCAGGGATTTGATGTGTATTTAATTGATTTCCGTCAGGCATTGATGACATGAACTTTGTGAAATTTGTGTCAAATACATTTAAGAAATAATTTCGCTAAGTGTGTGGTGTGTTGATGCTGAGCTACAACTTGTTATAGAGCGTAAGTGTGGTAGAGAATGAAGTTATGCAGTTTTCGTTTACGTGAATCATTTTCCAATTTCCTCATTCCTCTCCTTGAATTGGTTTTTCCGAGATCGTATAGCAATTATATAAATAATATCTGAACGCTTCTTATATGGCATCGTTAAAAAGGAATAATGTAGGGCTTTCGCTAGATTAAAATCTCTCAGAATATTCAAACATACAGGATTTTCTGTAAACTCGCACTGTGTAGGTTAGCATGAATTAAGTTATTCGGAAATAAATACGTACGTTTAGAAGAAATGCTTCCCACTAACAAAAAAAAAAAAAAAAAAAAAAAAAAAAAAAAAAAAAATAATAATAATAAAAAAAAAATATAAAAAAAAATGGAAAGGCTTGTTATGTAGGATTTCGCCATTGACATACACAAATTTCAAAGTATTAGTTCATTTGGGTTTCTACTTTCGATTTAGTATAGGTTAATAGTAAAATAGGACATTTTGGAATAAAATGAAGTTTCATTGTTGATACATATACTTCATAAAGGTTATACATGCAAAGTAGGTTAGACGCTTTTACAAACATCGGGTTAGTATAGGTTGGTTTCTATTACACCATTTAAGGGCCCTCCTGCTTAGAAGAAGAAGAAGAAGAAGAAGAAGAAGAAGAAGAAGAAGAAGAAGAAGAAGAAGAAGAAGAAGAAGAAGAAGAAGAAGAAGAGGAGGAGGAGGAGGAGGAGGAGGAAGAAGAAGAGCAGCAGCAGCAGCAGAAGAAGAAGAAGAAGAAGAAGAAGAAGAAGAAGAAGAAGAAGAAGAGGAGCAAGAAGAAGAAGAAGAAGAAAGTAAATAAAACGATAGATAAACTATGCCTCAGAGTAATGCTAAGGCTAATACACTAGAAATATAAACAGAAACTACAGCAACAAGAGCTGGATAATCATGTAACCTTAACGAAATTTCGTCCCAAGCTTGAAATTATTATTCTTTCGAAATCTTTGGCTCTCCTCCGGTTATATAAATATCGCCCCAATTTTAAATTGGCACCTACTACCAATAAAGGCCGACGGTACGCCATCTTTGTATCTTTACCTACAAATCAGTACCTAACCGCTACTCGAGGTGGCGGGATAGTTCTTCGTTAAGAATAACTCCCGGTTAGCTGTGGCTGTTACCGAACATTTTCCCTGACTAACCGCAACTTTAAGCAGAGATCGTAATACAGAACGTGTTCACATTTGTGAGGGCTATGTCCAGTGATGGAGGACAGGGTAACAGAATGTATGAAGAGGTGATCCTAACTACTCCATGACTAGCGCACGACATGGATCTAGTAACTATATAATATTTCAATGTTTCGTCTATTAGGAGTGCAGCAGAGGTATGGAAGTATGTTATAGCATCGGCTTACTTAAAATATAGCGTTAATAAGGATGACATTCAGAAGTCCTGCCAGTAGAAAATAAAAAATCTGTGTTGAACTCACATGACTTTCGCTACTCTTGTACTAACCATTCTTACAAACTCTTATTCCTATATCTTCTTCGTGTAAGTTGAAACAAACATTTGTACAAATTATCTTATTGCTTATTACCCTGTAGGTGCAAGGGGAATATTAGAATACAGTAGGCTTTGAGCAATAGCCAAATCTTTTAAAGCTTTAAGATCCCGTTCTCTTTGCGCGCTGAACATATATATATATATATATATACGAATGACGATGTTCCATTTCATGAAAGTTTTTAAGTTTTCCGAAACTGACACAAATAACAAGGAATACCTCCGAATGGTTAATTCTACACAAACATTTATTTAGACATAAATTCTGTGTTTTAGCGAGATCTACATTTTAGTAAGATTTTGTTTATCTCTTACGATTTAGAGTTATTCAAAAGTCATCCGGAGTAAACAGGACTAAATAGGTTATGCCAGAAAATTCAAGATATATATTTTATTTGTCATACAAAGATCTTAAACATATGACATTTTAATCAAAATTGTTAGAGCCATTTTCAAGAAAATACAAATTTGCCCTTTAAAGGGTAGTTTAGTGTGGGGCTATTTTCTTCAAAATCTTCGTGTCGCATCCTTGAAATAAATTAAACAGAAATGCAAGTTATGGTTTTAACCGACTTTTCGCTTTTGAGTTATGCTGTTCTTAGACTGACAGACAGGTAGACTGACTGACAGACACACAGACACGCACACGGACCTTTTTCTAAAAATGGTTTTTTTTCTTTTTTTAATTAAGGGGGTCTCAAAAGATATATTTCCGGTGAAATCTCGACATCGAATTTTTGGGTGGAATACAATACTTCCCTCTACTTAAAAACGAAACAAGCGCAATACTCTGTGGGAAGGTCAAATTTACAGCAGCTTTTTTTCTCAACTGAGTTAGAATAAGTGTGTGTGTGTGTGTGTGTGTGTGTGTGTGTGTGTGTGTGTGTGTGTGTGTGTGTGTGCATTGCACTAGTAATGTAGAGTTGAAGTTACATTCTTTCTCATATATTCTTTTATTATTATTATTATTATTATTATTATTATTATTATTATTATTATTATTATTATTATTATTATTATTATTATTATTATTATTATTATTATTATTACTATATTATTATTATTATTATTATTATTATTATTATTATTATTATTATTATTATTATTATTATTATTATTATTATTATTATTACTAATACTAATACTACTACTATTATTAGTATTATTACTATTATCATTAATTATTAATACTTTTATTAAATTAGCAAAATGCATAATTCAGCTCTCATTTAGGTGTTAAACGCAGAGATTCATTCTGTTCCTTTTCTTACCGTATCTTCTTTCTTCTCTCCATCTCTTCTTTTGCACTCTCTGTCCCATCTACCTCTCCCTCTTTTCCCTCTCTTTTCCACTCTGTCATTCTCTCCCCCTCCATCGTGTGTACACCTCTCCCCAGTGTACAAGTTACTTATAACCGATTATATTAGACAGCTTTTCTTGGGTGTTATTAAATGGTATTAAAAAACAAGGAAACTATTCAAAAATGCCCAAATTTGCGTCTGCTTCTTATTCTAGTTTTGAATTCGGAAATACTCCATTCCCCATGGTAACCGCTTGTGGTAAGTAGACGAATATCAGTAATGAAAATTTGTCATAAATTATAATTGTCGACCCTATGAAAACTTTCTAAATGGTGAAAATTGTTATAATATTATGCATATAAACCTTTGCTATACTAATTTAAAATAAAATATACCAGAGATTTCGATTTTATTTTATTCTTATCATTTATTTGTTTGTTTAATTTTGTGCAGGGTTGCCAACTCGTACGATAATTATGGGGGCATACGATAATTTTAATGTTTGTACGATGGTTGTCAACCCGTACGATAATTATGGGGGTGTACGATAATTTGAATGTATGATAGTTCGATATCGGCGAAATATCATTTTCACTGGTTTGTCACTCCAGCGAAGTGAAACTAACTACAAATAACACCACTTTTGTCCTCATTGTCTGTCTCCACCCCATACTACTAAGCCTGCTACCCTTTATCCGCTTATTGCCAGTGTTCCCAGGTCTGATAATCTCAATGAAGAAGGCACTGTTCAGAAAATTGACGATCAATTTAGAAAACTCGCAATACGTGATATTCCGTGTGAAATAAAGAACATGCCTGAACCTGACAGTTTCTGGAGTGCTGTTAAACACATGTCACCTTGGTGGAAATACTGATTTCAAAGAACTAGCAGCCTTTCTATTATTATCAGTGATTTCCTTGCCCTACAGAAGCACTTCTTGTGAAAGAGTTTTTTTTCCCCTTAACTGGGTTTAATAAAAACCAAAGTTAGAAACAGATTGGCACTAGATACTGTAAATTTTGCCGTCTCAACTTATGAAAGAACGTGGTAGATCTTAAAATCTGCAAGTCACCGAGAAGATGTTAAGGTTTATCTCAACAACAAATTTGTATAATGGTGCAACATTTGAGGAAAATAATGAACTTTCAGATGAATAATGCGAGAAACATAAGTGCTAAAGTTCTAATATTTGTTGAGGTCATCAATCTTGTAAGTGAATATAATAAACATCATTACTCTTATATTTTCATAAGTATTATACTGATATTTTTATTGTTGTAGCATTTGGTTTAAGATGTACGATAATTTTGAATCCAAATCTATAATTTTGAGTGGCTGGTACGATAATTTGACTTTTAAATGTTGGCAACCCTGATTTTGTGCGCCCTTCAGATAGACCGTTTATATGTTACCTAATGCCAACTTTCATAACAATCCCTTTGGCCATTCTTCGGTGAGAAGATAACACACACATACACACACACACACACACACACACACACACACACACACACACACACACACACACACACACACACCTCACACCACACCACACGCCACATGATATACCTACACCACACAAACATACACACACACACACACACACACACACACACACACACACACACACACACACACACACCACACCACACCACACGCCACATGATATACACCACACAAACATACACACACACACACACACACACACACACACAGTTTTTTCTACCACTACACATAAGTCTTATTTTATACCTAATTCACTTCTCGTTTCAATGACCAATTCCAGTTCCTGTTAGCTCTACTTAGAAATCTCCTACTTTCACGTATTCTTTACTAAAGATGGTAATTAATGATATATTTCTCGTTTATACACTCGTACTCTTTTCTGCATAACTTTGTACACTTGCACTCAAATAATATATTATCCATGTCCTCTTTTCCCTTGTATATTGGGCATTGATTTTTTGGCAAACATTTCCTCATCCCTTTTAGCCTTCACAACCCCGCTCTTACCCCTCTAAACTCTCTCTCTCTCTCTCTCTCTCTCTCTCTCTCTCTCTCTCTCTCTCTCTCTCTGCTCTTTATTTAATGTTTAATATTTTCCCATGCATTTTTTTATTTAATATACAATTGTAGCTATCTTTTGCCAGCAATATTCCCAAACAAGGCTTGTATTTCTGTATCTTGAAATCGCCTCAACATCCTCCCCTAGCGCAGCAACTGCGTCGCCTACCTCTTCCCACCACAGGCGTCATGAGTGGGGTGCAGGACTGGAGGGTCAGACGTGGTCAGCGTCCCGAGTCCTCCCGCCCGGTTATGCTACTTTCGCGACCTGGGGTCGTTACTTACTTGAGTAGCTCAACTGACGCTAAGTGCACTCCATGCCAGGACTCCCAGCGAGCTAAAAATCCCACGCCGGTACCGGGAATCAAACCCGGACCACTGCGCTACGGAGGTAGTCATCTCCTTACACCTTTCCAAAAACCTTTAACTTGTTCTCCCTCATTCACCAAATTTCTGCAAATCCATTTCTTTCTAGGTGAGATGGTTACATCCATTAAACAATTTTCTTGATGCTCTAATAGTATTAATACACTGCCTGATACAATAACCTGCAGATTGCTTTATTTGCGCTACTTCTGCGGTGTAGTGGTCAGCGTTTTCGGTTCATTTTGTGGAAATCCCGGGTTCGAATCCTAACATGATCTTAGTTTCTTTTTTCTGTTTTTTCTTTATTTTTTTATTTATTTATTACAATTTCCATTACAATTTCTATTACAATTTCTTCCTCTCTTCCACAGAGTTTGAAAATATGCATATGTGAGTGAACCTAAGTCTTTCAGGATAGAAATTACTAAAACCAAACATTAAATAGCCTGCAGTAAACAGTTTCTGGAGTCAACCTCCCAATATGGCTGTAAAAACGTTATGAGGAAAAGGGAAGCGGTCAACGCTTCTCCTTTTTATGTATGATAATTACTGGTTTGTATAACACACATGAACCAAAGCACGATTTCTTTACGTGGGTTTGCAACGCCGTGGTAAAATGTGTTCGTTGTTTCCAGCGGTAAAGACGTATTATCTGGGTTAACATTACCACTGTTGGTGAAACCGAGCCTTCCTTTGCAGCAATGTTTCAACGTTATATCTACCAGGAGTGCAGAACAGATATGGAAGTATGTTTTACCATTGTAGGTCCGGATACTAATGACATAAGCATGTTAGAAATATGCTAGCACTTATGACGGAAAAATAATTGGAAAAGTTTAAAGCGTGCATTCATTTATATTTTCACATTTCGTATTAAAAGTTAATGTGTATTAGTATGTTAGTGGAAAACATGCTTTGCATAGTAGTTGATGGCAGAGCATGCTTCTTACGTTCGCAATGCGAATTTATCTCCAATTTCTTTCTTTCTTTCTTTTTCCTGTAGATAATACCAAACTGTCTTGTTTAATAATGCAGTAGTTTTTCAAGAGGATGTTGGTTATTACCTTTATGATTTTCCTCGTCAAAATAGCACCCAGTAACTTGCAATTACTAGCATTGCAGTCAACACCGATATTATTAATGTCACATGTCTCAGCACCTAAATGTAGAATTAAGTTTCTCTGGTTTTATACTTTAAGAAATGCTTGTTCATATGTCTCAACAAATTTAGCACTTTTTCGTGATCACCAAGCATTTTCACCTTCTCTGATAAATATTTTAAATGCAAGAGTTTCTATCAGGACTGAAGGGTTGAGAAAGTTGTCTGAGGTAATCAGGATGGGGTAAAGAAAGAACATTGGAATCACGTAAGTGTCTGTAAGCTGCTGGGTGAGAAAAATAAATTGAACACGTCCATAACAGGGTATCGGGCGTATATTTAATTGGCTTTTGACTGACCAATTTCATGAGCGTCGGCAGACATTTTTCCAGGGGAGGGCCAAATGTTTGAAATTTGCAAACAGATAATATTAATTCTTAATTTAATGTCACAATTTATAATATTTGTTGCATATAACCATATTAATTCGTGCTAAATAAAAATTGATCTTTTAAAATAGTAGTTTAATAGTCAGTAATTGATTGCACATTAAGTTAACCAACTTCCAGGGGGGGCCGTGGCCCCCCCTTGCTCCCCCCCCCCTTCGCGACGCCCATGACCAATTTTACCTGCTCTTCTAGGAATTTAGGTTTTAGATATTCTGTGGAATCTTCATTCATGTCCTCCCAGTATTCCTTTAAAATTTTGGCGGCCTGAAGTACTTTATTTTCTGTTTGTTCACTTGCTATTGTGAACCAAAAGAGCATCAAATTTAGACCATTTATCCAATATCATTTGTTTACCGAGAATCCATTTAAATTTACTATTGGGTATTGCAGTTTTACCCTATAGAACCTAAATAATAAAATTGGAATTAATTCTTAATGCTGTTACCTGAGTGAGAGACTGGGGTTTATGGGCCCGTCGACAGTTAGGTCATTAGAGCCCCTAATGCTGGTACAATTTTAGGAATTTCTTCAGTATCAATTTTTACAAAAAATTATTTCTTTTATGATGACGGTGAATCCCTCTAATTTCATGTCACTAATTCTATTTTTAAAGCTCTGAAAATCAACAATGTTTTAATCTTCGAGTTATTTACGAAATGCTATGGATTTTCAGTAAGTTTAGGAGTTGTTCTGGGTGCTACAAAACGCTTCCATCATTTCCCGTAGCAGGAAATGTTCAGAAAAATGTTTAATACATACCACATCTGGTTCATAAATATCCCTTGAATAGCACGTACCCACTGGTCTCTCGTGTGTAGATCCTTTGAAAACGAAAACACTGTAACATACTTTTCTACACTTGTTTTATAGTTTGAGGTATAACCCGGCACACAACACTTCCTAGGCATTTTGTATTGAAAACTACACCACATTGTAATTTAATTGTTCGCTCACTTAATTGTTTACTGACACGTTGTAAGGCACAAGCAACTTCTTAGCGTTCCAACCACGTACTGATGTGTTGCATTCCCGTAATAAACAAATAGGTGATAAACATAAGCCTCCCGTGATGACGTCAATAACGTAATCTCTTTCCGTATACAGGCCTGTTAGATAAAGATGGCCTTGTCTAACCGCAACTTTAACCAGAGATCGTAATACAGGACGTGTTCACATTTGCGAGGGCTATGTCCAGTGATGGAGGACAGGGTAACAGAATGTATAAAGAGGTAATACTAACTACTCCATGACTAGCGCACGACATGGATCTAGTATCTATATAATGTTTCAGCTCTTCGTCCATTAGGAGTGCAGCAGAGGTATGGAAGTATGTTATACCATCGGCTTACCTAAAATATAGCGCTAATGTCAATGTCATTCGAAAGTCCTGACAGTAGAAAATAAAAAATCTGTGTTGCACTTACATGACTTACTCTATTCTTGTACTAACCACGGGCCCTAATGACCTAGTTGTCGACGGGCCCTTAAACAAAACTCACTCACTGTACTAACCATTCTTACAAACCCTTATTCCTATATCTTCTTCGTGTAAGTTGGGTCGGACTGGGTGGCTCAGTTGGATAGACGCTGGCCTACTGTTCCCAAGGTCGCGGGTTCAAATCCGGCCCAGGCCGATGGTTTTTAAGTGTGCTTAAAAACGACAGCTCCATGTCAGTAGAGTTACTGGCATGTAAAAGAACTCCTGCGGGACAAAATTCCGGCACACCGGCGACGCTGATGTGATCCTGGCAATTGAGAGCGTCGTTAAAACAACAAAATAATAATAATAATAATAATAATAATAATAATAATAATAATAATAATAATAATAATAATAATAATAATAATAATAATAATAATAATAATAATAATAATAATAATAATAATAATAATAATAATAATAATAATAATAATAATAATAATAATAATAATAGTAATAATAATAATAATAATAATAATAATAATAATAATAATAATAATAATAATAATAATAATAATAATAATAATAATAATAATAATAATAATAATAATAATAATAATAATAATAATAATAATAATAATAATAATAATAATAATAATAATAATAATAATAATAATAATAATAATAATTTGTGTAAGTTGAAACAAACATTTGTACAAATTATCTTATTGCTTATTACCCTGTAGGTGCAAGGGGGATATTAGAATACAGTAGGCTTTGAGCAATAGCCAAATCTTTTAAAGCTTTAAGATCCCGTTCTCTTTCCACGCTGAACATATACATAAATCAACGACGATGTTCCATTTCACGAAAGTTTCAAGTTTTCCGAAACTGACACAAATAACAAGGAATATCTCCGAAATGATTAATTCTACCCAACAATTTATTTAGACATAAATTCTGCGTTTTAGCGAGATCTACATTTTAGTAAGTTTATCTCTTACGATTTACGAGTTATTCAAAAGTCATCCAGAGAAAACAGGAATAAATAGGTTATAGCCAGAAAATTCAAGATATACATCTTATTTGTCATACAAACGTGTTAAACATATGGAATTTTAATCAAAATTGTCAGAGCCATTTTCAAGAAAATAAAAATTTTCCATTTAAAGGGAGTTTAGGGTGGGGCTATTTTCTTCAAAATATTCGTGTTGCCTCCTTGAAATAAATTAAACTGAAATGCAAACTTTGGTTTTAACCGACTTTTCGTTTTTGAGTTATGCTCTCCATAGACTGACAGACAGGCCGACATACAAATTGCTAGATACATAGACACGCACACGGACCTTTTTCTAAAAATAGTTTTTTTTTTTTTTTTTTTTTTTATTCAGGTTGTCTCAAAAGATATATTTCCAGTAAAATCTCAACATCGAACTTTTGGGTGGAATACAATTCCTCCTTAAAAACGAAACAAATGCAACACTGTGTGGGAAGGTGGGATTTACAGCAGTTTTTTTTTTTCTTCTAGTAAGCTATGGTAATTGTGTGTGTGTGTGTGTGTGTGTGTGAGTGAGTGTGTGAGTGTATGTGTGTGTGTGTCTGTGTGTGTGTTTTACTATACCGCAATACCAATACCCAAGTTCCATCTAAATCTTTCTCATATGTTCTATTTTATTATTATTACTATTATTATTATTATTATTATTATTATTATTATTATTATTATTATTATTATTATTATTATTATTATTATTATTATTATTATTATTATTATTATTATTATTATTATTATTATTATTATTATTATTATTATTATTATTATTATTATTATTATTATTATTATTATTATTATTATTTTGTTTTAACGACGCTGTCAATTGCCAGGATCACATCAGCGTCACCGGTGTGCCGGAATTTTGTCCCGCAGGAGTTCTATTACATGCCAGTAAATCTACTGACATGGAGCTGTCGTTTTTAAGCACACTTAAAAACCATCGGCCTGGGCCGGATTTGAACCCGCGACCTTGGGAACAGTAGGCGAGCGTCTATCCAACTGAGCCACCACGACGGATCCAACTTACACGAAGAAGATATAGGAATAAGAGATTTTAAGAATGCTTAGTACAGTGAGTGAGTTTTGTTTAAGGGCCCGTCGACAACTAGGTCATTAGGGCCCGTGGTTAGTACAAGAATAGAGTAAGTCATGTAAGTGCAACACAGATTTTTTATTTTCTACTGTCAGGACTTTCGAATGACATGGACATTAGCGCTATATTTTAGGTAAGCCGATGGTATAACATACTTCCATACCTCTGCTGCACTCCTAATGGACGAAGAGCTGAAACATTATATAGATACTAGATCCATGTCGTGCGCTAGTCATGGAGTAGTTAGTATTACCTCTTCATACATTCTCTTACCCTGTCCTCCATCAGTGGACATAGCCCTCACAAATGTGAACACTTTCTGTATTACGATCTCTGGTTAAAGTTGCGGTTAGTCAGGGAAAATGTTCGGTAGCAGCCACAGCTAACCGGGAGTTATTCTTAACGAAGAACTATCCCGCCACCTCGCGTAGCAGTTAGGTACTGATTTGTCGGCCTTTATTGGCAGTAGGTGCCAATTCAAAATTGCGGCGATATTTATATAACCGGAGGAAAGACAAATATTTCGAAAGAATAATAATTTCAAGCTTGGGAGGAAATTTCGTAAAGGTCCAGCTCTGTTTGCTGTAATTTCTCTTTATATTTCTACTATATTATTCCACAGCATTACTCTGAGGCATAGTTTACCTACTGTTTTAATTACTTTTCTTCTTCTTCTTCCTCTTCTTCTTCTGCTTCTTGTTCTTGCTCTTCTTCTTCGTCTTCTTCTTGTTCTTCTTCTTCTTCTTCTTCTTTCTCTTCTTCTTTCTCTTCTTCTTCTTCTTTTTCTTCTTCTTCTTCTCCTTCTTCTTCTTCTTCTTCCTCTTTTTCTTCTTCTTCTTTTAAGCAGCAGGGCCCTTAAATGGTGTAATAGAAATCAACCTATACTAATTCGATGTTCGTAAAAGCGTCTAACCTACTTTGCTTGTGACCTTTATGAAGTATCAACAATGAAACATACTATTAATCTATACTAAATCGAAAGTAAAAACCCAAATAAACTAATACTTTGAAATCTGTGTATATCAATGGCGAAATCCTACATAACAACTCTTTCTGTTTTTTTTTTTTTTTTTCTGTTTGTTTGTTTGTTTGTTTTTGGTGGGACGCATTTCTTCTAAACGTACGCATTTACGAATAACTTAATTCATACTAATCTAGACAGTGCGAGTTAACAGAAAATACTGTATGTTTTAACACTCTGAAATGCTTTAATCCAGCGAAAGCCCTACATTATTCCTTTTTAACGATGCGTTTTTAACGAAGGGCTCAGACATTATTTATATAATAGCTATACGATCTCGAAAAAATTAATTCAAGGAGAGGAATGAGGAAATTGGAAAATGATTCACGTAAACGAAAACTAACTTCACTTTCTGCCACACTTACACTCTATAACAATTTGTAGCTCAGCATCACAACCCCTTGCTGCGTTCATAACCATTTTTAAACCACCACACTCTTAGCGAAATTATTTCTTAAATGTATTCGACACAAATTTCAATGAAGGGAACAGGCAGCGTGTCAGCAACGCCTGACGGAAATCAATTAAATGTTTATCAAATAAATCTTTTCATCCCTGCCTAAGTGTAAGCAATTGTGCCTTAGAAGTAGCTAAGCATTGATTTTACCAGCAAGAAGAGAATTCCCAAAGTAATAGAGTACTTATAAAATCAGTCATTTCACAGTCATTTTCCGTGTGGAACGGGCGATACGTGCATCAAATAACAAGCAAGCGCAAAGAGATGCATCTTTGTTTCAACGTTTTACCTATTAGGAGCGCATCAGAGCTGTAGAAGTATGTTTTACCATCGACATGCTTGATTTCAAACAAGAGAAAAAGGAAACAAATGCATCAATCTTTCGGAAGATTACATAAGATAAGTGCCCATGGTATGTAGAGTACCTAATTGTATTCCATTCAGAAATTCGACATCGATGTTTTCAGGAGTGCATGAGCCAAAAAAAAAGTTTAATTAGAGAAGAAAGAAAGAGTGCAAGAAAGGAGAGAGAGAGAGAGAGAGAGAGAGAGAGAGAGAGGTGGGGGGGGGGGCAGGGATTGTAATGTGAACAGCATGACTTAAAAGCAATTTTTCAAAAACCGTCCGTCTCCCCAAACTCCCTTTACATGCAAAAAGTTTCATTTATTTTCTTATTTTCAGACGCACCTTTTACCATTTTAATATGTGATAGGTTTACAATGTTACGACAAAACAAATTGGTGGCCTTGTTCATTTACATACCTTGTACTGAGCAATGTGAATTGCACGACCGAGTTGGTTTCACAATTATGCATATCTTTATTCAAAACAAGAAAATTAGAGCGTTTCTTACATAAAAATCAAGTTTATAAACAAGGGAAATGAACGTTAAAATGTTATATTTTCCAGGAACATAGCTAACACAATCCCTTCGTTTAAAATCGATAATTTTTAATTAGGTATTTTAACACCCGTTATTGTAGAAGGAGCTTATATACAATTTAAAACAAGAGTTTATGCCCCAAATACCTTTTTATGTTACAAACCATGAAGTATTTCTTAAAAATGATAAAACATTTGAATTTTCAAAAACCTAATATAATAATGATAATGATGATGATAGTAATAATGATAATGATGATGATGATGATAATAATAATAATAATAATAATAATAATAATAATAATAATAATAATAATAATAATAATGATAATGATAATGATAATGATAATGATAATGATAATGATAATGATAATGATAATGATAATGATAATGATAATGATAATGATAATGATAATGATAATGATAATGATAATGATAATGATAATGATAATGATAATGATAATGATAATGATAATGATAATGATAATGATAATGATAATGATAATGATAATGATAATGATAATGATAATGATAATGATAATGATAATGATAATGATAATGATAATGATAATGATAATGATAATGATAATGATAATGATAATGATAATGATAATGATAATGATAATGATAATGATAATGATAATGATAATGATAATGATAATGATAATGATAATGATAATGATAATGATAATGATAATGATAATGATAATGATAATGATAATGATAATAATAATAATAATAATAATAATAATAATAATAATAATAATAATAATAATAATAATAATAATAATAATAATAATAATAATAATAATAATAATAATAATAATAGCAATAACAATAACGAACTAGCTCATAAGCTTTTATGAAACATGGAAATGTAATATTTTTGTTGTGTTAAGTGTGTTTATTTCGTGCACAGTTTTTTCTTTAGGAAAGGTGAAATCCGAAAAGAATACCAAAGTAAATGACGACGAGGACTAGCTGCTGGCAGGCTGAGGTTCAGCCCGATGGGCTTTTGCTGCGTATCTTCCCCCAATAGGATTTAACCGCAGATAGGACAATATTTTGTGATGGGTATTTAAGGGTGGCTTTGTTTGGTTTTAGGTTAGTGTTATATTGAAGGAAGCTATTTTGCCCCTTGACAAGTGACTCACAGAAGGCAGGAATGTCTGCATTCTGACGAAAGAAAAAGTTTTAAAATGACGTTTTAAGATTTTTAATTTTGAATTTTGTTAAGGGTTTGAATTTTGAGCCGAACAACTCTTTGTTGGGACTATAATTGGAGTTTAGCTTTTGCTGCTGTTGGACCAAAGTAAATAAATATGCCTCTCACATTTATATGGTCCGTTACTTCTACCAGTGCAGTTCAACCAAGCTACCTTCTCGTTCACATTTACATGTGTGCCATATCTAACACGAGAGGACAGGATAAGAGAACATGCAAAGAGGTGATAACTACGTCAAGCAAAAAGCTACTTTGCCATGCAACCTCCTTGTGTTGGCAACTAAGAGAGTTATTACCTCCACGTGTATTCTTTTATCCTATCATCTTCTGGCGGACATTACTCCTGAATAACATGAAGAGGTGCTCAATTTGGGTATCTTTTACCATGCTCCTTGTGCTGGCAACCAACAGTTATTACCTCCATGTCCATATGTTCTTTTACGCTATTCCCAGACATTAGCGGACATTTTTCAATTTGGAATCAGCAGCAATGAACCTGACTATCGGTATTCTTTCTGGACATTTTGGTGTCATTCACGTTTACTTACGGTATAATTTATCCATATAGACAATATGAAGAACGAACATTTGTTAAAGCATATGAGCTGCTGCGTTTATCGTCATTGTCCTCCTACTCTCTTCCTCCTCTTCCTCCTCCTCCTCTTCCTTCTCCTTATCATCATGATCATCATCATCATCATCATCATCATCATCATCATCATCATCATCATCATTATTAAATACGTATTTTATCATTTTTAAGAAACATCATGCTCAATGACAAAAAAGTATTTGGGGCATAAACGCTTTGTTTTAATTTGTGTATAAGCGTTTAATTTTGTGTAGTAAGTTTTTGTCTATCTCTTATGGTTTCTCAGTTACACAGACATGATCAATATTCATTCAGAATAAAGAGAACTTTTCATGATCTACCTAGGGCTTTAACATAATGATTGATTTCAGCAAAAGCATTGTACTCTCACAGAAGTATGCAGTATATCATGTTATAACGATTACTGGGTGCTATTTTTAAAACTCTGTATACATATATCCGTTTTCCCGACCATAAAAAGTCGCCATGTTCATTCGACTTTCTTGGGACACTTGCCTTTCATTCTCTATGTCTAGACACTGTTCTTACTAGTGCATGTTCTCTTGTATTAAAAAGCGTCAGAATGTTAAAAATCCTTGGGGAAAACCATGCAATGTTCATAGGTGTTCCTTATTTCTGCTACAAAAGCGGATGTTAAAAATACCTAATTAATAATTATCGATTTTAAACCAAGGGATTCTATTAGCTATGTTCTTGGAAAATATAACATTCTAACGTTCATTTATAATTTATAATTTTCATTTTTATAATTTTAATTTAATTTAGTCTTAATTTTCTTGTTTTGAGTAAAGATGTGCATAATTGTGAAACCAACTCAGGCGTGTAATTCATAGTGCTCAGCACAAACCCCTATCGCAACAGCCCATGAATGGCCAAGGCTTGTCGCCCAACCGCTGCGTCCACCACCTCTGCCCACTACAGGCATCACTGATGGGGTGCTGTACGGGAGGGTGGGATGAGGTCAGCGCCCCGAGCCCTTCCGGCCGGTTATACGGCCTAAACGACCTGAATTGGTCTCCCCGGGACCTAACGAGGCTGAGTGCATCCCGTGCCAGATCTCCAGCGGAGGAAAAATTCCATGGTTTTACCGGGAATCGAACCCGGGTTCTCCGCGTCAGAGACAAGCGTGCTACCAACTGCGCTACGGAGGCGGTCATTGCTCAGAACAAGGTATGTAAATTAACAATGCTTGTTTTGCGGTAACATAAAATATCACATATTAAAATGGCAGAAGGCGGTTTGAAAATAAAAATAATAAATTAAACTTTTTTCCATTTAAAGGAAGAGCAGTGACAGAATGTTTTTGAAAAATTTCTTTGTCACATTCTTGGAGGATGCTGTACTTAAATACCAAGTTTCACATTTAACAAACATTTTGTTTTTGAGTCTTGCTGCTCACATGCAAAATTCTCTCTCTCTCTCTCCTCTCCCTCTCTCTCTCTTCTCTCTCTCTCTCTCTCTCTCTATTCTCTCTCTGTCTCTCCTGCACGCTCAGACATACACGAACCTTTATACATTAGTTTTTTTTTTTTTTTTTTTTTGGTTCATGCACCTACTCTTGAAAACAGCGATATCAAATTTGTGAATGGAATACAATTAGGTAAGTCTACTTACCATAGGTGCTTAGTAGTAGACAAAGTTAAAACCTGGAGTAAATTTAATCTTCCCAAAGATTGTTTTATTTGTTCCCTTTTCTAATTATACAAATCAGAGTTTGTGAATGGCATCAATACTTACGCCAAACAATTCAAGCATGGCGATGGTAAATCACACTTCCACATCTCTGATGCGCTCCTAATAGATGAAACGTTGAAACAAAGGTGCATCTCTTCGCGCTTGCTTGTTATTGACGCAGGTCGATATGTGTTCTTTTATCCTGTCCTGTTCCAGTGACATGTTATCTTGCTAATGAAAACGAACAGGTGCTCTAGTCGTTCTCTACGGAATATTAAGTGACAGAAGTTACTGATTTTATAAGTTAATACTTTCGGCATTCTTTCCTTCCTGGAAAAATCAATGCTTAGCTTCTTCTAATGCACAATTACTTACACTTAGGCAGGCAAGAAAAAGTTTATTTAATGTCAAAGGATGATTGCATTTAATTGCTTTCCGTCAGGCATCGACGATATTGAGGTATGTTTGTTCCCTTCATTGAAATTTGTGTCGATTACATTTAAGAACTGTGTAGGTTAGCATGAATTAAGTTATTCGTAAATATGTACAGAAGAAGAAGGAGAAATAATATGTTTAGAACAAATGCGTCCCCCCTAACAAACAAGAAACGGAAATGTACATGCTGAGGCTTTCACGGCTGGCGTTAATCCAATAGATGGTAGATTTCGGGCTAGTAGGCCGACTGCCCAACGCTGTCTTGGGCAAAACGTCTTCTTTTTGTTAAGATAGACATTTGTACAAATTATCTTATTGCTTATTTTCTTGTAGGTGCAAGGGGAGTATTAGAATACAGCAGGCTTTGTGCGATAGTCAAATCTTTTAAAAATTTGAGATTCCGTTCTTTGCACACTTCACATATCAAAAATAAATAGCGATGTTCCATTTCACGAAAGTTTTAAATATTCCGAAACTCACACGCATAACTAGGAATATATGCGAAATGGTTCACCCTACAAGAAAATTTATTCGGACATAAATTGTGTATTTTAGCAAGATCTACTTATTTTATATAGTATAATTTCGTCTATCCCTAACAATTTACCAATCATGCAAAAGTCGTCCAGAGTAAATACGACTACAGGGGCTATAGACAGAAAATTCAAAGTATGAATTTCAGTTGTCATAAAAATATCTCAAACATATGACGTTTTAATCAAAATCGTTAGAGCCATTTTCAAGAAAATCAAAATTTTCGAAAAATGTTCCATGTAAAGGGTAGTTTAGGATTGGCTATTTTCTTCAAAATCTTCGTGTCGCACTCTTAAAAGACATTAAACTTAAATACCAACTTTGGTTTTTAACCGACTTTTCGCTCTTGAGTTATGCTATCCACAGACCGACACACACACACACACACACACACACACACACACACACACACACACACACACACACACACACACGGACCTTTTTCTAAAAATGCTTTTCTTTTGATTCAGGGGGTGTCAAAACATGTTTCCAGTGAAATCTGGACATCGAATTTTTAGGTGGAATACAATACTTCCCCTACTTACCAGTAGAGAAAGTAAAAATTGTTATTAACTCAGTAAGGGGTTGTAATGTTATAATGCAGTTTTCGTTTACGTGAATCATTTTCCAATTTCCTCATTCCTCTCATTGAATTAATGTTTCCAAGATCGTATGGCTATTATTTAAATAATGTCTGAGCCCTTCTTATATGGCATCGTTACAAAATAATGTAAGACTTTCGCTAGATTAAAACACTTCAGAATATTAAAACATACAGGATTTCCTGTTAACTCGCACTATGTAGGTTAGGATGAATTAAGTTATTCGTAAATATGTACCGAAGAAGAAGGAGAAATAATATGTTTAGAAGAAATGCTTCCCCCCTAACAAACAAGAAACGGAAATATACATGGTGAGGCTTTCACGGCCGGCGTTAATCCAATAGATGGTAGATTTCGGGCTTGTAGGTCGACTGTTGGGCGAAACGTCAGAACATTCAGCGACTGGACCACGGCCTACAAGCTCGTAGAAAGTCTTATTTTGTAGGACTTCGTCATTAACATAAACATTTCAAATTATTAGCTTATTTGGATTTTTAGTTTCGATTTCGTATAGGTTAATAGTAAAATTGGATATTTTCTAATAAAAGCTACATAGTTCCATTCTTGATACATACACTTTATAAAGATTACATGCAAAATAGCTTAGATGTTTTTACGCATATCGTTACAGCAATTACTGCTCTGCACCTCAAAAAAGTAAATAAAACGATAGGTAAACTATGCCTCATAGTAATACTGAGGCTAATACACTAGAAATATAAACAGAAACTACAGCAACCAGTGCTAGACAATCGTATAACCTTTACGAAGTGTCGTCCCAAACTTGAAATTATTCTTTCGAAATCTTTGGCTCTCCTCCGGTTATATAAGTATCGCCCCAATTTTGAATTCGCACCTTACTACCAATAAAGGCCGAAGGAACGCCATCTTTGTATCTTTACCTACAAATCAGTACCTAACCGCTACTCGAGGTGGCGGATAGTTCTTCGTTAAGAATAACTCCTGGTTAGCTGTGGCTGTTACCGAACATTTTCCCTGACTAACCGCAACTTTAACCAGAGATCGTAATATAGAACGTGTTCGTTTACATTTGTGAGGGTTATGTCCAGTGATGGAGGACAGGGTAAGAGAAAGTATGAAGAGGTAAGACTAACTAATCCATCACTAGCGCACGACTTGCATTCTAATATCTATACAACATTTCAAATCTTTGTCTATTAGGAGTATAGCAGAGGTATGGAAGTATGTTATACCATCGGCTTACCTAAAATATAGCGTTAATATCGATATCATTTAAAAGTAGAAAATAAAAAACGAAACAAATGCAACACTTTGTGGGGAGATCGAATTTACAACAGGCTTTTTACTTGCCTATAGTTTTGTGTGTGTGTGTGTGTGTGTGTGTGTGTGTGTGTGTGTGTGTGTGTGAGAGAGAGAGAGAGAGAGAGAGAGAGAGAGAGAGAGAGAGAGAGAGAGAGAGAGAGAGAGACTTACTACCTCGCGCCGGAGGGCGTAAAACGCAAAAGTTAATAATACGTAAAGTAATACTTAGAATAGTTAAGAACTCTCCTACTTTGTTGTATTCTTTACTAAAGATTTAAATTAATACCATCTATCCATGTGAAACCATTTCTGGTTTGTATACTCTGTTCTGCAATACTCGGTACCCTTACATTCAAATATGTGCTCCATATCCCCTTTCCCCCCCATGTATTGGGCGTTGTTCTTTTGGAAAACTTTTCCTCATGTCTTTTAGCCTTCACAACCCCGCCCTTATCCCGCTATACTCTCTTTGCTCTTTATTTAATTTTTCGATATCTTCTCATTTATTTTTTATTTAATACACAATTCTAGGGATCTTTTGCCAACTAAGTCCCTAAAAAAGGTTTGTATTTTCGTATCTTCAAATGTCCTCTTTCACACTCCCTAGCGCAACAACCAAGACTTACCGCACGGTCGCTGCGTCCCCCAGCATTGTCCAATATTCAAGACGTCATGAGTGGGCTGCAGAACTGGAGGGTGAGACGTGGTCAGCGTCCCGAGCCTTCCCAGCCGGTTATGCTATTTATTTATCAAGTAACTTCTCAACTGAGGCTAAGTGCACCCCGTGCCGGAAGTCCGAGCGGGGGAATAATCGCCGCGCCGATACCGCCACCCGGCTCCTCCGAGCCAGAGACAGGCAGGCTACCACTGTGCTACGGAGGCTGTCATCTCCTTACACCTTTCCAAAAACCTTTAACTTGCTCTCTCTCATTCACCAAATTTCTGCAAATCAATTTATTTCTAGGTGAGATGGTTACATCCATTAAACAATTTTCTTGATGTTCTAATAGTATTAATACACTGCCTGATACAATAACCTGTAGATTACTTTACTTGCGCTGCTTCTGCCGTGTAGTGGTCAGCGTTCTCGCTTCAGTTTGTGGAAATCCCGTGTTCGAATCCGAACATGCTCTTAGTTTCTTTTTTCGTTTTTTCTTTATTTTTTATTTTTCTTAATTACAATTTCCATTACAATTTCTTCCTACCTTCCACAGAGTTTGAAAATATGCATGTGTGAGCGAACCTGTTTCTGGAGTCAACCTTCCAATATGGCTGTAAAAACGTTATCAGGAAAAGGGACCAATTAGAAGCAGCGATCAACGTTTCTCCTTTTTATGTATGATAATTGCTGGCTCGTATAACACACATGAACCGAAGCACGATTTCTTTACCTGGGTTTGCAACATCGTGTAAAATGTGTTCATATGTTCCATCGGTAAAGACGTATTACCTGGGTTAACATTACCACTGTTGGTGAAACCGAGCCTTCCTTTGCAGCAATGTTTCAACGTTATATCTACCAGGAGTGCAGAACTGATATGGAAGTACGTTTTACCATTGAAGGCCCGGATGCTTATGACCTAAAAATATGCTAGAAATATGCTAGCACTTATGACCGAAAAAATTAGAAAATATGACGATAAATGTCACCTAAAATGTTTTTGGGTGCATTTTCAAAATCTTCAAAAATGTAATGCTGTTTAATTTAACATTATACTGAAAACCTACTTTAAAAATTTGGCACATTAAATAATAAATAAATAATATTAACTATATTACTCCATTTTGAATTTATTTAATTTCTCCGCCCAGAGCTAACCCTCAGCTCTGCACAGAATGAAATAACTGTCGCATTTTGAAGGGCATTCAGAAAGAAGAATTACGAGTACAATAGCAATATATACAATCGTACAATAATCGTACAATAAAATCGTACAATAGCAAATTATATACAGCTTAAAGTTTTTAAAAAGGAACGATCTTCTATTTCCAAGCAACGTTCTAACGGGAAGAAGTACAGATAACAATTAGAAGACGTGAAAAATCGTCTTTGGCACGACTGCGAAACTTGAATAGAAATGTAAAAATATAACAAAACGTGAAAATGTAAGAGAAAACATGACTATAATATGAAAAATGGCAAAAAAATATCCTTAAAAAGCCGAAATATGATTTTACATCACCCATGAGAATTGCATAATTTTAATCATTGTAAAAATCGTGCTTCGGTTATTTTTCCAAGGAAAAAGCACCAGAAACAAAACCTAAAAAATAAATATCCAGATTCTGGTACTAACTGTATGTCTGTTTAGTGTTAATGTCGATATTTTGGACATTATAAAAGCAAACAAATGCAACAATCGGTGGAAAGGTGACATTTATTGTAGAATTTACTTTCTATAATACTTAGTGCATCTATAATAAGTAGAGGAAGTACTGTATTCCGTCCAAAATTCGCTATCGAGATTTTTGAGACTCACGAATTTAAAAAAATGGATAACGACCATGTGTGTGTGTATCGCATGCATGCGTGCGTGCGTGTGTGTGTGTGTGTGTGTGTGTGTGTGTGTGTGTGTATGTGTGTGTGTTTGTGTGAGCAGCATGACTCGAAAACGAAAAATCGGTTAGTAGTCAAACATATTTAATTAAGTCTTCCAATGGACAAGAAGAAATCCCCCCTCCCCAAAAAAGTTTTTTTTTTTCCTTCCTTCTCAAAAAAGGATTTTACGATGCCAATGTCATTCATAAACTCTAACCTCACAAACTATGTATTTTTGGCATGGGGAGAGCATGAAGAACGCAATGTCCACTGGTATGAGACAGGGTATAAGAAAGCATAAGGAGGTAGTAACTATATTAGCAATCAGCTCGCTGAGATAAAATACATGAACCGTTTTTTACAGCGTATGAAGTATGAGGAATATGGAGAGAGCAATGCTCCCTGGCAGGGACTGGCTATAAGAACACATGCAGAGGTAACAATTGCACCAGCGAGCATGAACAAGCTTTGACAGCATCGTTTCAACGTTTCGCCGTTTAAGAATGTATCAGAGATATAGAAGTATATTGAACCATCGGATGTTGTGCGTTAATGTTGATGTCATTCATGCACTGATTTTACAAATTAGAAAAGAAAACAAATGCAACAACAGGTGGTAAGGTGACATTTAGTGCACTTTCAGTTACTCTACTATTAGTGTCTATAATAGGTACTGGAGTATAGTATTCCATATCGAGATTTCACTGAATTGCACAATAAACAGATCACATAGAACTTTTTCCACATCTTTTAATGAGTTTAAAAGCATTCTAAAAATTATCTTTTTAACCAATGCTTTTATTCTTTTCCTTACTTTTGTGATTAATATCACTTTTCTATTTTATTGACCGCCCCGTAGCGCAATACTAGCGCGGCTGCCTTTGAAGCGGAGGACCCGGGTTCGGTTCCCGGTATAAGCTGTGGGATTTTTGCACGCTGGGAGGTCCAGTCCGAGGTGCACTCAGCCCCGTGATCCAACTGGGACTCCCCCACCGATAAGGTAAAAAAGTATATTTTCTTTGCGAGTAGGCAGCTGAGTATTATTGTATTATTAACATTATTATAGTCTTTAGTCTCGGGATTATACAAGACTATTAACCCTGACCATGGTATACAGGGCTAGCAATTACGCTATAACTACTGGAGGTGGTGGTCGTGGTGGTAGCGGTGGTGGTGCTGGTGGTGGTGTTGGTGGTGAGGGTGGTGGTGAGGGTGGTGGTGCTGGTGGTGCTGGTGGTGGTGGTGGTGGTGGAGGTGGAGGTGGTGGTGGAGGTGGTGGTGGTTTTGCTGGTGGTGGTGGTGCTGGTGGTGGTGGTGGTGGCGGCGGCGGCGGCGGCGGCGGCGGTGGTGGTGGTGGTGGTGGTGGTGGTGGTGGTGGTGGTGGTGGTGGTGGTGGTGGTGGTGGTGGTGGTAGTGCTCGTAATAGCCCCAATGCTTTGACAAAACAAATGTTCCTCGTATTTTTGTTATGAACAAAGTTATACCTTAATTGCATTTATTTTGCGCCTTTGCAAAATAAGCTTGTCAATTTATATATGTAGTATCACTTCTGTCAGTTCAGTTCCGCACGGAGCGACCTGCTGGTTCATATTTGCAAGGATGCCATATCCCGGAGTACATCAGCTGTGCTCGCGGTCAGTTTATACCTGCTTCAAGTCCAAGAGTTGCGCTCGGCGGTTAGATTACCCCTGATACGGTATTCACTAGTTGCGCTTGCAGTCATTTTTTGCTCTTCAGCATTTCCTTCTCATTTTGTAGACATTTAGCACACTCCGTCATTTCAACGGATATGGTTAAAAATGCTGTTTAAGTATCGTACCAATAAATTGGCACTCGTCAGAGTAAAAACTTATATTGCACCAATAAGTTGTCACTCGTCAGAGTAAAAGCTTATATTGCACCAATAAATTGTCACTCGTCAGAGTAAAAGCTTATATTGCACCAATAAATTGGCACTCTTCAGAGAGTAAAAGCTTATATTATATAATAACTCACACCTAACAGATTCAACCTTGGTTCTTATAGTAATAAGTTATGCTTTTCAGAAACTGTGGGCTGCTTGTATTTCCTTGTTTGTATTTTGAAATTAGGTATTCTATGTACTGTTTGCGTTTTTTATATATTGGATTGACCCTATTATAATGTTCTGTATCACTTAATTTAAGTGCTGGTATCAATTTCTTTAATTGCTTCTACAACTTTGTAAATATTTGTATGTACACTGGTAAAATGTAATGACTAGGCTCTAAGAAACAATGAAAACATTCTTGGGTAAAGATGGCAGTATTGACCTCTAAGCACCTCATTTTGCTGAATTCTGTTAACATCGGCACTTGAGACATCAGCTCCTGAGTTTGAAACTTCACTTCTAAATAGTTTCAACGGCCTTTCACATAAATTATCGAAAGCTTTACGTTTCACAACATTACTTATTTTTTGCCTAAGTTACAATTTACCACATCAGGGACAGAAGCGCACGTTGAGCATGGGGAAGCTTTTGCTCCTCGGTTTCATTTCATAAATATGGAAGTATAGTTTACC
>CM060969.1:81810870-81813370 GCA_030765045.1 Tenodera sinensis | reverse complement strand
CCAATAAAGGCCGAAGGTACGCCATCCTTGTATCTTTACCAGCAAATCAGTACCTAACCGCTACTCGAGGTGGCGGTAGTTAAGAATAACTCCCGGTTAGCTGTGCGAACATTTTCCCTGACTAACCGCAACTTTAACCCGAGATCGTAATACAGAACGTGTTCACATTTCCGAGGGCTATGTCCAGTGATGGAGGACAGGGTAAGAGAATGTATGAAGAGGTAATACTAACTACTCCATGACTAGCGCACGACATGGATCTAGTATCTATATAACATTTTAACTCTTTGTCTATTAGGAGTGCAGCAGAAGCATGGAAGTATGTTATACCATCGGCTTACCTAAAATATAGCATTAATATCGATTTCATTCAAAAGTCCTGACAGTAGAAAACAAAAAACGAAACAAATTCAACACTCCTCTCAGAGTGTTTGTGCTCTAGGTATTGCAAAATGACACTGTAAGCGTAACTTTGAAGAAGCTAAACTTAGATTTTCCTCGCAAGAAAATGTGAATTCCGAAAAGTAAAGACGTAGGCAATTTAGTCAGTTACTGGTGCAAGATTAGTTCAGCACTACCACACTGAACCTTGCAAGGGTGCGATGTCCACTAGAAGAGGACAGGGCATAAGAACACAGAAGGTAAGAACTATTACCTAACCATTGTTGGTGACTAGTGCACAGGGAGGCTTTTTACGGTCGGTTTCACCTACAACGATAATCTTATTTAACTCAGGTTGAAGGTATTAAAACTATGTTTCTGTAAAGCAGCTATTTTACCAATCAGAGTAGCGGTTGCTGGGGGCTGAAAACCCGGTTAAAGCTTTACGGGCCGCTTTCTATTCTTTACGTATCGAAATCGAAGTCAGCAAAGCAAAAAAGAAACATGATGTCACAACGAGAAATGTGTTTTGTAATGGACAACATGATTATGAAGGTAGCGATGATACATATGTGCAGGAGAGAAAAAGAAGGCAACTTTTATGGATCAAAGAGCAAAGCAATCATTATTTCAGTTTACTTGTATTACGATGAAGATTTTGTGGTGTGGTTTCGCCTTATATGCTTCTTACAAAAATTAGATACCTACAAGGAATACGGTATATATTCTACCACTACATTTCTACTACCACTACACATAAGTCTCTTATACCTAATTCACTTCTCTTTTTAATTACCAATTCCATTTCCTTTTAGCTTTACTTAGAAACTCTCCTAGTTTCTTGAATAATTCTTTAATGCCAAAATTTTATCCATGTTAAGCCATTTCTCGTTTATATACTCTTTTCTGCATAACTCTGTACACTTCCTCTTTTTTCCCCGTATATTGAGGATATGATTTTTGGGAAAACTTTTCCTCATCTCTTTTAGCCTTCACAAACCCCGCTATACTCTCTTATTACTCTTTATTTGATTTTCCAATATTTCCCCACGTATTTTATATTTAATATACAATACTAGCGATCTTTTGTCAACCATGTCCCCAAACAAGGTTTGTATTTATGTCTTTAACACCTCCCTAGCGCAACAGCCAAGACTTACTTACTGTCGCTGCGTCCCCCACCTCCTGCCACTACATGCGACATGAATGGGGTGCAGAACTGGAGGGTGAGACGTGGTCAGCGTCCCGAGCACTCCCGGCCGGTTGTGCGACCTTCGCGACCTGTGGTCATTACCTACTTATAAAGTAGCTCCTCAATTGAGGCTAAGTGGACCCCGTGTCAGAATTCTCAGCGGGGGAAAAATCCCCACAACGATACCGGGGATCGAACCCAGATCCTCCGAGCCAGAGACAAGCAGGCGCTACGGAGGCGGTCATCTCCTTACACCTTCCCAAAAACCTTTAACTTGCTCTCCCTCGTTCTCCAAATTTCTCCAAATCCATTTCTTTCTATGTTAGATGGTTACATCCATTAAACAATTTTCTTGGTGTTCTAAACGTAGTATTTATACACTGCCTGATACTACAACCTGCAGATTGCTTTGTTTGCGCTACTTCTGCGGTTTTCTGGTCAGCGTTCTCGGTTCATTTTGTGGAAATCCCGGGTTCGAATCCGAATATAATCTTAGTTTTTTTATTCTGTTTTGTTTTTAATTATTATTTTTTCTTAATTACAATTTCCATTACAACTTCTTCCTACGTTCCACAGAGTGTGAAAATAGTCATGTGTGAGTGAATGTAAGAGTGTTTTAAGTTAGAAATTACTAAAACCCAAAGTTAAGTAGCCTGCAGTAAACGAGTTTTTTTTTCCTCAGTCAACCTTCCAATATGGCTATAAAAACAGGAAAAGGGACCAGTGGGAAACAGCGGTCAGCGGTTCTCACTTTTTATGTATGATAATTACTGGTTCGTATAACACACATGAACCGAAGCACGATTTCTTTACCTGGGTTTGCAACATCGTGTAAAATGTGTTCATATGTTCCAGCGGTAAAGACGTATTATCTGGGTTAACATTACCACTGTTGGTGAAACCGAGCCTTCCTTTACAGCAATGTTT